>CM064548.1:16190106-16285106 GCA_032716605.1 Paralithodes platypus | reverse complement strand
ACAGCTAACTCAAAGACAACTGCAGAGGTTGAAGTAACTAAACTAAAGGTTTCTAAATACCCCTGATGGCAACAAAGGCTTTAAAGTATCCCTAATAGGCTCAAAATCGCGTCATATGTCGGAGAGGGTTAATAAACCACAAATGATGTCCCAATAATATCTTCCCTTGACACATCAGGATTTGAGCTTTGGACCTTAGGGTTACCAGCATAGTAGCAACACCACTTCACCACAATTTGCAATTATTAACCAGTTGTTGTGAAGAACAATAACAACATTCTACATCTTTAACTTGGAATATCACTTACCAGCCACAGCGAGTTATCCTGACGCACATATTTTATATTTTAAAGGCCGGGGCAGCGTAGTTGCATGCTTCCCTGCTCACTACACTCTGAAATCTTGAGTCAGTATGATTTTCTATCAGAATGACAAGACGTCAGACATCGTTGCCAATAGGTGTCCTATTATCTTCACATAAATCGCTATTCATGGAGAAACAAATTACGTGGATCCTGTTTTAAGTTTTTCTTTACCAAATTTCTGAAAATTTAGGATCATGTTCCGCGTGGCTGATCACTTTCAACAAAACCTCTAAATCACGCAAATCGCGGGGGTGAGAGTCAAGTTGTTAAGGATTTATGTTATATAATATTCTATGTAAGACTTAAATCAAATAATCTTCTGACTTATTTAACAGTCCACTGTTTTGCCGATTAGTCATGATTCTTGTACGGTCCATCGTTTAATATGGGTCCACGGACTTCATGTAATACTGGCACCAGTGCTTCAGTCATTTCTGGCCCAACCCATGCTTCTTTTTTATACTGGCAACTGTGCTTCATCACCGGCATTGTTTGTCTTTCTCTCCTTTTCTCTCTTTCCCTGGCTTGTATCCATTCGGCCCCATTCAACCAACTGTTTTAAGATGTTTATCCCCATCCAGGTGTCGATATCTTCCTGGCGAGCGATAGCGAGCCAGCATTCCATGGAGAAATCCGGCTTCGCCGGAGAAATTTTTCTATCGAAAAATGTACAAATTTAGCTTGCTGTCAAAACAAAAATATATATATATTGTGGCTCGCTACCGCTCGCAAGGAAAATATTGACACCTGGATGGGGAGTAAACGTCTTAAAACAGTAGGCTGAATGGGGCCGAATATATAGAAGCCAAAGAGAGGGAGAGAAAGAGAAAAAAAGCGAGGTGGGCTCTTTTTAATATGGTACTGGCATATTGGTTTATTTATTTTAGCCCCAGTAACGCTACAGTCAATGATATCCAGTATACAACTAGCACAGTAAAGATGCCCGAGCCAGCTGAGACAGAACCAGAGCCATCAGAGCCCACTATACCTGGGAACTCCAATTATACCTCCTTCTTATTCCAAGGACTTCAATATCTACCTGGCCAACAGTACTCATTGCCAATATCTACCTGCCCAATATCTACCTGCCAATATCTACCTGCCCAACAGTACTCCTTGCCAATATCTACCTGCCCAATATCTATCTGCCAATATCTACCTGCCCAACAGTACTCATTGCCAATATCTACCTGCCCAATATCTACCTGCCAATATCTACCTGCCCAATATCTACCTGCCCAATATCTACCTGCCCAACAGTACTCATTGCCACACCAGCCAATAAGCTACAATGGGGCCATGTTTATAATACTCTTTAAGACTTGGAGTTTCTCTGTGGAATTGCCAAAAGGCGTATTCATCATTGCAACCAAACAAACTAATCCAACTTATACAGTGTGAAATCTATATACCCAGTTGAAACCTTGTATGTCAATAGGCTAATATAGTACGGTGCTATACTGATGTGTGAATTTGTATTTTGTTTTTGTGTGTTCATTGTTTGCTGTTGTGTTGTCCCTATTCTGGCTCTGTCTTGAGCCGCCCCCCCCCCCCCCCCCCTCAAAAAAAAAGGAAAAACAATAGGAAAAGTGGGGATTGGGCCTGAGTATATAGAATAAAATACAATAGAATAGCTATACTACTACTAATATATATTTTGAACATACAAATACATGTGCGGAATATTTAAAAAAAAAAAAAAAAAAAAAAAAAAAAAAAATCTAACATACACGCCCCCACCATAAGACAGGATATTATTATGTTTGTTTACACCAAACAACTTCACATCTAATCTCAATTAATGAAATCAACAAAATATGCCAACGACAATAGCCATTTAGTGTAGAGGGAGGGAGGGGAAGGGGATTTGGGCGTATTGTGCGCTTGCAAATGCTTAGGTGACGTTGTGTGTGCATGCAATTATACTGTATACTGCTTAACCCCTTCTGTACCGGAGGAGAGTGGAGACGTCTCTTTTATTTAATTTCAGGTACATTCACACAATTTTATGAAGCTTAGGAAGAATATATGGTAGCTAAAAGGATTAACTGAGATAGTATGTAGCCTTTTAATGGGTAGACGTCCTTCATAAGCCGAACAAAATCGTCTATTAGTTGCCAGAATATAATTAAAAGTACATCATCGGTATAGAGAAGGGTTAAGGGAGGTGACCTGTTTTTGTTCTGTCCTTTTCTATCTTTCTCTGGCTTGTATCCATTTGGCCCCATTCAGCCTACTGTTTTAGGACGTTTATCCCCATCCAGGTGTACATTTTTTACTGGTGAGTGGTAGCGAGCCAGCATATTTTTTATTTTTGTTTGACAGCAGGCTAAATTTGTACATTTTTCGATAGAAAAATGTCTCCGGCGAAGCCGGATTTCTTCATATAATGCTGGCTCGCTATCGCTCGCCAGGAAGAAATAGACACTTAGATGGGGATAAACGTCTTAAAATAGTTGGCTGAATGGGGCCGAATGGATACAAGCCAGAGAACGAGAGAAAAGGACAGAAATAACAAAAAGCAGGTCACCCCCCTTAAGTGAGCAAGCGTGTGTTTTGCTTACTTTACACGTTGTCAATATTTATGCTCGCTTAATATATATACTGTATGTATTCACCAATATTAAAGTACAGTATGTATCTACTTTATAATAAACTACTATATCAAAACAACCTATCCATCATTCATGCTGACAGTCTTCACACACACAATCTTTCAGTCTTACCTTCCAAAACTCTCCCAACTACTTTTCGTTTTCTGTTAGAATTGTTGTGCCACCTAGACAAAAAGAGGGGTGAGGAAAAGGAGGAGAAAAATGCTTGAAATGAAAAATATAGAGAATACACTCATTAAGGGGGTCACCTGCTTTTTTTTATCTTTCTCTCCTTTTCCCTTTCTCTGACTTGTATCCATTCGGCCCCATACAGCCAACTGTTTTAAGAAGTTTATCCCCATGCAGGTGTCGATTTCATCCTGGCGAACGATAGCGAGCCAGCATTGTATGGAGTTGTTGTTGTTGTTCCCTAAGCTGCCTGGCCGAACAGCCCCGAGTCCCTGAGAAAGGCCATGGCCACGATCGGGCTTTCCCACAGAGCTCTCATTGAGTGTAGATTGTGTTGTTGGCGTAAGTGGTTGTGTGAAATGCAGTCTTCTATGATGTGTTTAATGGTATGGGGTGCTGTGTTACATCCCGGGCAGGCGTCGACAACAGAGTCATCCAGTCTCTTCTGATAGCTCAGGAGAGCTGGATGGTGTCCGCATCTCAGCCTGGCCAGGTGGACTCTGTCCTCGCGAGGAAGGGAGGATTCAGAAGGATGGATTTCGGGAGGTCGTGCATGCAGCTGCGTGTTGTCTGTGAGTGAGTGGATGGATCGGTGAGAGATAGGAGTATGGATGTGCTTTTGGAAGTTGGTTCAGGGTGGGCAGGGAGGGAGAGAGGACAATAATTGTGTGTGATACCGTGTGCTGGGTGTTGTTTTGATATTTCTTGGTGTCTGTGGGTGTGTTGCCATGTAGTTTAGTGGGTGGTCTTGGTTCGTGGAGGCTGCTGCCAGGAATTGAGTGCCTCTCATGTCCAGATGCTCTTTGACTTTGAGGATTTTGGTTTCTTGATGTAGGTGATCTGTGGGTGAAGTTGCTGTGCAGCCTGTAATGATCTTCAGGGCTTTGTTTTGAATAGTCTGTAAGGTCTTATGATGTGTTTCAGCTAGGTTAGAAGCCCAGGCTGGGCTTGCGTATTCCATCACTGATCTTATGTATTGTTTATATACTGTGGTGGTAGTTTCTTTGTTGTGTCCAAATTTTGTGTGAGCAAGTGACCTGAGGGCGTTAAGTCTGGGTGTCAGTTTCTTTTTAATGTTTGTGGTGTGCTGTTTGAATGTCATATGAGTATCATATGTTACTCCTAGGATTTTGGGTGTGTGTATGTGTTAGGGGTGTGTTGTTTATGGTGAGTTGAGGGATGTATTCGTGTTCTCCTGTCCAACTTGTGAGCAGGGTTGCGGTGGATTTGGCTGGGGCTAGATTAAGTCTGTTTGTAGTGCACCAGCCATGTAGTGTGTTGAGATAGGGTTGAAGGAGATTTGTTGCTCTTTTTGGGTCATGGTGTGTGCATGTGAGTGTTATGTCATCTGCATAGGAGGCTAAGTTTATTTGGGGCGTATTGGGTGTAGTTATATTGTGCATGTACAGATTGAAGAGTGCGGGCGATAGGACGGATCCTTGTGGGACTCCGTTTGGAAAGTTTCTGATTTTAGATGACTGACCGGCAAAAGATACGTGTGCACATCTGCCTGCTAGGAAGTTGGCCAGCTACCTTTTTGTGTTGTTGTGCATGTTGTTTAGAGCGGCTTCGGTCGCGCCGGGAATTTCCATTGTATGGAGTAATCAGCTTCGCCGGAGAATTTTTTCTATCGAAAAATGTACAAATTTAGCTTGTTGTCCAAACAAAAATATATATATATGCTGGCTCGCTACTGCTCGTCCGGAAAATATTGACACCTGGATGGGGGTAAACGTCTTAAACAGTAGGCTGAATGGGGCCGAATGGATACAAGCCAACGAGAGAGAGAAAAAGAGAAAAAAAACGAGGTGGGCTCCCTTAAAGGCGAGGTGTGGGAGGGATAAGAGAAACTCTGTTGTTTGGATATCAAGAAAATACCAAATCGAACAGATGTGAACATGACCGCGCAATTGGCCTTGTAAGTATTTCATGGATCAAGTCAGGATTAGATGTTGTTGTTGTTGTCGTCGTTCCCTAAGCTACATGGCCGAACAGCCCCGAGTCCCTAAGGAAGGCCATGGCCACGGTCGGGCTTTCCCGCAGAGCTCTCAAGGAGTGTAGATTGTGTTGTTGGCGTATGTGATTGTGTGAAATGCAGTCTTCTATGATGTGTATAATGGTATGTACTCACACTGAGATTGGCCAGTTCCTAGTCTTTCGTATATATGGTAACTATATTAGTCAAATAATAAGTAACATTGTAGGGGTAATATGTGCGATTGCATGGAATCTCATACACAGTGCACGAACTGCCATATCTTAAGTGGGAAAAATATCACATTCGTGCCCGGATAAGTCGTTCCGGTACATCTCCCAGAGGACCCAACATTCAAATGGTATAATCTTTAAGGGGGGTGGCCTGCTTTTTTCTCTCCTTTTCTCTCTCTCTCTCTCTTTTTCTGGCTTGTATCCATTCGGCTCCATTCAGCTTACTGTTTTAAGACGTTTCTCCCCATCCAGGTGTCGATTTATCCATGGCGAGCGATAGCGAGCCAGCATTGTATGGAGAAATCCGGCTTCGCCGGAGACGTTTCTCTATCAAAAAATGTACACATTTAGCCTGCTGTCCATAACATTTTATAAGATATGCTGGCTCGCTACCGCTTGCCAGGAAAAAATCGACACCTAGATGGGGATTAACGTCTTAAAACAGTTGGCTGAATGGGGCCGAATGGAGACAAGCCAGAGAAAGAGAGAAAAGGAGAACAAAAAGCAGGTCACCCTCCTTAAACCAATATTATTGCTCTCAAAACTCGGTACAGAAATACGGTCAAATTTCACTCCCTGATCTTGTAAATTAACAGGGATCATTCATCAGAGGTCTAAGAAGCTTATACACCTATCTATCTATCTATCTATCTATTTACTCAGGCCCAATCCCCACTTTCGCTATTTTTTTTTCTTTTCCTTTTCCCTCTCTTTCCCCTTTTTTTTTGGGGGGGGGGGAGGGGGGGGGGGCCGACTCAAGACAGAGCAAGAACAGGGAAAACACAACATAAAACAACGAACACACACAGACCAAACACAAATTCACACACATCTATTTTATACATACAGGAGGATAATAGAATGTCATGGCTCAGACTGCACCGTGCTAAAGTAGACAGACAGACATGTACAGTCGGCGGCAAAAGTTATGTCAGATATTTCACAAAGTTTCGGACACTGAATAATACTCTGAGGGATAAGCACTTTTCCCAGTAACTATAAAAGATACCAATAACACTTCTTGAGCGAAAACCACTGGAATCTATGACAACACTTAATACCCCCGATTGTAGTCGGCGGCAAACGTTCCTTCTCCTCTCCTGCCTCAACGTGACACGCAATATTCATAGACTCGAAAAAGTAAAATACAAGTCAACATTAGAGCAATATTCTCTTAACCCTTTCATGCATTTATGACACAGAGGTTGCCAGATTAGCAATAAGAAATAGAGTTCTCTCACTCTTATAATTACCTCTCCAAAATTAGTTTTCTGCCCACAGCTAACTCAAAGACAACTGCAGAGGTTGAAGTAACTAAACTAAAGGTTTCTAAATACCCCTGATGGTAACAAAGGCTTTAAAGTATCCCCAATAGGCTCAAAATCGCGTCATATGTCGGAGAGGGTTAAGGGAGCCCACCTCGTTTTGTTTTCTCTTTCTCTTCCTTTCTTTTTGGCTTGTATCCATTCGGCCCCATTCAGCCTACTGTTTTAAGTCATTTACCCCCGTCCAGGTGTCAATATTTTCCTGGCGAGCGGTAGCGAGCCAGCATATATATATTTTTGTTTTGACAGCAAGCTAAATTTGTAAAATGTCTCCGGCAAAGCTGAATTTCTCCATACAATGATGGCTCGCTATCGCTCGCCAGGAAGAAATCGACACCTGGATGAGGATAAACGTCTTAAAACAGTTGGCTAAATGGGGCCGAATGGATACAAGTCAGGGAAAGAGAGAAAAGGAAAGAAAGATAAAATAAAAAGCCGATGACCCCCTTAAACACAATGGACCGTAACTTCTTATGGTACAATTCCATTCATCATTGAATAGAATTGTTGAATTTAAAATGGAGGTATTGGAATCTCAAATTTGTCTGTCCATTGTTTTGTAGTATACATTATAATAGACGATGAAGGCAGTGAAATATGATAACATCTCTCTGACTCACACACTCTCTCATGCACTTTCACTCACTCACTCACTCTCTTTCTCTCTCATTCACACACTCTCTCTCTCTCTCTCTCATTCACTTTCACTCTCTCCCTTGCTCAGACCTTGATGGAGGTGGGTAATAAACTTTTCTCCTCTTCCAATATTATAAGGTTGGCGAGAATCTCCACTCACTACCTGTGTGTGTGTGTGTGTGTGTGTGTGTGTGTGTGTTTACGTTACAGATAGTTGGATGTTGAGGCTGTTGTCTGGTATGATAATGCTGCTAATTGTGTTAAACAAAACAGTATACTGTATAATTATATACATGATGGAGGCATTATCATTTGAAAAAGTAACTTGCATGCAGTAAGTATAGTGTGTACTCTTTCACTTTGGCTGGCTGGCTGGCTGGCTGGCCTCTCTCTCTCTCTGCCTGCCCCCCCCCCCCTCTCTCTCTCTGCCTGCCCCCCCCCCCCCCTCTCTCTCTCTCTCTCTCTCACCGTTAGTCGATGAAAATGGAGAATACACCAAAGACGAAGTACAAATGAGTAATGCCCTCAATACCTTCTTTGCATCAGTTTTTACAACCGAAGACCTCAGTGATATCCCTACACCATCGCCGATTCAGATTGATAATTCAGATGTTCTAAGCAATATCACCGTTACAGAGAGAGAAGTATTGAATTGTTTAGATAAACTCAAGGTAAATAAAACGCCTGGACCTGATACAATCTCGCCGAGAGTTCTAAAGGAAGTTAAGGATGAGCTCTCCAAACCACTGACATTGTTATTCAATGAATCCTTGCAGTCTGGGACTATGCCTGATCAGTGGAAGCTAGCCAACGTAACACCGATATTAAAAAAAGGCAGTAAATCCCTACCCAGTAACTATCGTCCAATTAGCTTTAACCTCAATTGTATGTAAAATTCTAGAAACGGTCATACAAGACAGACTCGTAAATCACTTAGAGGCAAATAACTTACTTAAAGATACTCAACACGGCTTTCGTAAAAAACGTTCCTGTTTAACAAACCTCTTAGACTTCTTCCACGATATCCTCAACCTCTACGATGAGAGTAAAGCTTTAGATATTATATACCTTGATTTTCAAAAGGCCTTTGACAAAGTTCCCCACAAACGTTTACTGCTAAAACTAAAAGTGCATGGAATACAAGACGGTGTGTTGAAATGGATAGAAAATTGGCTCAGCGACAGAAAGCAAAGAGTAGTCATAAACGGTAAGGCATCTAAATGGACCAATGTAATTAGCGGGGTACCCCAGGGATCAGTACTAGGACCAATTCTCTTTCTAATTTACATCAAAGACATAGATGAGGGTCTCACCTGTACAATCTCAAAATTTGCTGACGATACAAAAATTGCAAATAGCGTACTCTCAAAAGAACAAGTTGACGATATGCAACACAATCTAGATAAATTGTCATGTTGGGCCCAAATTTGGCAAATGAGTTTCAATGCGGATAAATGTAAAGTACTACATATCGGATACCTAAATGAGAAAGCTAACTATTCGATGAATGGCACTCAGCTTAAGAATGTAAACAGAGAAACCGATCTGGGAGTAACAATATCGAGTAACCTAAAACCGAGTCAACAATGTTCAGAAGTTGTTAAGAAGGCAAACAAAATAATTGGCTTTATAGGCAGGTCATTTGAGCATAAATCCAAAGGAGTTATCCTAACCCTTTACAATTCCTTAGTCCGCCCTCTTCTGGAATACTGCGTTCAATCCTAGTGCCCTTATTACCAAAAAGATATAAACAAGCTAGAACGAGTTCAACGTAGAGTTACCAAAATGATACCTAGCCTAAAGAACAAACCATACGAAGAGCGTCTTAGAGAATTAAATCTATTTCCTTTAACCCAGCGCAGATTAAGAGGTGACTTAATTCAAGTGTTCAAAATCATCAAAGGCATCGACAATATGAACTGTAGTAAGTACTTCACTATCGACCAATCTAATTACACGCGGGGAAACGGTTGCAAAATTATTGGTAAATCTTTTAACTCACACGAATCTAAGAATTTCTTCTTCAATCGAGTTGTCAACTTGTGGAATGGGCTTCCCCGAGACGTTATAGACTGCAGCACCGTTGATTAATTTAAACTCCGCTTAGACAAATATCTCGCATCAAACCCGCGACTGACTGCGTTTGTAAATGAATAACTTTATGTTATCCCCCTCTCAGTTACTAACCCATCTGTCCCCTACTAACTTCCTAATCCTGCCACGGACATTATTTCAAGGGCAGGAATTCCCTTTCCAATGTTCCCTTACCCACTCTAAACCACTGTTTGGACACTTGATCCTCAGTGTTTTGGAGGACAAGCAACCTAGAAGGGTTACTAGATTTGTTGTTGCTTGATTTCCTTTGTACTCCTTTGTATCGAAATACATGCTGATTAATAAAGTGTAACCGGAATAGTTTACATGTCTTCAACATTGGTGGCAGCATGTCAATTGTATATCCGTAAGTGTATTTTGGGCTATTTGTGCATCTATGTACGGTAGTTGAATGGCATATATATTACAATTAACCCGGACAAAAGAGAGAGAGAGAGAGAGAGAGAGAGAGAGAGAGAGAGAGATTTTGTGAAGTAAAATAGGAAACGGGCCATCCATCAAAAAGCCTGTGTTAGGAAGTTCACTTTAAGTTGCTCTCATACTTTCACACTCCATCATTTCTACATTATCTCTCTCTCTCTCTATAAATATATATATATCGTACAATTTGGCTAGTTTGCTTGCTAATAATTTAATTCCAATCGAATAAAATTGTCATTGCAAAATGTATATAAGTGACAGTGTACCTGCATGTGACCAACTATAAAGTTATTTATACCTCTGACTTTACAAATGCTGGTCGTTTGTACAGCTTTAGAATGCTTTATATTATTTAATTATCATAGAGCTATTATATATATATATATATATATATATATATATATATATATATATATATATATATATATATATATATATATATATGGCTACAGTATATATATATACATGGTGTTCCAGTAATGCTTTTCATAAATTATATGGTGGACTCATCAGACAAAAATAAAAATAAATTACTCTATGAACATAAGGTTGAGTATTTGTAATAACGGAGTTATTACACGATTTAAGGTAACGATAGATACAATGCCATTCAGTCCAAGGGGTAATGTTGCCATTTTAGTGGATTATATCCATTTGGCCTTCGCTATCGCTTGCTAGCCTCAAGATAGTGAGCAGTATCCAATCGGCGTTCTCTCTTCAGGCTAGCGAGCGGTAGCGAGCTGATGTTTTCGGTAGGATAATCAAATCCGGCGAAGCCGGACATATTTTTTCTACCGAAAAGTCAGATCGCTACTGCTCACTATCTTGAGGCTAGCAAGCGATAGCGAAGGCCAAATAGATATAATCCACTAAAATGGCAACATTACCCCTTGGACTGAATGGCATTGTATCTATCGTTAACTTCAATCGTGTAATAACTCCGTTATTATAAATACTCAACCTCATGTTCATAGAGTAATTTATTCTTATTTTTGTCTGATGAGTCCACCATATAATTTATGAAAAGCATTACTGGAACACCCTGTATGTATGTATATATATATATATATATATATATATATATATATATATATATATATATATATATATATATATATATATATATATATATATATATTATATAATTATATATACTGTATATATATATGTATATATATATATATATATATATATATATATATATATATATATATATATATATATATACACTGTATATACCGTATATACTGTAGATATGTACGTCAAAAACCAAGCCAGACAAAATGTGAGCTTAGCCAAGCTGACAATGATACATGTGTAAGTACAGACAACTGTACCTGGAAGATGGTACTCTACTGGACTACAAGAGCTCTACCAATAATAATTAAGGGGGGTCACCGGCTTCTTTATCTTTCTCTCCTTTTCTCTCTTTCCCTGGCTTGTATCCATTCGGCTCCATTTAGCCAACTGTTTTGAGACGTTTATCCCTATACAGGTGTCGATTTCTTCCTGGCGAGCGATAGCGAGCCAGCATTGTATGGAGAAATTCGGCTTAGCCGGAAAACAAATTCTATCGAAAAATGTACAAATTTAGATTACTGTCAAAACAAAAATATATATATGCTGGCTAGCTACCGCTCGCCAGGAGAATATTGACACCTGGATAGGGGTAACCGTCTTAAAATAGTAGGCTGAATGGGGCCGAATGGATACAAGCCAAAGAGAGAGGGAGAGAAAGAGAAAAAAGCGAGGTGGGCTCCCTTAAACTGCTCACTATAAGAAAGTTGGTTTGTTTGAGTGACGCCAGATGATTTATTAGGCCTTTATATTTTTTTGTTTTCTAATTTCATATTTTGAAGGAGATTTTGGAGTTTAAGCGGTAAGAATAGACCTTAAGTTGCAGGGATGAGGTAACTTGATCGTACAATATATATATATATATATATATACTGTATGGGTGCTAAACGAAGGTAATTACCAACAAAACTCTATATTAGCTCATAGGTAATTTAGAAACCACACACACACACACACACACACACAGACACACACACACACACACACACACACACTCTCTCTCTCTCTCTCTCTTGAATTGTATTTGAAGCGATGAATTAAACATGTATCCCTTCATTACACACAAATCACGATTGTTTTCAGCCCGGCTTGGAAACTCATAATGCTGGGATGAACAATGACAATGACAAATAAATGGTGTGTGTGTGTGTGTGTGTGTGTGTGTGTGTGTGTGTGTGTGTGTGTGTGTGTGTGTGTGTGTGTGTGTGTGTGTGTGTGTGTGTGTGTGTGTGTGTGTGTGTGTGTGTGTGTGTGTGTGTGTGTGTGTGTGTGTGTGTGTGTGTGTGTGTGTGTGTGTGTGTGTGTGCGTGCGTGTGTATGTGTGAAAAAACAGCTAAACATAGACATAAACCAAAAGCCAACATCACAAAAATACTAAATACTAAAAAGCTAAAATATTAAAGAGACACTGACAACATAAAAGTATAAATAAACGTGTGAATGTACGCACGATTTTTTTTTTTTTTTTTTTTTTTTAAGAAAGATAAATACAAGAAACATTATCACACAAATAAAACGCACAAACACGCAAGAAAAAAGTATTGTGGGATAAGGTGATGACTTCCCCCGAGGAACCAGCTACAGTCAAGGAAATGGGTGCAAGAATTGCTCACAAGGTGATACAAGCATGAAACTTCCCGGAAATGTTCACAAGGACCTACTTTACAATTTCAGAGCAGGAGCCACCGAGATTTCTGTATTGCATAGCAACGGTTGCTAGGCAAAGCATTTTCCTTAGCAACCGGCAGCAACGATGCAGTTTCTGAACTACTATGAAGTGTTATGACTTTGTACTTTTATTTATTTTCCTATATTCACTCCTAAAATGGTTCAAAAGATCTATAAAAGCATATATATCTATATAATAGAGTGAATGTCAGCACACAACCAGGGCACACTGGTGACATCACTGCTGTGTAACTCAGCATGGGGTTCAGTGCCAGCTGATCTTGATATACTAGTACTTTAATAAGTACTAGTATATCTAGATCAGTGTCCCAAATGCTATCTAACAGCCCCAAATCCACTAGCTACTAAACTGTAGTTTGTAGTTGGTAGATGTAGTTAGATAGCCGCGCCTGAATTGACAGGATGTGCCAGCGCGGGAGAGCCGAGCCAAGGGTAACGGGGCTTAAGAATTACCCGGAAGGTGTACAGATCGCACGGGACTTAAATGGCACTGGATGAACGATCGGGCTAGGTGTAGGGAAACTGAACCTAGTTGTATCCCATAAAGGAATGTGTGCAACAGATGTATTTGATAAAGGTGGTAAAAGGATAAACCCTCGGCCTTAATCATATTTTGTTTCCAGTTTCAGCAAGTTTGATATATTTGATCTGCGCACAGTGATAGTCAAGACGTGCTGAATATTCACAGAAATGGCCAGTGCCTCATCTTCATCTGTTCAAGCAACTGATTGGACTATCTGTGTTTTTTGTCAACTGGACACCAAAGAGTCTCTCATATCACCAACTGACAGAGGCTATGAAACCATAGTAGACAACATCACACAGTTTAGTAACCTTGACTCAATGCCAATCAAAATCAATCTGGCACGACTTGACCATGGGAATGGTATTCAATTAACATTGAAAGAACAGAATGCAAAGTGGCACAAATCTTGTTATCAGAAGTTTTCACATACCAAACTGGAACGCGCAAAACGAAAGCACAAGTCTGAGGAAGATGGGACTGCTTCAAAACGAATTTTCACACGTAGCACTAGCAGTGGTGGTGATACTGCCTCAAGTGGAACAGTTGGCAGCAATTGTCCCAAATTCTTCTTTTGTTCCCAGCAGCAAACAAAGGAGAACCTCCGCGAAGTCTGTACATTTCAACTAGATTTTCGTGTGAGGAAATGCGCACATGATCTACAAAATGAAAATCTTCTTGCAAAATTAAGTGCAGGAGACCTTATTGCCCAGGAGGCAAAGTATCATGCAAACTGCCTTACAAACCTGTACAATAGAGCACGTGCAAAGGTATCACAGGATCAGGATGCCTCAGATGACCAGACATGTAAAGGAATTGCTTTGGCTCAGCTGATTTCCTACATTGAGGAGAAGAGGCAAGATGAGGATGTGAAGGTGTTCAGACTTGCAGATCTTGTGAAGCTCTACACTGACAGGCTAAATCAACTTGGAGTGGATGTTACTGCACGAGTAAACAGTAAGCATCTGAAAGACCGCATTCTCATGCATCTCCCAAGGATGAAAGCTTACAAAGAAGGACGAGATGTGTTCATGGCTTGTGAAGATGTTGGCTCTATTCTCCGAGAAGGATACCAGACTGATCGAGACGAGCAGAGTGTCATGATGACCCAAATTGCTGAAATGATCCGACAGGATATCTTCGCACACAAAATAACATTCTCTGGATCGTTTGGCCATAACAGCCAAGTGGAGTCTGTTCCACGGTCCCTTTTGTCACTGGTCAGCATGCTTATCAATGGTTCAAACATCACAGATCAAACATCCAACACAACTATCAGCCAACCAATACTATCCATTGTTCAGCTGTTGGTGTACAACAGCATCAAGAGACGCAGGGATTCTGTGAGAAATCCACAAGTATATCACAGCAAAGATCGTGAAACGCCACTACCCGTCTATGTAGGTCTTAAGGCTCATGCACTAACCAGAGATAGAAAGTTCATTGAGAGTCTATATACTCTTGGTATGTCGGCATCATACAACCGCACAATGGACTTGATCACATCATTGGGTAATAACGTCTGTGACTATTACCATCAGATTGGCACAGTCTGTCCTCCTCAACTTCGCAAAGGGCATTTCATCACCAGTGCTGCAGACAACATCGACCACAACCCTAGCTCTGCGACATCTACAAGTTCATTCCATGGCACCAGCTTGTCCTTGTTCCAGAATCTCACTCCGCGAGATGTCTGTGAAGATGAAGACAATGGCCAAGGATTCACTAATTCAATAACTCAAGAGAGGGGGTTGAGGAAAATGAGCGACTTGCCCCTTTCGTACACTGAACTGAAACCAACACGGTTGCCAAAAAATGACGTCTTTGTCCCACCCATCCCTGCAGACCTGGCTTCTTCCAACACCCCTTTGACCAAGGACATGGACAAGGAATATGACTGGCTGAGTCATGTTAAGAAACATCATGCAGATGACATATCAGCAGAGGCGACTTTGTCTTGGGCAGCATACCATGCCAGCAGAGTGCCAGGCCCAGACATTCTGCCATCTGTGAATGCCATGATGCCTCTCTTTGTTGAGGAAGCCAGCTCACCATCTATGCTTCGGCATTGCATGGAAGTGGTGAAGTCAGCAGTTCATCACCTCAACCCTGGCCAGACTCCAGTGATTAGTGGGGACCAACCTCTGTATGCTACACTGAAGAAGCTGCAATGGAATATGTCCGAACTGTATGGTGAGGACAAGTTTGTAATGCTTATGGGGGTCTACACACTGAAATGACAGGCTTGAAAGCTTTGGGTCATTGGCTTGATGGAAGTGGTTGGGTGGAAGTTCTCCAGGAAGCTGATGTTGCCACACCAGGCATTGCCGAGTCCTTCCTGAAGGCATCACATGTGACTCGAACCCGTCATGCTCACCAAGTCACTGCATGTGCATTGTACATCCTTCTCAAGAAGGCTTATGATGGATATGTTGCAAACAATTCCGAAGAATCCACAGACACTTTCAGCACATGGTGTGAACGGCGAAAAGCTGAAAGTCCTCAGTTCATGTACTGGCATACGAGTCTAGAGCTGGAACTTCTCTTGTTCACATTTGTGCAATCACTGGTGACTTTGATTTGTATGTGGATACATTGAAGAAATTGACACCTTGGTTCTTCAGTCTCAACCACACCCACTACGCACGTTGGATGTCCGTACATGTCTGGGAACAGTACTTCGATAACAGCCTCAAGTCACAGACAAGAGAACAACGTGTCACTGGTCCTATTCAGCGCAGACGAGTTGGGGCGTCTAGCCCAACACCAAAGAACTGGCAGCAGTTCCTTCGCTTGGCCAACAACAAGACAGACCTGTTTACATTCCTGAACAAGGAACTGCTGGAAAATGCATCAGGAGACCAGACTCTCATTGTTACTGATGGTGCCAATGTGCTATGCTTACCTACATGAGACACCAGCAACATTGCTCCCTGCAACCATGAGGAGGCAGACTCGAGGATCATGGTGCATGTCAGTGATGCTGTTATGCAGGGCTTCCACAAGATCCTTGTTCGAACTGTGGACACTGACGTGGTAGTATTGGCAGTGGCAGTCGTACAGCAGCTGGCTCAGAGACAGCAGATAGAACTCTGGATTGCCTTTGGTTGTGGAAAGGACTTTAGGTACATCCCAGCTCATGAAATATGTGCTTCACTTGGCACAGAAAGATCCTTGGCACTGCCTGTGTTCCATGCTTATACAGGTTGTGATACCGTGTCCCATCTGGTCCAGGTGGGAAAGAAGACTGCATGGAAAGTGTGGGAGGCACATGATGAATTTACTGCGACATTCTATGAGCTGCACAATGCACCTGAACAAATTGGTGAAGCGACTGAGGCTTCTCTGGAGTACTTCACCATTCGACTCTATGACAGGACAGCAACTTCTCGTTCCATCAATGAAGTCAGAAAGAATCTGTTCATCCACAAAGGACGTCACATATCATGTCTACCTCCAACCAAGGCTGCTCTACAGCAACACATGAAGAGGGCAGTACTACAAGGTGGGCACCACTGGGGCTGCACCACGGTGCCAGAACGACAGTTGCCCTCTCCAAGTGAGTGGGGATGGACTTGCCCAGAAAAGTGGAGGCCTCTGTGATCTAACTTGCCCGAAGCCAGTGCAACCTGCCCAGAACTACTGAAGTGTTCTTGCCGAGGAGGATGCACAGACTGCAAATGTGTTGATGCGCATCTAAAATGCACAGCCTACTGCAAATGCAAAAGTGACTGTGACAACAGTGTCTGAAGCTTTAGGAGTGGCATTTTTATAGCCTGACTTGCCCTAAATTGGATTTTATGCCACATAATTCTTGTATATGATCTCCAAATGCAATGCTACATGTTTTTTAGAACAAGGAGTTGAGAAAAAAACATAGCACCTCACAGTTTTCCAGAAACTGCATTGTTGCTGCCGGTTGCTAAGGAAAATGATTTGCCTAGCAACCGTTGCTATGCAACACTGAAATCTCGGTGGCTCCTGCCCTGAAATTGTAAAATAGGTCTTTGTGAACTATTGTGGAAAGTTTTATGCTTGTATCACCTTGTGAGCAATTCTTGTCCTATTTAGTACCGATTGCCCTCACGGCTAGACATGAGGGAGAGAGGGGTCAAGAAAAAAGTCCCTCAAGTGGAAACCTCCCCTTAAGGGGGGTCAACGGCTTTTGTTTTATCTTTCTCTCCTTTTCTCTCTTTCTCTGGCTTGTATCCACTATTAACCATTACAAACATTACCCGTATAAAGAACTCTCATTACATAACAAACCGGGATATATCTACAATGCTTTACTATACTCAGTTTCATTTCATCTGTCGGTCAATTGAATCCCTTAGCAGCTAATGTATCGATACTTAATGGAAAAAACATGTAACCATTATGTCTCTGCATCATAACAAGATCAAGTTTATATAATCAGCACCTTATGTCACTACAAAATCTTAAAAATCACTGAGAAATCGGGATGGGAACTTTGCAATTTACCGTCAGTTGAAAAGAAACAGGGTATAGTGCCTCAACCTCTTCAATAACAATATTATTATTTTAGGCACAGTCTAGCAAACATTAACCTACATGATATAACTCAACTTAAGGGGGGTGACCTGTTTTGGTTCTGTCCTTTTCTATCTTTCTCTGGCTTGTATCCATTTGGCCCCATTCAGTCTACTGTTTTAAGACGTTTATCGTCATCCAGGTGTCGATTTACACCTGGCGAGCGATAGCGAGCCAGCATATTTTGGATTATGTTTTAGACAACTGACTCAATTTGTAAATTTTTCGGTAGAAAAATGTCTCCGGCGAAGCTGGATTTCTCCATAAAATAATGGCTCGCTGTCGCTCGTCAGGAAAATATCAATACCTGGTGGGGAGAAACGTTTTAAAACAGTAGGCCGAATGGGGCCGAATGGATAAAACCCAGAGAAAAAGCAGGTCGGTCACCTAAACAGCACATAATACATTTAATGACAACAGACAGACAATGCTTAACCCCTAAGTGTCGGCGCGCAACATAAGTCGAGTATAATAAATCTGGACTATCTGGCGGCGCTCGACATAGGTCGTGTTGCAATTTCAGCACGTAATGTTGCTGAGAGAGAGAGACAAGTGGTGGCAGGAGAGTAGCGAGTGTATGACTGCTCCAGACCACCGCGGCGAACCTACTGACACGAATCCCACCTCCTCCCTCCCTCTCTCACTCGCTATATACGGAATTGTATGGGGAAAGTGCCGAATTACATGCTTTTTGCACTCGCGTTGCGCAGTTGTTGCAAGAAAACTAGCCATCATAAAAGGATCGTTATGGTGTCATTGGAAAGCTCTGTTTATGCCCTTTCAGGGATAGATACTTGTTTTACGCTCTGGGTCTTATTTAGGCATGAAAATGATCACGTAAACAGCCCTATTTTGGCTAAAAACACCCCGCTGGGCGGTACATATAAATAAACCGCCTAGCCCGCTAATAAGGTGTTAAATCACAAAGTTCCTGTTAGCGACCTATTCTCCTATTGTTTCTTCATCCACCCACTCTCATCACCTTTATGTTTTGGTCTTGCTCGCTCTCGTTGTCTCTTACTCTCTCTCTCCCAGAATGTCAGGATGGTTGAAGTTAAATTAGCTAGTTGATACGCCAATCACAAACGCACATACGCACACAACTGTAAAACACACGCAAATAGCACACACACACACACACACTGTGTGTGTGTGGGGGACTAGAAAGTATAAGGATTCTATATAGCAATGTCGATGGGCTAATCTCTAAGAAACTAGAACTAACAGACTTACTCAATACTAAGAAACCAGAAATAGTATGTCTCACTGAGACAAAACTAAGAGAAGATCTTGATATAAATTTGCTAGGATGGTCTGAATACAGGATTTGGAGGAGGAGGAGGAACAGAAAATTTCGACATGGAGGTGGAGTGTGCATCCTTACTAGGAAAGATTTGATTGCGTCTGAGATAAAACTAGAAACTTCAACAGCAGAAGTTTTAGCAATAGAGATTGGTGGAAACGAAAAAATAGTGGTGATAGTAGCGTATGTACCTCCCAAGACAAAGACATGGGGTAAGGAGGAGCATAGCCTAATGCGTAAGGAAACAATTAGTGTGCTAGGAAATATCTTGGCTTCAAAGGATGAAATAGTCATGTGTGGGGACTTTAACTGCAAGGAAGTGAATTGGGAAGATCTTGAAGCCGGAGCAGGGGAGGAAAGTTGGGGCTATGAATTTTTAAGTATGGCCATGGAAAATTCTATATACCAACATGTAAAAGAGTCAACAAGAGTAAGGGAAGTGATCAACCAGCTAGATTGGACCTTCTATTCACAGGAAGGGAGGAGGAGGTTCAAAGTATTCAGTACCTATGCCCACTAGGAAAAAGCGACCATGCAGTTCTAGACATAGACTTACTATTGAAGTATAATCTACCCAAGGGAAGGGAAAAGCACAAGGAAAATCACTGGATGTATTCCAGAACCGATTTCGAAGGACTACGGGATTTTTTCAAGTCACAAAATTGGGATCAGGTGTTATCTGAAAGTGAGGTAGACAAAAAACTCAAGGCATTCATGGAGATCTATGATACTGGTATAAAAACTTTTGTCCCCAAGTACATTAATAAAAGGAAAAAAAGTAATCGCAAAGTATGGTTTAACCGCGAATGTAGGCAAGCACAGGAAGCAAAAAACAAAGCCTGGAAAAAGATGAGAAACTGGGATTCGGAAGATAACAGGCAAAAGTATAAAGAGGAGAGAAACAAATACACAGAAATGAGGAGGAGGTCAGAGGCAAACCATGAGAAAGCGATAGTGGAGAACTATGAAAAGAATCCAAAAATGTTTTTCAAGTTTGTGAACGGCAAAAGGAAGATAAAAGCCACGATCGTAAAGATTAAAAGTGGAAACAGAATCATAGAAGAGGATACGGAGATTGCGGAAGAACTAAATAGAAATTTTGCATCAGTATTTACAAAAGAAGGAGAATTCATTGCACCAGAAACCAATGAGATAGGTACAGAGGAAATGCCGGAAGTCACATTTAACAGACCAGAGCTCATAGACAAAATGAGTAAGGTGGATCCAAACAAAGCCGCTGGACCGGACGGAGTATCAGGCTGGATTATTAAAGAAAATGCTAAGGAACTGAGTATACCGTAATATGACATAATGACCAAATCATTGGACACAGGGATAGTACCTACAGAATGGAAAAGAGCAAACATTATTCCTATATTTAAGGGAGGAAGCAGAGATAAACCACTGAACTATAGACCTGTATCACTATTGAGCATCCTCATGAAGATTCTGGAAGGATTAATAAGGGACAAATGGGTGAACTACCTGGAATCCAAAAGATTAATTACTGACCGACAATTTGGATTCAGAGGAGGCAGATCATGTGTAAGCAACTTGTTGAGTTTTTACTCTAGAGTAATAGACACAGTGGACAAGAGGGAAGGATGGGTAGACTGTGCCTACCTAGACTTTAAAAAGGCATTTGACAAAGTTCCACACAAGAGATTGCTGTGGAAATTAAAACATGAGGGAAAAGTAGGAGACAAACTGCTGAAATGGATGGAGAGCTACCTTAGCGGAAGGCAGATGAGAACAACAGTAAGGGGGAAATCGTCAAACTGGACTCAAATTACGAGTGGGGTACCACAAGGATCTGTCCTAGCCCCAATCATGTTTCTAATATTTGTAAATGACTTACCTGAGGGACTAACAAGCTACATGAGCATGTTTGCGGACGATGCTAAGCTGCTTAAAACGATCAGAACCCAGGAGGATTGCCTTGAGCTCCAAGCAGATTTGCAAAAGATCCATGAATGGAGCATCAAATGGAATATGGAGTTCAATGCAGGGAAATGTAAGACTCTAGAAATGGGTAAAAGCAAGTACAGACCTAGAAAAGATTATAAACTAGGAAACGAAGTGATTCCCAAAGCAGAAAAAGAAAAAGACTTGGGGATACAATTTAAGGATAACATGTCTCCAGAAAGCCACGTAAATAAGATAGTGAGAGAATCACTAGCACTATTGGCAAATATCAGGATGTCTTTCAATAATCTTAATGAAAACACCATGAAACAAATAATAACGGCAATAATAAGACCCAGGATGGAATATGCATCTGTAGTGTGGTCCCCTCACATGAAGAAACACATCCACAAAATTGAGAGGGTACAGAGAGCAGCTACGAGGATGATCCCAGGTTTGGAAAATTTGGAGTACCAAGAGAGGCTCGAGAGATTGAATCTACCTACACTGGAACAGAGAAGGACACGAGGACAGCAAATTCAGATATACAAATGTGTTAGAGGTATTGACAAAATCGACCAAGAAAACTTCATAGAGAGGGATGGAGGTGAGAGAACAAGAGGTCACAGCTACAAACTAAAAGTGCTTAATAGTAAATCTGATCTGAAAAGTAAAAGATTTCCTACCAACTCGATTAGTGGGTGGAACAAATTGCCAGCCGAAGTAGTGTCTGCACCATCAGTGCATAGTTTCAAAGCACGGTATGACCAACATATCTTAGGAGGCGGGAATTAACGAGCATGCTCACTCCCGCAAATACAACTAGTGTAAGTACAACTAGTGTAAGTACAACTAGTGTAAGTACAACTAGTGTAAGTGCACACACACACACACACACACACACACACACACACACACACACACCCCGTAGCCTAGTAGGTAGAGCTCTCGTCTCACACACGAGGGGTCGGGGGTTCAATCCCCGGCCGGGCGGAGACAAATTGGGCTTGTCTCCTTTCATGTGTTACCCTCAGTTCACCTAGCTGCAAATAGGTACCTGGAATAAGTGGACGACGTTGTGACGTCCCATCTGGGGTTGGCAAAAATGGTACAAGGCGAGATGGGTATCATATGGTTCACCTAAGCTGATGGCTACCTAAGCCTTCGGGCGAGATGGTACCGTCTATAGTGAGAATGGTACCATACAGATCCACCCTAAGCCTTCGTTTCCAATGGCGCCAATTGGCTAAAATACAGACTACACACACATCCACAGCCATTCCAACAGTACATAAAACACTTAACATGCATTTCACGCAATACATTCCCAGTTAAGGAGGCGCGATAATAATGAGCTTAGCTCGCATTGCGTGGATTCCCCTTGACGAACGAACAAGTAACTGAGTAACACACACACACACACACACACACACACACACACACACACACACACACACACACACTAGCTTAGCTTATGGTAGTCCATCGTAGTCCGATGATGACGTTCCCTTCCTGCTGGAGTGTATGTGTGTACACACACACACACATAACCATAATAACCATGGTAGGCTATACAACAGCCAGGAAAGCATTACCTTAAAGGTGGGGGTGCATGGGTTGAGGTAAACATGGAAAAATAATCGCCAACCTGCATATAATTATCTTGTAAAATACAATGTCACTGAAACAATTATTAACCTCTCCGCGGCGCACAGGGGGTTTTCTACAGGGTAAGACTGTGCGCACCTATGATGATTTTGGGACCTATTGCCAATTTCGATAAAAAGTACATCATCGTGTAGGGAATGTTTGCGTGCATCGGCCCATATATATTTGACCCCCCAAAAAATGTCTGGGGGGGTAGGGGAACGGTCCGTAGTTGAAAAATGTGGAGCGAATGGCACCGCGCGGCTAGATTGTCATCGAGCGGCGAGATTTCCCTGCCGAATATTTACGCGCGCAGGGGATAGAAGGAGAGGGAGGAGGGGGTGGGTTACCGCGTATTATCACGTATATCTCCTTTTTCGAGCCCTTTTAGGCTATTTAGAGTATGTATACATGTGTAGGGCACCCATATAACAATGAATATGCCTCATAGTGACCAAAAATTGCAATATATAAGGGAATTATAAGAGAATATTTAGGCGGGAATGAAGATGTGTTGGAGGTTTGGCGGCAATTTATGAGCTGAGAGTGTGGTTTACGCCATACATATCACGTATATCTTGTACGTAGAGCACTGTCACGCTATAATACAGACTTGTACGTATGTATACGTGCCATATATCAAAATATATACCGCATATAAACCAATTCATGCGATATTTACGCACATTATCAATGAGTTTCTATGCGTGAACCAAGGTGTGAGTGAGTTGTGGTGGGAATGAAAGGGGGAGAGGGTGTGTTACGCCATAAATATCACGTCAATCTTGTATTTAGAGCACTCTCATGCTATAATAAAGACGTGTACATATGTAGGCGTCCCATATAACAAGGAATATACCGCATATAGCCCAATTGATGCGATATTTACGCAAATTGTGAATGTGTTTCTAGCAGACGGAAGCCTGAAAGGGGGGTTTGGGGTGGGTGGGTGGGTGGGAGGGAGGCATGCAGGGGTGCAGTGAGTGAGTGAGTCGTGGAGAGATGGAAGTCAGGCAGATCTCTAGATAGATAACCAGCTTAGTGATAATTGTGGAGGCGCCCCAGGCGTATTGATGGTTGGTATTTTGACCCTTATGTCTACCAGATGGCTGGTGTTCGTTGCCATCAACAGGTCTACAATAACATGAGTCAGGAATGGAGAGAGAGAGAGAGAGAGAGAGAGAGAGAGAGAGAGAAACTGAGACATGCGTATGTCGTACATATAAATGGACTTCAGAATTGCATTTTTATGCAAGCAGACATTGCATTTTAGACACATGTGAAGTACCACAGAAACATGTAGGCCATTGACTGTAAATAAAGTACTATTTATAGACCACCAGCGACGGTGCTGAGTCAACACAGGCAGATTGCCTGTTGTGATAGAGGGCTAAATATAGACTGGTGTCTCCTTACCACGGCGAAAGGGTAGATTGCCACCAGATAAACGTTTACTTATTTATTTCGAAGTAATATGCAATCTAAATGTATATTCGAGACCTACTGCAATTATTTGTATGACAGTCATGACTATGTATAATCCAATATACGCGCGTAGGCGAGACATAAGAAAGCTGGTTGAGCAATTTTCGACACCCACACAGTTATTATTCATTTTTATTTACAATATTATACAATACAAATGTATTTGTGAAGAGTATTTTATCCATTATTGTATTTATACCAATTTTGTTCCCAGACAGAGCTGCTGTAGCTGGAGAATCAAGGAGCGGAAAGGGTCACCTCGTGACCGCCTGACCGTGTGAAAATGAGTGGAGTCACACTGAGAGGGGCAATTTTGCTGAGTGTTTGGGCAATTTTTGACAGAATAAAGTTATATAATTACTAATTCTTGACAGAGACAAACTATTATAAACCTTGGCATGATATAATTGATAATCCCATCAATTTACAAACGTAAATTGGTGGGATAATTCATTTTTTGTATATTGTCATTTCGATTGTAGACACGAAGTTTTGAGTGATATTTGGTATGAGCTCCTGTGGCATGGTTGGTAAGGTCGCGGACTGGAAAACTCAAAGTGTCGTAGGGTAGTGGGATCGAATCCAGGAGGGGGTTATGGGGAAGGTTTTATATTGTCTAGAAACAATTTTATAAATTTTTTTTTTTACAAGATCATGCCATTGTATTCAAACAATATGAAATATTCATAGAATATATCATATTGTAAGAATACAATGACATGACCTTGTTTTCTTTTTTCTTTTTTTATTGTTTTATTTTATTATCATAGTAGGTTTGACATGATTTATTGAAACATATTTATTTTTGTACAATTCATTTGAGGTAAGAAAATAATTATATACACATTACTTAGGCTAATAACAAACATATATATTGATATACTAAAAATAAGGCATATTACATGTAAATCTTGAAACTTATAAACTAAATAATGAAACATACAATTATATAATGTAAAAGCTATATCACAGGGACATCTTTGGAACTTATACATTATATAATATATATGTTACATTATGAGGTAGCGTGATCAATTAGGTCAGGTCAGGTAAGGTAGGGCGCGAGTCCAGGGCAGGGCAGGGCAGGAGGCGAGTCCAGGGCAGGGCACGGGGCGAGTCCAGGGCAGGGCAGGGCAGGGCAGGGGCCGACACTCAGTAGTTCTTGAAGGTGTGGTAGTCCCTGAAGCACTCACCCAGGCAGAGTGCAACTTTGCACTCGGCGCACATTGAGGTGACTCTTTTGGTCACATGGGGTTTCCTCACACTGGAGCTGCAGACGGTGCACTGCACCTGCCTGTGACGAGTGCCAATCAGCTCGGTGTTGGTTGTGTAGTGTCTTTCGACACCCAGCTGGATGCGGTCAGGAACGTGATCCCCACGCCATGCCGTACGTCTGTGAGTGGTGGTGGCATACTTCTCCAGGAGTTGGTAGGAGACGTTGTACACGAACTCCCGGAATTTCAGCTTCTGGTTTGGGGCCATATCCTTCTTCACCAACCACAAGTTGTAGGCGTTCAGCATCGTTATGTCAACTAGGTGGAGGAAGAGCTTGTGATACCACTTCACAGTCTTCCTCAGACACTCAACACCTGACAGCTGACAGTCAGACTTGTCCACCAGGCGCATGTTTTTGGTGTAGTCCACTACCATGTCGGGCTTGTAGATTGTCTTCCTGGTTCGGTAGTGGATTTTGCCAGAATCCACCTGGGCACCTGTGTGGACGGTGGAAAGCAGGTGGACGTCTCGCTTATCCTTCCACTTCAGGGCTATCAGTTTCCCACACTTCTCGAGCTGCTTGTATTTCTGCCCCTTTCGTCGCCTTCTTCGCACATGCCTCTCGCGGTGTTCCTGGGCCAGGTCGTCTTCTGAAGGTGTGTCACTGGAGGAGGCATCTGTGAGAGGAATGACATCACCTGTGAACTTTGGCATAAACTTTCTTGTCTTTCTGACAGTCCCACATGACCCCGTTTGGTTGTCATAAAGAAACTGGCAGAGAGCAGGAGAAGTATACCAGTTGTCAGTGTAGATGATGTGGCCTTTGCCCAGGTAAGGTGCCAACATTTTCCTGACGATGGCACCTGACATGCCCATGGGGTCATTGGCAGCGGCTTTCGGTACGTCAATGTCAGTTCCTGTATACACGATCATGTCAAGCACTATTCCAGTTTCACAGTCGCACAACACGAAGAGCTTGATTCCGAACCTATGCCTCTTCAAGGGGATATACTGCTTGAAAACAAGACGTCCTTTGAAGAGCACGAGCGACTCATCAATCACCAAATTGAGGAAGGGGTAAAAGTATTTCCTATACCTCTCCAACAACATGGTGAACACCTCCCGAACTTTCCATATCCTGTCAATCCTGTTAGGATTTTCGTTGTCTGCAAAGTGCATAAATCTTAGCAGCAACAAAAATCTGTCACGAGTCATGAACTTATTGAAAGTTGGGGTGGCGATGAGAGGGTCGTGCTTCCAGTAGTGTTGCAACACATGCTTCTTGATCAGAGGCATGAGGAACAACAAGGCAAAGAACGTCAGAAATTCTGCCACAGTCGTATCCACCCAGCCTCGTATTCTCGCTTTTGGAGAAAGGACGTCCAATCTGCCAAACACCCACCTGTAGTAGGCGTTTGGTTGGGCAACGATGTACGTCATTACCTCCATGTCAAAAAAAGCGAGGAAGAAGTCGCTTTCGTTCGCTTGATCATCACAGGGCCAGTTGTCAGTTGTTCCTGACGTCCCAGGATTGAACTGGGGCACGTCAGGTACAAAATTGACCCCGTCAGACCAATCGAACGAAGGCATGCCAGGGATCGGAATGTCGTCTGCGTCTTCTTCTGCGTCTGAAATATCGCTTCCATGGTCGCGATACAGCACTTCATCATCATTACCCTCCTCTTCACTCGACAGACGATGCCCTTCCTCGTTTTCGTCACCGACGTCGGACTCACTCCCACTGTCCACTCCCAAATCCCCCCACCCTTGGTCCCGTGCTAGGGCTTCGTCGTCGAAACCCGGGCTGCCAATGTCCTGCGAATCACCATCAAACAGCAGGGCGGCATACTTAGATGGTGTAAGAGTTTTCCGGGTCACTTTGGCACGTGCGGGAGTCTTATGGACAGGGACAGCAGAGGTGGTGGCAGGGGCGGCGGCAGGGGCGGCGGCGGCAGGGGCGGCGGCGGCAGGGGCAGCAGTGGTGCGTGGCCTTGATGGCAAGATGATGGTGGCTTGGGCAGGGGCGGCAGGGGCGGCAGGGGCAGCAGGGGCTGTGGCTGGCGTACGGGTTCTTTTCCCTACGCCCGTGCCTTTCATTTTTCGTTGCAGTGGCCTGGGTCGTGGTGGCAGTGTCCCGAAAGACCAGCCATTGCCCTGCTTGCACGTGTTTTACGTGCTTTTGGTGCTGGTGATTCGTCCTCTGAGCTGTAGGGCGTGTCGTACTGGTAGCTAGGGTCTTTGCCTTCCACGGCGGCTAACACCACCAGAAGGAGGGCTGGTTGTGTCATCAGGGAGCGAGCGTGAGGGACGTGTAGGCTCCATGACTAGTGCTATAAACGCGCGGTTTTGGTACGTGTTCAAAGTCTCTGCTCTTAAGAGTCTACCCGCAGTGCGCCGGGGGAACTCTTAAGAGTCTCCCCGCAGCTCCCGGGTTAACAATGGTATAAAGGATTTTGCGGATCGTCTATACCGGGCCTGTGACGTCAAACCAGTATCTTTATCCTGGACTGGATGGTGGACTTACTCTCCTGTGACGTCACAGGCCCGGTATAGACGATCCACAAAATCCTGTATACCATTGTTAATAATTATTTCAGTGCCATTGCATTTTGCAAGATAATTATGTACAGCTTGGCGATTATCATTCCATGTTTATCTCAACCCATGCACCCCCACCTTTAAAGGCTATACAGATTCCACCTTAAAGGGACCATGCTATACCCATATACACCTGGAAAGATTTACACAACGCATTTTAACTTAACAGAAGAGATTTTTAGGTCTACTGTATGTATCATAGGCTTATAGTAGTGACATAACATTAACAATCCCTTTAGTTTAACTGCAGTGGTCTTCAACCTGTGGGCCATGGCCTACTAGTGGGCCATGGGCTGGTTCTCAGGTGGGCCACGCACATCTACTAAGTAAGTTAGAATGTAAAAAAAATAAAAAATAAAAATAAAAGGTGAAGATATGAAAAAGGTAATTCATGGTTTGCATTAGGAAGCACTGTCGTCGGGGAATATGTGACGTGTGTACTGATGGGGCACCTGCAATGTTAGGTTCAAAGTCAGGGTTTACATCCAGAGTTTAAGAGGCTACTCCTGGGTTTACAGTGAATCATTGCATGATTCACCATCAGCCACTTGCATCCAGAACCCTTCCTAGGGAAATTCAAGCCGTCTTGGACAGTGCCATAAATATTGTCAATTATGTAAAGTCCAAGCCTGACAACTCACGTCTTTTCAAACAGCTCTGTAAAGACTTCGATTCAGAGCATCAATTCCTGCTATTCTACACTAAAGTTCGATGGATGTCAAAAGGCAATGTTCTCAGTCGAGTCTTTGAACTTAGAGAAGCTCTAAAGACATTTTTGGACATGCAATATAAGGAATCTAATTTTTTCAGTGACTCACTGTGGGCATTAAGTTTAGCATACTTAGTTGATCTATTTGACCAGCTTAATCAACTTAATCTGATACTTCAGTGATTCCTTATGTTGACCAATTGCATGATTGTATTGCTAGGATCCAGAACTGGGCTAGTAGAGTTAACGCAGGTAACTTTGCAATGTTTGAGAAGTTGCTGAAGGAAAAACAAAATAGATTATTGTCTCCAAGAAATAATCAATCACCTGCAACATTAGGACCAAGATTTTTCCAGGTCCTTCCATGATCTTGAGGCATAGATCTGTCATTGTAAGAAATCCATTTAATCTTGAACCAGATTCTGTTCCAGACCCAGACCAAGATGAATACTTGGAAATAATAATTGGTTCAGGTATAAAATAATTGCATAACAAACTTTCTGTACAGGAATTCAGGGCCCAAGTAAGTGCATCATACCCTAGAATAGGAAAGATTGCACAAAAAACACTTCTACCTTTCTCTTCCACTTATTTGTGTGAGTCAGGCTTTACTACCCTACTTCAAATTAAAACAAAATCGAGAAAGTACTTAAAGGTGGAGGATGATATGTAATGTGCCTTAACGGCAATTTCCCCCCGATTTGATAGCTTACAGATACGAAGCAAGTACAGCCATTATATTACGGTACCTTCCTAACCTAGTTAGTAGTTACATGGTGAAGTAGAGTAGTTTTGTTATATATATGTCTTTTGGCTGTTAAAGTATATTTAAAGTTTTAAGTACAGTACACAAGTTTTATTTACAGCGATTACAGGACAGTGGTTCATTTTTTGAAGACAAAAGTAAACTGTAATAACATTTCATAGTGTGTAATATATGAATGCATTAAAATCATATTCAAAATCTGAAGGAAAGTGGGCCACAAGTGTTTGGGAATGCCAGAAGTAGGCCATGGTCTCAAAAAGGTTGAAGACCACTGGAACTTTAAAGTCTAAAGGCCTAAAGGCCTAAAGCTAAATCGATTTAAAGTTATGTATTTAGTAAATACATAATAATAGCCTTTGATGTTCATTAAACCCCTGAATAATACTGGATAACAGAACGTAATTCATTACTAGTATTAATTAAAATAGATTATCATTAGGTTCAGGGATATTTCGTAGCGAGATCGGTCTATATGATCTGCGCCCCATGAATATCCTTCCCTCTCACTTAACCATAGGCTATTCAGAAGTGCAGTTGGGTGTAGTACATGATTAGATTAATGCCCAGTATTCAAGACATGGATATTAACCGTAGTCATGTGCTCTACTTATATAAAAACTGCCTTGATGGTGTAAAGGTTAGGGTGTTTAAAATCTGTATGTGGTAACCCAGGTTCGAATCCCGGTGGATCACATGCTTTCATTCATTAATTTCTTTGGGAGGTGTTTGGTGTTGGAGTGAAATTAATAAAAATAGATTGGTAAATGATGATGTCACAAAACAATGTTCCTAGCATTCACTTAATATACTCTCTTCACTTTCTGTCAATACAGTCGTCATGGTAATATTTCTCTATTAAATAATATGCTCTACGAAAGTTAAAACAAAAAACCCACACACATACATACATACACATCCAACACAAAACACTGATATGATCATATATAAATTAATACAGGAGGCCTCCATCGTGATAATACCATCGGTATATATCCTTTCGCAATTATGATAATACTCTTCAATCACAAGGTGATTTACCGGTATTTGGTATATTCCTGAGTCTTGCAAAGAGACTGTCAAATAGTGAAAATTAATACTGGGCCCTTGGAGAGAGGGAGGGGAGGCTTATTACATTAGTACAGCCTGGCTGAACACTGAGCAAAGAGACTATTTAGCAGTGTGTCATTCCAGGCTACATAACGTTCAACTCCAGACGAACATTTAAACACGAAGGAGGTGTTCTGTTATACGTAAAAGAATATCTTAATACTATCCCAGTCTCCAAACAATCAATAGAAAATATTGATATAATCTATATCCAATTGAGTTTGAGTTCCTAGAAACGATAACCCTCGGATTAATGCAGCTACCACCCGCTCAACCAGCAAATGTGGACACAGATGTATGAACAAATTGCAGATACTAGTATAGGTAATAACCACGATATAGTACTTTTGGGGGGACATTAAATTACCGGTACTAAAATGGGGTGAACCCCTGACATCTCGTACAGGCTCCGATTTGTACACTAATTTGTTAGAAAGTTCACTACACCAATTTGTTGAATCTCCAACGCGAGGAAATAATGTCCTTGAGGTCAATTTTGATACAAAGGATGACTTGGTAAACCAAGTAATAGTAAGAGAAGATTTCAGTACAAGTGATCATCGAATAAATACTTTCAACATTATATTTACTAGCAATAAAACTAACGTGAGCAATAAACAAAATAGTAACTTCAAGCGAGCAAATGTTCACAAACTCGGAGATAATCTCGACAAATCAGATTGGAGCTTCATAAACCACGATAGATATATACCAGTACCCTATGTAATTATTATGATTTTTACACCAACCAACTTCACATCTAAACTCAATTAATGAAATTAACAAATACATGTGGCACTCTGAGGACTCGAACCCAGGATACTCACATCGAAATTCCGCGCACTATGCATTACGCTATCAAGACCGTTATGAGAAATATTCACAGATCTATATAATAAGGCCATTGTAAGCTGCATGTATTTATATATATATATATAAACTCAGGCACATACCCCATAGCTGAGGGTGGCCGACTCAAGACAAGAGCCCAAACAGAAACAACAAAACTAAATAATAATAAAAAAAAAAAAAAAAAACACATCTAGGTTGCCAGGAGAAGACCTAGAGACCAAGGATCATTAGGGGCCTCCAGTAACCCCCAGGTCCCAGATCTCCCGGAGAGGTTCCGGTCTCAGCAGGTAGACACGTAGCGGAATGACACCACAATGCCCGCCCTTATATGGCCCTTCATTATACCGGCTCCCTGGGCCAGGCGCCTGACGGACTATTATTTAATAGTGGCCCCTTCATCATTGACGATGTTGCCTATTAGTATAATAGTCTCCATTCAACACCCACGTCAGTCGTTTGAATTAACCGCCGCGAGGAAGAACAAGAGTAATCTTCATAAGTGCAACGCTACTTCTCTTATGGTGTCGTCGCAGATCGGGTACCCACTACGAAAAAACTTCGTAAAAAATAAGAGAACACAAAAGGAAAAAGAATTTTCCACTTTAACACTGTTATTCACAAGCTTCCCACATTCGGTAGATTTTCTTGCATTGTGGCTTCTTACCGCCTCTCGCCAAGCGCAACAATTCCTCCTTCTCTTCCTCGCGGGCCAACCGTCAACACTAGTGCCCCCGAGCTCCGGCTTCATTCGACGTTCGCTCTCCTCCAGTGAGTCCCTACTCATTTGTATATATCTGGGGGATAGTGAGCAAGGGTTTAGATTAGCTAGCACGGGTTGTGTATTGTTGGAGCGCAGGAAGTGTTAAATTAGGGTACTTTCAGGCGTTTACTTGTTGTGTTCATTCTTGTTACCACACGCGTGGTTTTGATTGTTGCTATGTGCCTTAGTTTTTGCTTTTCCTTTAGTTAGGAGGCTCTTTTATTCATCGCTAGCTGTTCCTTTGTCCAGCTGTGGGTCTTGGGACCCCGTCTTTGTCTTTTTAGCAGACGCGCTGGGTTAAGGTTGTCACACGTGGTTGTGGGACCTTCCGGCGTTCCGTGTCTGCCGGGAAGTCCCGTTTGGGGGCTTTCCCTGACCCTTTGTTAGTTCTTTTGCTTTCCCTTTAGTTAGGAGGCTTTTATTCATCGCTAGCTGTTCCTTAGTTCAGCTTTGGGTCTTGGGACCCCGTCTTTGTCTTTTAGCAGACGCGCCGAGTTACGGTTGTCACACGTGGTTGTGGGACCTTCTGGCATCCGTGTTTGCTGAGAGGTCCCATTTGGGGGCTTTCTCCGAGCCTTTTGCTCTGCTTTCGCTACTCTTTCGTGTTTTTTCATTTTGAAAGTTATTTTCTCATGATTAAGCCTTTAGGTTAGCTTTTTGAGGGGGGATCTATTTAATTTTTCTCTATGTGTGAATTATTTTGTGTCCCCTTTTCTTGCGCTCCCTGTGGGTTAGTGTTGCACACTTCCCGGGACTCCAAGGAAACGTCCTTACGTCAGGGTTGGTTTGAGAGTAAGGGTGGTTTTCTCTCGTTGTTGTGCTTTCCACCGAGTGAACTCCTCTCTGGACCCGCCGGCCTCTGTTCGGAGACCGTTTCAGTGCCGGCGTGTGGTTGTGTTCCTCTTTCCCTCCCCGTCTTGGGATCTTTGTGGAGTTTCCCTTCTTCCGGCGACCTGGTATGGCCGGCGGAAGGAGGGATGTCCGGCAAAGATAAAGATTTCGGCGTGCCGCCCAGCCCATTGTTGTGTTTACCCAGTCTTTCACGGCGGCTAGGTGTAAATGTACCGGCGCCTGCTAGCAATTTTTCATAAATAGCACGCAGATACCCGCCGCCAACTGGCCTAAACAATGACTCGTGTCATAGGATGGCACTCCGTCTTCTGTGTGAACGGCCCTTTGTTGTGTTTACCCCATCTTTTACGGCGGCTAGGTGTACACGTACCGGCGCCTACTAGCAATTTTTTATAATAGCACACAGATACCCGCCACCAACTGGCCTAAACAACGATGACTCAGGTCATAGATTGGCATCTGTGTGAAGTCGATGCCTCTGGACAATTGTGGATGGTTTTTCCGGAGGTTATTTTGCATAGCAGGGCCGCCGGGTTCTATTTTACAAATAGTTAACAAACCCTCCGAATGTCCCGGCGTGTGGGTTTTCCTACATGCCTCCCGACGGGAAGTGCTACTTATTAAAGGGCCCCTGTACTCGGCCCGCCAAGGGAATTTGCCCCGATTGTTAGCCGAGCGCAATAAGACTTACCCTCTCTGACATACGACACAAGCCCGTTTCACGGGTAACCTCGGGTCATATAAAAGGGCTAATCGCTCAGCGAGTCCGCCAGGATGAGGGAGTCTATATACCCAGGACCTCCGGCTTCATCACTCTGCGGCGATCCAGTTGAGAAGGTCAGATTATATGCTATAATCTACACGGTTTTTGGGCCAGTGACGTTAGTCACAGGTAGGCATTTTCTAGACCAAATAATTCCACTATTTGACATAATCAGGTCTGGTCGAAGGTTAGACTAATAGTGACTGTTTTTCTAACTTTCCGGAGGACTTACATTAGCATGTTATTAACTCCTCTCAGGTTATCCTTATGAGCATTGATTCCTGGAAATTCTTTCCAGATCAGCACGGCAAGGGACCATCCCGTTCCCACGGTGGGGAAGGGAGAAAAGGAGGGGGGGGGGGTCAGTGGTTTAGTCACATTTTTTACTTTTGCCCCCACACGGAACCCCCCATTGTTTGCATCTTAAACGTTTTAATAACTTGAACTCTAAGATTACGACAGGCTGCATCTAAGTTTGCCTCTGGAATTCCCAGCAATGCCCGGTGGGCATAGATCCTGGTGCGGATTGGGCGAGTTTTTTGTATAGATCAATTGGGCCTGGCGGCCAGGATCGATAAATACCTAAATGACCACAGTATGGGAATTGTTTACAGTTGCTAACTTTCAAAACAAAAAATTCCCCAGAATCAGGGATAACGTTGCATCTCGGCAATCAATACTCACCACTTAGCTGAGCAATTAGCCATTGGTTATGACTCAGCCCCCATTCACCCCTCCCCCCCGATACAACTCCAGGCTTCGCCGGACAACGTTCTCGATGGACACTCCCGAGTAATGGAACCTAGGTCTCCGGCTAGGGTAAGTGAAATTTTCTTTCCTTAAAAAATCTAAGTTAAGAAAAGTCTGTCAGTATCTCGGTTAATGGTTCCTGCGATTACTTAAGCCAGTCATACGGCTCATAAATTTTCTTTCCTTAAAAAATTTAAGTTAAGAAAAGTCAATCAGTATCTCGTTTAATGGTTCCTGCGATTACTTAAGCCAGTCATACGGCTCATAATTGTCAAGCACTTAGGCCGGCGGGACGGCTCGTTTGTTTACGCTGAACCTCGGCCGGCGAGACGACTCTCATCCTAAAATGAAGAAAACAGATGCAACGTTTTTTTTACCTTCTTTTGTTCACGAATCTATAATAGGATAAGAGTTCTTACGGGTAAAGAGTTTGGATGCATTCAGCGGTAATTTAACGACATAACTCTTACAAGTACGATGTGTTATTTTATACTGCCGGTGTATGGACCGTTTTACAAGCTTATCTATAGACTTGCTGGGTATCTAGAGTTTTGTTTTCATATTATAGGTACTTGCAATTGCATGGCTCCAGGCCTAGTGGGAACGGTTCAGGTTCACCCCAAAACACTATGTATAAGTAGCTGATCCCTGCGTCCCGTCGAGGCAGGTTGGCGATCTAGGATTAGTCTAACCCTTCTGATTTGAGTTGGCAATGGTGTACATGGTATACCTAGTAGACCTTTTCTCACTGATTCCATGGATTAAAATCTCGTTTTGTTTAATCATACCAGCCCTCCCGGCGCTTCGTCCCGTGTTAGGCATACTTCCGAATAAATCATTACGGACTCAGTAAGGCCAAAGTGGATGTTAGTCAGAGGCCTAAGTTCATTACTCAATGACCTCTAGCTTTCAATCCCACTTGAATGTTGAAATCGAGGAAGGATCCTCATCTATTTCGCTAAAGTAGGACCGGTGGTGTGAGAGGCAGAATTGCTCTCACTATAAACTCCAAGGACTTAGTCCGCCGGAGTTCACTGTCTCCCGGTCAACATACCACGAACGGATGGGCGATCTTGGTAGCATCAGTCCCAGGGGTTGTTTCTCAGATCGACTCGATAGTAGTACAATCGATCATCTCAGTTTTTATCCAATGTTGTTTCCTAAGCCTTAAAATATCTCCCCCAAAATTCTCGACATAACATATGCCATGTCCCTATGCTGGGAAATAGAAATATTTTCGCTTGAACGCTAGTTGTCAGGATCAGGAAACGGTATTGCGGCGGGACAACACTTACCCGGAATACCCGCCGGATAAGCGGTCAAGTACTTGCCTCCGGTCACTTTCCCACCTCACCCAATTCTGGGTGGGATGAGCGATGAACCATGGGTAACGTGGGATCAGGAACTCCCACAATTTGCGATAGTTTTTCCATCTAACCCTCTGTCCCCAGTTTCCCCTCCATTACCGAGTTTGACTGGCTAATACAACAACCGGGAGGGGTCCCCCTCCCTATTTTGATTTTTTCATTGCCCCTCAATTAACTGCATAGGTTTTTCCTTTGCCCCTCTTTGCTCCTGAACCTCTTGAACTCCATAGGTAATTTTCTCGTCAGAGATAAGGCCCACAGGAAGTTTTTTAGCTTCCTGTTTACTAGGGTTATGCCCCCACGGCGGAAGGAGGAATTAGCTAAGGCTTCTCAATAATATCTCCTCCCTTCCCCGGCGAGAACTTTCACAGAAATCCGGACAGCCTTATTTGAGGCAGTCAGGTCACGACAGTTCCTCAGACTCGGTATGGCTCAGGGGACCTATGAATGCTTATTATAGAATTTGGTTCTTTCTGGTCTCCACCGCGAAGCTCATGATTAGCTAGACAGGGAGATGAGAAGGTAAGGAGGATATCGAATGTAGGGAACCCCCATCAGGTCTCCCCGAAGGCTCCAAGCGGCCAACGGACGGTTTCCCCTCCCACTATCTAGTACATTTAAAATAAAATGCTTTAAGGAATGGGTCGTGTGTCCTCCCTCCGTCCCCCTCTCTCCCTCGGCAGTGCTAGTGCAATGGGGTTCCGAGGTTCGACGAGGTGTTACTTCCTAAGGGTGGCTGCGCCACCTTATCTCTTCTGAGCGACCGGACTGCGCTGGTCACCGCAATGTGCTCGCCAGAAAGGAAGTCACGCGACTTTGCCTCACCCGGCGTTGCATAACAGAATGATACAACCCTCTGCATAAGGGATGTGATACCTAGTAATTACACAGAGGGACACACACGATCCCCGGCCCAGGTCTGGTGCCCGTACGCCGTTAACCCTGCGGCAGGCCCACACTAGGAAGGGCCGCCTCTCTCACACTAACTTGGGTTATAAGCCAGACAACCGTCCACCGGCAAGCGGCTACCAGGATGTCTTTAGGATGATGTCCTACTAGTCAGTACATCTAGATGGGTTGGAGGACGGTATCCTCAACGGTCTCTATTAAAGGGGAGGGGAGGTGTGGCAGAGTGGTCTTGCCACTGGACTGGTAATTCAATGGACCCGGGTTCGAATCCCAATATGTCAATGGGAAGATATTATTGGGATGGAATTTGTGCTGTACCTAGTTTCAGTGCATTACCACAGCACACCGAAATGCCAAGATAAAATACCCTCATTGTTTCCTGATTAAATAGCACTGTATGAATATTTCCATATTCAAAATATGCTACAGGGGGGCAATGCCTAGCGAGTTAATTGCTCAATAGGTGGCGTTCTGAGAGTGAGGGTCCGAGCCTGGGGAGTGAGACTGTGAAGCGCAGAGGCGAAGCAGCTTCAGAGATGCAGTTGGGTTCGAGCCGTGAATAGGTGCTTCGCATGTCTCACTCCCTAGGCTGGAACAAGACCTCACGGGCCTCACCGTGTTCAGCGGTAGAGTGTAAAGGTTGTCAGCCTATGCCCGAGAGGGAGTAGTTGGAATATAGAAAAAAAAAAATTACACTTGTCAATTCCCCAGGATGCCCCTCTGTTTACGTTACGTGCGGTACAACGCGAATCAGTATTCACTCTCGCTAAGCTCACTTCATGATTACGCATATTTTAAGCCCTCAGCAAGCTTGTTGGGGTTGTCCCTTTTTGGGAAGAGTCCCTCCACGGGGGACTGGAAGTTCGTCCCGGCGGGATGTTATTCCCATCATCACTATTAGAGAGGACTTCTTCCTCTTTCCATATGCTTATTCAAGCTGTGCGCACGTACCGAGACGTTTTACCGGGGTCAGGGACAGCTTAGCGGCAGGTTCCTACTTTTACGATAGCCACTTAAGGCCGAATCAGTTATTTACTCTACTTTACGATAACCTCTTAAGGCCGAATCAGTTATTTACTTTCCCCCCACTTTTCTTCTTACATGTGATAGATGAAAACCGTTATGGGCTCTCTCACCTTTATTTTGTTCCATATGAAATTACAGCCACGTTCTCCTTACACACGGCCAGTAGAGCGGCTTATATTGATCTGGCAAAAGTGTGCGCTTTTCGTTACTTAGGCTTATACTTTCAGTAAGGCCTAGCGATAACTTAACGCTGTTAGCAGTCCTTACACACCAGATCTCTCTCTATGTCAGTCTCATCCTTAGCCTTCCAAACATATCAGCTCTCTTAAATTTTCTGTAATTGCCGCAAACAATCACTCTTCAAAAGTGACAGTTTTCCCCTTCAATCCCAGGCTCCTTGTTTTCCCTCCGGCTTAGACTAGAAGCCTGTCCCTCCTTAATATATGGCCAGCCGCGCTGAACCGGAGTTTTCTCTGACCTCTAAGTAATCTTGAACTATTTTTTAGTGGTATGAGACAAAAAAGTTCAGACTCATTTACCGCCGGGGGAAGACGGAGTCAGGGCCAGTCAGGCCCTACAGCTCATGTCCCACAGGTATCTTGTTCGATCCTCTTAGACTAGAAATGTTTTGACATCCCCCGGTGGACTAACTGATATAGCCAGTTGTTTGTCTAGCTCTCTAAGTTTTTTCCAGGATCCTACGTGTCCTCGCTCCACACCAAGTGGACAGAGGACGTGGTAGTCATAGGAGGCGCCCTCGGTGCAGACTTTTTTCTTTGCATGTGTGTTTTCCCTTTTTTTGGTTACAAACTCGGTTTTCTATTACGGCCCCGCCCTTTTTTCTTATCGTCTGCACAAGGGCACACTCCTTCTGTTGTTTTCCTTGTAATTCCAGCCGTTAGTACTGTGATGTGGACGCCCAATAGGAGCTTAAGAAAAAGGGGGGGGGGTATGCGGATCCCAGTACAAGAGATGAACCCCCTTCCACAGGATTACAAGTTAATGCAGGGCAAGCTAGGCATTATTTACGCCGGGCCAAGCCCAAATAGATATGCACGAGCTAAGAAGCTCGGGAAAATTTGTTTAATTATTAAATCTGATTTATTAATTTTAAGTTTGCAAAGCTTTATTAAAGCTCATGTAGTTTACGAATAATAAAAGATTGTGTTACACTACTGTTCATTATACTGTATATGTTACGTTCAGTTTTCTTTGCTAGTGGCACTAGATTACGAAAAGTTGGTATATGGTCGAGGTGACTCGAGATGTTCAGTATTGTTATATATGCAAATTGCACGTTCTATGCTAGTTGCACTAGATTACGCAAGATTGGTATTGGTCGAAATGACTCAACACATATTCCAGCCTAGTTTGCACTAGATTCACTAAGTTTAGTATTGGTCGAAGTGACTCAATAAATGGACCTAAGGACCAAGCTGAGCTCAGCACAGGTTACAGGTCGAGGTGACAAGTTTTTTTTTGCATTTAACTCTCTGTGTCACACGGTACAACAAATACCTCATGGAAGAGGACTCTGTTGTTGGAGCAGGCTTCTTTGAAGCAACGCACTACTCACACTCTTTCCTATTTTATACTGCTGTATGCACAACAAAACAATTACTACCACACTTACTCCTCAAGCAGCTCATCTCCATCACATCCAACCTTCTTTTCTCTTGTACATTCAGACCCCATGTTTCAGACCCATACATCACTGTTAGTACAACTATCCCTTGATACATTGCACTTTTAGCTTACATTCCAAGATTTTTTACCTTCCACATACTTTCCATTGTTTCGAAAACTTTCCTTCCCTCACACACAGTCTTGCCTCCATTCCCACACCTGAGTCCCTGCATATCACTCCTCCTAGATATTTAAAAACACCATGACAAAACCCTTTTGATATTCGAGGACGCTTTCTGCATTATATTCTGGCTAACAGAATATTTTAATCAGCTTTGGAAGGCCTTCTATTAATAATATAAGGCACAGTTTATACGGCATAGATTAACTCTCTGATTTCCAAAATTCCTTCCTAAGTTATTAAAATCGTCTAATGATAGCCACAATAAAATGATGAAACTCGTTCTGGTACACTGAGAGGGCTAAGAGTGGGAGGAGCCAGGACTATAAGGTGGTAAAGTAGGCTATAATATGTTTATGGTCATCTTCCCTTTGGCAAAATCAAAATCAAAATGTCTGTCTGTCTGTCTGTCTGTGTCTCTGTCTGTGTCTCCCTCTCCCTCTCCCTCTCCCTCTCCCTCTCTCGCTCCCTCTCTCCTCTCTCGCTCCCTCTCCGTCTCTTGCTCCCTCTCTCCTCTCTCTCGCTCCCTCTCTCCCCCTCTCCTCTCTCTCTCTCTCCCTCTCTCCTCTCTCTCCCCCTCTCTCTCTCTCTCTCTCTCTCTCTCTCTCTCTCTCTCTCTCTCTCTCTCTCTCTCTCTCTCTCTCTCTCTCTCTCTCTCTCTCTCTCTCTCTCTCTCTCTCTCTCTCTCTCTCTCTCTCCCTCTCTCTCAGAATATAGATTACCTACCTAAAGTTGGAGGGTCTTACGCTAAGCTACGCTTGGCCATGGTGCTAATTTCCGTAACATTGTCCTTTGTTACCAGTGGTGGGTAACTCAGGTGGGTTATCCAGACTGGTACACAGAGCCAACTGTATATTATCCAGGCTACCAAACTTTACTTCCCCGGATGGCACGTTAAGGGGACAGTGGTTATTTTTTGGAATATATTTATTTTTATATTAATTTATTTTTTTCGTTTCCTCCCTAGACCTCCATCAAGCTTAAAAAAGCATCCATTAGATCCCCCTTCAAGATTAATTTGTACATTTTTCGGTAGAAAAATTTCACGGCCGAAGGCCGGTTCCTCCACAATTACAGGCTCGCTATCGCTCGCCAGGAAAAAAAATGACACTTAAAGGGCACGAAAGTTCTAAATATTGAAAAATAAATGGGGCGAAAGGTCTTAAAATCGACAAACTAATGGGGCAAACGTCTTAAAATCTCAAAACTAATGGGGATAAGCATGAGGAAGAAAGGAGATCAGAAGACCGGCCCATCTCCCCTTAAAAACCCTCCAGGCTCCTGTTAACTGCTGAGTGAACAGAGGCATAAGGTGTTAATAGACAGCACATTTGTCTCGCCCTACCCTGGAATCGAACCCGGGACCTCCTGATTGTGAGTCGAACGCCCTGCCATTGCCCCACAAGTCACTCTTATCTACCTAGGTCTACGACAAATGGGAATGGTTTGATATAAACGGTTGATAATAATGCATTTAATTCAGTTTAACTAAAGAAGTATATAATTGTAATGGCAAGGTGAAATCCATTAGATAATTAACTGAATTTGTATCTTTTCTGGTGACTGACTTCGTGTCCTGCAAATTCATGTGAGAGACATTTGTTGCTGGACAGACACACACACACACACACACACACACAGCCCGTAGCCTAGTAGGTAGAGCTCTCGTCTCACACACGAGGGGTCGGGGGTTCAATCCCCGGCCGGGCGGAGACAAATTGGGCTTGTCTCCTTTCATGTGTTAGCCTCAGTTCACCTAGCTGTAAATAGGTACCTGGAATAAGTGGACGACGTTGTGACGTCCCATCTGGGGTTGGCAAAAATGGTACAAGGCGAGATGGGTATCATATGGTTCACCTAAGCTGATGACTACCTAAGCCTTCGGGCGAGACGGTACCGTCTATAGTGAGAATGGTACCATACAGATCCACCCTAAGCCTTCGTTTCCGATGTCGCCAATTGGCTAAATACAGACTACACACACATCCACAGCCATTCCAACAGTACATAAAACACTTAACATGCATTTCACGCAATACATTCCCAGTTAAGGAGGCGCGATAATAATGAGCTTTGCTCGCATTGCGTGGATTCCCCTTGACGAACAAGTAACTGAGTAACACACACACACACACACACACACACACACACACACACACATACACACACACACACACTCATTACGTGTTGTATAGCCAAATTTAATACTTTCAAGTATGGACAATCTATATATATATATATATATATATATATATATATATATATATATATATATATACTCAGGCACATATCCCTTACTATAGGTTATACAAGAAGAACGAGATCATGTGAATGATATGTGAAGAATCAATAGTTTAAAGAAACTAGTTGGCGGTGCTTAAAATAAATACCTTCATTAAAATACTGTAGCCTACTACTAAATGATAAAGTGGCCTACTGGTGATATTAAGCAATTACAATTATAAAGTAATATAGTTAAATTATATATACAGTACATACAATGCAATTCATTCAGAGGGAAACACAACTATATAAACATGTACTCATAATAAATAAGTTTAACAATTATTTATCAATATATATATATATATATATATACAGAGAGAGTGTGAGAGTGTGAGAGTGTGAGTGAGTGAGACAGAGAGAGAGAGAGAGAGTAAACAAGAAGATGAAGGCAAGAGTTACATGTGGAAGACCAAGTTAATTTCATGAATATTCAGCAGACATTAATAATGAGAGCAAGGAGAAAGGAAGGAAATTTAGGTAGAATTATATTATTTTAATTTCCTTCAATTTTTCTTTTGCATATATCAGTCATTTGTTTACCTGTTGTGACTCAACTTCTAGTTACCTTCTTCACATCTTACATTATTTTATCATATATAGTTTGTCTTCCTGTTTGTAGATATATTAAATAATGTTCTTGTATCATTCTATATTCCTTATTTTCTTCTATTCGTCCTATCTTTTTCCCTAATGATTTAATATTTCACTGTTTACGTCAACATGGCTCCATTAATCTCAAATTTGAAATGTTCTCTATCTAGATTAACGCTTTTAGCAAACACATATCATCTGGATGAGGCATTCAACGCAAGCCGCTAAGACCTTCTGTCCAGTACTGAAGACAAGTAAGTAAATTATAAACTCTCATGTACGGGTACGGTAACTGTTCGGAGTAATATACTGTATACAGTACCGATATATGCCATTATTCCATGTAGCAAAGGATAACTTCGTATGGACTAAGCTTTTTATGTACCGGTATTCAAAGGTACCCAGATACAGCAATGGGCTCCAACAATTTGTCAATTCAAATAGTGATAAGCTAACGGGAAGAGGTAGGGACATAGTCAGAACAGGTGTGGTGGCGATGGCGCCATATATGAATATACTCGTAGGCAGTAGGTAATTGATGGAGGAGCCGCTATTAATTACGACTCTTCGGTAGACTGAAGACAAGGTGCAATAACGTACGAAACAAATATTTAGAATTATATTGAATTTGGTGTAAATATCATACCATCACTACCAAATTTCAAAACGATCTCTCTATCTCTCTCTCACTGTGAATTCAATAAAGTGTGTAAAGAGAGAGGAAAGACCACCACTATTACTGGCTATTTAACCACTAATACAGTAACCCCACCACCACAATCAGCCTCCAACCATCCCGTACTACCAACACCACCACCAGCCCCCACACACCCAACACAACACCTACAACTTTAAGCAAACCTGAAAACAGTTGTATAATTGTATTAACAAGTCCCGGGATGTAGCAACTTAGGCTCCACAAGTTGTTCTGTTGTGGCCGTTGGAACTAATGTGTGTGTGTGTGTGGGGGGGGGGGGGGGGGTGAGAGAGAGAGAGAGAGAGAGCGTGTTACAAGGATTACAAGGAATAGTTAGTGTCTCAAGAGACCTTGCTGTCCATTCCGAGGAGATAATCGAAGTGTGCAAAATACTATCTACTCTCTTCTTGAACTGCTCTACAACTTCGGAAGGAAGTTTGTACCAAGTAGAACAGATCTTATATATGGAAGTTTCCACAAATACTAGTGCTGAACCTTTTCAATTCTAACTTCCAGCCATGTTTGCGTGTTGTATTTATTTTGAAGCTAAATATTTTGCTATAATCTACATCATCAAATCCATTAGTATCTAAAAAAAAAATCAATGAGAGAGAGAGAGAGAGAGAGAGAGAGAGAGAGAGAGAACACCCTGGTAAAGTTTTAAGCGTGACCATAAGAAAATTTGGAAGCATAAACTTTTCACGCAGAAGCCATTATTGGGAAAAATGTGCCAGAAATATATCTAAAGTTTACTAAAAAAAAATAACAAGCTAAAACTATACCACATGGTCTTAAGGGAGCCCACCTCGCTTTTTTTCAATTTCTCTCCCGCTCTCTTTGGCTTGTATCCATTCGGCCCCATTCAGCCTACTGTTTTAAGACGTTTACCCCACCCAGGTGTCAATATTTTCCTGGCGAGCGGTAGCGAGCCAGCATATATATATTTTTATTTTGACAACAAGCTAAATGTGTACATTTTTCAATAGTAAAGTCTCCGGCGAAGCCGAATTTCTCCATACAATGCTGGCTCGCTATCGCTCGCCAGGATGAAATCGACACCTGGATGGGGATAAACGTCTTAAAACAGTTGGCTGAATGGGGTCAAATGGATACAAGCCAGGGAAAGAGAGAAAAGGAGAGAAATATAAAACAAAACGGTAACCCCCCCTTTACATATTTCAATATATTAACACCTTCTGTACCGTCGACATCCTTGTTTGTTTGGTCTGGCTACTACTAATCAATCTTATTCAGTTTAGGAAGGATCTCTAGCAATTATACATTTATAAGGCTTCAAACGATCTCAATCAACACTTTAACTACCACAGATTCTTCCTAAGCTGCAAAAAATCGTCTAAATAGAGCTTAATGTAACAGACGTCGCTGGTACAGAACGGGTCAAAAGTGGACACGGTTACACTTCACGGTACCTTACTGTTTACAATGGAATGGTGGGATACTTTGGATTTAGAGACAACTGGAAGATGGAGGTGTTCATTGTGTGCAATAATTACTATAGTTATTGTTGTTATTAATCATATTCTCAATATATACTATTTGTTTGTTATTTGTTTTTGTATTTTTTATTTTTTTATTATATATATACAGTATATATATATATATATATATATATGGTATATATATATATATATATATATTTTTTTTTTTTTTTTTTTTTTTGCTCCTCTCAGTGTTGTTTCCTTATGGTTCAGGCGATGAAACGGCGTTGTCTTCATTACATACAAATACTGTAGTTGTTATTATTGGTATTGCTGTTTGTCTACACACACACACACACACACACACACACCCAAGCGGTGGTGTGTTTAGCGGTACAAACGTTAATTATGATTGCTTACGAGTACATTTTTCGATGTTTAAACCTAAATAAAACTATTTAGATCAAACTTAACCTAACCTAAAACACTGTTTCAAAGCATTTTAAAGATGTGTGTACACTTAAACTGTCGCCCCAAACCTGATGTACCTGCAAACCTACATATTTAGTCAATTTTGTACCCTTAAGGCTCCAGTGGTCTTCAACCTGTGGGCCATGGCCTACTAGTGGGCCATGGTACAGTATAATGAAAAAGGTAATTCATTGTTTGCATTAGGAAGCACTGTCGTCGAGGAATGTGTGTGACGTGTGTACTGATGGGGCACCTGCAATGTTAGATTCAAAGTCAGGGTTTACATCCAGAGTTTAAGAGGCTACTCCTGGGTTTACAGTGAATCATTGCATGATTCACCGTCAGGCACTTGCATCCAGAACCCTTCCTACGGAAATTCAAGCCATCTTGGACAGTGCCATAATTATTGTCAATTATGTAAAGTCCAAGCCTAACAACTCACGTCTTTTCAAAAAGCTCTGTAAGGACTTGGATTCAGAGCATCAATTCCTGCTATTCCTGCTATTCTACACTAAAGTTCGATGAATGTCAAAAGGCAATGTTCTCAGTTGAGTCTTTGAACTTAGAGAAGCTCTAAAGACGTTTTTGGATATGCAAGACAAGGAATCTAATGTTTTCAGTGACCCACTGTGGGCACTAAGTTTAGCATACTTAGTTGATCTATTTGACCAGCTTAATAAACTTAATCTGAAACTTCTGTAATTCCTTATGTTGACCCATTGCATGATTGTATTGCTAGGATCCAGAACTGAGCTTGTAGAGTTAACGCAGGTAACTTTGCAATGTTTGAGAAGTTTTGTGAAATTACTGAAGGAAAAGACAAAATAGATTATTGTCTCCAAGAAATAATCAATCACCTGCAACATTAGGACCAAGATTTGTCCAGGTCCTTCCCTGGTCTTGAGGGCATAGCTCTGTCATTGTAAGAAATCTATTTAATCTTGAACCAGATTCTGTTCCAGACCCTGACCAAGATGAATACTTGGAAATAATAATTGATTCAGGTATAAAAGAATTACATAACGAGCTTTCTGTACAGGAATTCAGGGCCCAAATAAGTGCATCATACCCTAGAATAGGAAAGATTGCACTAAAAACACTTCTACCTTTTTCTCTTCACTTATTTGTGTGAGTCGGGCTTTACTACCCTACTTCAAATTAAAACAAAATCGAGAAAGTACTTAAAGGTGGAGGATGATTATGTAATGTGCCTTAACGGCAATTTCCTCCCGATTTGATAGCCTTATAGATAGGAAGCAAATACAGCCATTATATTAGCTTCCTAACCTAGTTAGTAGTTGCATGGTGAAGTAGAGTAATTTTGTTATATTTTGTTATATTTTGTCTTTTATAGCATATCTAAAGTTTTAAGTACAGTACACAAGTTTTATTTACAGCGATTACAGTACAGTGGTTCATTTTTTGAAGACAAAGGTAAAGTGTAATAACATTTCATAAGTGTGTAATATATGAATGTATTAAAATCATATTCAAAACCTGAAGGAAAGTGGGCCATGAGTGTTTGGGAATGCCAGAAGTAGGCCATGGTCTCAAAAAGGTTGAAGACCACTGCTTGAAATTTTTAAGCACACCACCGCTTGTCCACACACACACACACACAGTTCTACCCCAACAAACATCAACAAACACCAAGGTAATGTTACTCTCTACAGTATCATTATGTTCGCGTGATAATTAATCAGAGCCAATATTTCTGTCCCTCAGTTCCGGTCAGCTGTTCAAATGATATGACTTTTAATATTGAATCAAAGCCAATGGTTTTAAAAGATTTCCAAATCACTATAAAAAACAAATGTTTATTATTACAGCGTGAAATATATTTTGTTATTCAGATATATATATTTATTCAGTCAATATTGGCTTACGCAGTAAAATGGAGTGGAAAAATAAACATATATACGTTGCATGCCGCATTTTATTGGGATTTGAGTATTTTTCTGCCATGGATAATTAATTGTGTCATCTATTTATTCTCTCCGTATTCTTTCAGTGTTTTCATATCGCTCCCCACTCTGCTATTGTTCAAATTTACTCACACTCAATATATGTGTGTGTGTGTGTGTGTGTGTGTGTGTGTGTGTGTGTGTGTGTGTGTGTGTGTGTGGTGTGTGTGTGTGTGTGTGTGTGTGTGTGTGTGCGTGCGTGCGTGCGTGCGTGCGTGCGTGCGTGCGTGCGTGCGTGCGTGCGTGCGTGCGTGCGTGCGTGCGTGCGTGCGTGCGTGTGTGTATGTGTGTGTGTGTGTGTGTGTGTGTGCAGACACCGTAATGTCTTCGGGTCAAGACCTAAACAGTCTCCTCTCTGTTATAGTGTCATTATGTCCTAAAATATTCATTAAACTCTTATAATCGATTACAATTACCTGTACTACATACCGCGATAGTCATGACATTCAGTGATAGGAGAGGCTGGGAATGTGATATACCCCGGATGAATAACCGGGGTGCAATGGACTCTCTGTGAGAGGGTTGGTTATTACCAAGAGGACCAAGTCTCTTCAACAAACTCCCACGGCGAGTAAGAGACATGAGGGGCGTGTCGATAGACAACTTCAAGAGAATCCTCAATGTCGAACTTCAAAAAGTGCCAGACGAGCCCATCTTTGCAGGGGAGCGTGCTGCCCCTTCGAACAGTCTGCTGCACCAAATCACCACCCAGAACGAGGGACGGAGCGCTCCTCGGTGCCACTAGAAGAGTGACGAACACATCCATAGGTGACCTTAGGTAGGTGTACCTGGACCTTTATGAATGCTTCATTTATTAACTGTATAACTATCTTCCACGATTAATATTGGTGTTGTAATAACTACAACACAAACAATTACAACTATCAATATTTGATGGTTTGTAAATTAATACATTTATAAATGTATATTACCCTTCCTTCAAATAATATTGCTGTAATAACTAATACGAATTATATCACGACACACAACAGGGTGTTGTGTGTTACCTTAGTAAAAAGAATGGTTGGTATTCATGTGACAATATATCACACTTTCCCCGGTATAATGTGGAGGTAAATTGTTCACAAGTCTCCTTAATATTTAAATTATGTTTGAGAGTTTGGAGGCACAACAACAATAATATATCAATAACACTACTTTGAACAATAACCAGGGAGATACTCACATAATAATACACTGACTAGTATTATATGTGTCTGGTTTGACGCCACATACCTGAAACAAAGAAATAGAACATTTTGATACAAATAATACACTTAAAGGTGAATTCCAGGGGTGAAACTTATTCAAACTACAATGTCCATTTGGATCTGCTTGGTTTTAGGGGTATGATACTGAAGAATGTTCATCAATGTCTCTTAACAACATAGAAATATAGCTTATCTGCGTTATTTTATGTAGCGAGAACTGGCGTTTTTACTATGATGTCACTATTGTCAATGGCGGGAACACTCGACATAGGAACAGGTTAACCTGTGGTCTTTTTGAGGTGAGAAACTCTTATAAATTGTATGCATGTGTACAGCTCAACATTTGGCTTCACCACTGTCTGGTCAAGGGACTGCGATATACAAATTGAACAGAAAACGATACTTTCATTAAGAAATAGGCCTTGCAAGCGACCTCCGTCGACTCTGGACCAGGATAAACACTCAAAAACACTGGCTGCATGTTTATTGTTGGCGAGATTGGATTATTTATTGATGTGCACCACATCTTCAGGACGTTGTTCGATCTTTTGAAGAGCTTGAGTATTGAATTGAAATATATCAATGAAGAAAAACAGACCTGACAGTCCCCGGGCGTGTCCAATGTTTATAACCTGCCACTCTACATTCTATCGTCACGAAAATCAGCTGTAACTCTCCCAACTGACGGCTTAGAATGCCAACGACGTGTTTTAGATTACCGGTAGTATTTTTGTTTGGCGTTTAATGGAATAATATCGGTATTGCCCATATACACATTACAGTATATTCATGACAGGTTATGACCCTGCATTAAACTTCATTTGTTTTCTTTCACTCCTGGAATTCACCTTTAACCCTTCTTTGGCGGCGCGCAACTTATGTTGTGTTAATTAACTTTAATTCCTAATCTTCTAAATCCAAAATTAGACAAAATAAAAGCAACAGTAATTAACAATAACTACAGACACACCTATTGTGAGTTGTTTGATCCCATAAAACAGGTGCTACAGAGATTTCTGTAGAAGATGCGTTTTAGTAGTGTTATCGCTTTCAACCCTTTTGTTTTTACCTAAATTGAAAGAAAAACATATCCTTGACCTAATTTTAGCCTATGCCAAATTAAATATAAATTGAAAGTAAGACCTGGAAGTTGGGTAATAAACAGGGCGGTCCCCTTAACCCTTTCACGCACATATGACGCAGAGGTTGCCGATTAGCATTAAGAAATAGTTCTCTCACTCTTATAATTACCGTACCTCTCCAAAATTAGTTTTCTGCCCACAGCTAACTCAAAGACAACTGCAGAGATTGAAGTAACTAAACAAAAGGTTTATAAATACCCCTGATGGTAACAAAGGTTTTAAAGTATCCCTAATAGGCTCAAAATCGCGTCATATGTCGGAGAGGGTTAACGACAAAGCCTCAAATTGGATAAATGTTATAAGCAGTGTACCGTACCACAAGGCTCACTTACCAGTCCAATTCTACTTTATATTTATATTTATGATATTGTTGATGGGCTATCATGCATCTCTAAATTCGCTGATGACACAAAAATTGCAAACAAATTAGACTTGCCATCGCACATAGGCTACAAAACATTCAGAATGATCTAGATTCTAGACAAGCTATCAAACTGGGCTCAGACATCACAGATGAATTTTAATTTAGATGAATGCAAAGTGTTCCACATCAGCAGTAATAATGAAAGCGCAAACTATTCGATTAGCGGAATTCAACTAAGGAACGTAAATAAAGAAACGCATCTTGGAGTAGCTATAACAAGTGATTTAAAACCTGCCAAACAAGTCGCTGCAGTTGTAAAGGCTCGTCCACACGAAGCCCAAAACATTGCACAAAACAAGACTGGTAGCATGTTTTGAACATGCTCCATACATGCACCTGAACAAGCCCAAAACATGATGGTAAACATACCGTCCAGTTTAGGTTCGAAATGCTACAAACACACAGCCATGAAACGTCCACACTAGTGTCTCGAAACATGTTTGGGGGTTTGAACGTCCAAATGAGAGATGTCGAACATGTATGCGAACATGGCCAAAGCAATGTTTCGAACATGCCTCAATACATGTCTCCCTACCGTGTGGCCGAGCCTTTAAACAAGCAAATTCATTGGGAGATATTTTGAATATATATCCGAAAACGTTATAATTTATGCACTTTATAAAATTAATTGGTTTGTCTGCATTTGGAATATTGTGTCCAGTTTTGGTCGCCATACTATACAAGGGACATTAAAAAACTAAAGCGTACAACGGAGAGTACCGTAACTAAAATGATTCCCCGACTAAGAAACAAACCGTATGAGGAACCACTAAAATAGTTATAGGCTACCTATTTACCTTGACAAACTGCAGAATAAGAGGGGACCTAATCCAAGTTTGTAACATTATTAAAGGCCATGACAACATGGATGCAAGTAAGTACTTCACACTAGATAACTCAAATTACCGTACACAAGAAATAATGGCTACAAAATTGTCGGAAAGGCGTTTCATTCACATGAAGTGAAGCACTTTTTTGTCAACAGATTGGTCAACTTATGAAATATATTGCCTAGAAGTATTGAGTGCCATACAGTCCAAACATTCAAATATCGTATTGATTAATACCTTGCCATCAACCAACCCCCTGACTGACTGCGTGTGCCTGAGTAATGTGACCGTTTCAGTAGGCCCTATCGTACATAGTACCGTACCGGTACTATAATTTTGTTTTCTGACCACTGTCTTTCTGGAGCTGAAGCTCTTCAGTTGATGGTTGTGGCATTTTTATGTTTTTGTTTTTAATAACAAACAGCCTAGTAAGGACCAGTAGGTCTGTTGTTGCTTGCATTCCTTTGCATAGGTCTATACCGGTACCCAGTATCACCCAGTTAAAATGTATCACAATATTACAACAGACCCTAACCATACTACAGTAAGGTACCCTACAACACCAACTGCCGAAACCATTATTTATGACCTTTATCACATTACTACAATATTATCGCCGTTATGACAATCCATTATTATCACAATACAGTACCGCGGTATATTACCGTATCAGTACCATACTATTGTACCGTACTGGCGCACTACCACACAACAACAACATGCGACACGCAACCACATCACATTAACACCAAAACTACCATGACACCACACCACAACCTATAGGAGTATACAGTATGTATACAACACCCTCACCAAAACTCCCATACTACTACACCAACACACTATCAACCCACTGCACCACCATGCATGTATAAGTCTGTCGTACCACACTACCACAACAACACTCGGGTACAGATCTCATTACCGGTACCAAAGGAAATCAAATGTTTGTTGTGAGGTAAATGAAGCAGGGAAGGTAAAGGTAAATAATAAGCAAGGCAGGAGGGGAAAGGGGAGGGAGGAGGAGAGGCAGTGGTAGGTAGGCAAGGATGTACGGTTGCGCTAATAAGTCATGTCTTATAATTATGTCATTACGTTTGGCTCGCTCTGTGCTGTATTATTGTATGTCAGATGCTGAATAGGATGGGTAAGTGTATGAGCATGCATGTATATCTCACTTGACACGAATATATGTCAACACATATATAATATATGTCAAAACACTTCTCGCTCACCACTACCTACCAACATGCCTACCTACCTACCTCCTTCCCTGTTTCTCTGCTTCCCTCTTTATCTAGTGTCAACACACGTCTCACCCGCCACTACCTTCCAAATTACCTACCTTAGGCTACCTACCAACCTCCTTCCCTGTGCCTGTTTCCACCAGTACCATACCGTACCGAGAGTCAACACACGTCTCATCCAACATACCTACCTACCTACCGACCAACATACCTACCTGCCTACCTACCTACCTCCTTCCCTGTGTATCTGCTTCCACCAGTACCTAGAATCAACACACGTCCATCCACCACTACCTACCAACATGCCTGGCTACCTACCTACCTACCTACCAACATACCTACCTACCTCCTTCCCCGTGTCTTGGTTTCCCCCAGTACCTAGAATCAACACACGTCCATCCACCACTACTTACCAACATGCCTGGCTACCTACCTACCTACCAACATACCTACCTACCTCCTTCCCCGTGTCTTGGTTTCCCCCAGTACCTAGAATCAACACACGTCCATCCACCACTACTTACCAACATGCCTGGCTACCTACCTACCTGCCTGGCTACCTACCTACCAACATACCTACCTACCTCCTTCCCCGTGTCTTGGTTTCCCCCAGTACCTTGAATCAACACACGTCCATCCACCACTAACTACCAACATGCCTGGCTACCTACCTACCTACCAACATACCTACCTACCTCCTTCCCCGTGTCTTGGTTTCCCCCAGTACCTTGAATCAACACACGTCCATCCACCACTAACTACCAACATGCCTAGCTAGCTAGCTACCTACCTACCAACATACCTACCTACCTCCTTCCCCGTGTCTTGGTTTCCCCCAGTACCTTGAATCAACACACGTCCATCCACCACTAACTACCAACATGCCTAGCTAGCTAGCTACCTACCTACCAACATACCTACCTACCTCCTCCCCCGTGGCTCGGTTTCCCCCAGTACCTAGAATCAACACACGTCCATCCACCACTACCTACCAACATGCCTAGCTACCTACCTACCTACCAACATACCTACCTACCTCCTTCCCCGTGTCTCGGTTTCCACCAGTACCTTGAATCAACACACGTCCATCCACCACTACCTACCAACATGCCTAGCTAGCTACCTACCTACCTACCAACATACCTACCTACCTCCTCCCCGTGTCTCGGTTTCCCCCAGTACCTTGAATCAACACACGTCCATCCACCACTACCTACCAACATGCCTACCTACCTACCAACATACCTACCTACCTCCTTCCCCGTGTCTCGGTTTCCCCCAGTACCTTGAATCAACACACGTCCATCCACCACTACCTACCAACATGCCTGGCTACCTACCTACCTACCAACATACCTACCTACCTCCTTCCCCGTGTCTCGGTTTCCCCCAGTACCTTGAATCAACACACGTCCATCCACCACTACCTACCAACATGCCTACCTACCTACCTACCTCCTTCCCTGTGTCTCTGCTTCCACCAGTACCGAGAGTTAACACACGTCTCGCCCACTGTAAATATACACAAATTCACAGGCTTTGGAAAATATTATGCCCAAGAAAGGATTTAAATTTTAAAATATTGCAATCTAAATATAATATCGGTACGGTATACACTCTCGTCTTGTCTGCTACATCCTCATTACTATCACTGTCACATGAAATAGATATACCGGTACTGTAGATAGATTAACAAGTACAGAATCTAGATACATACTGTACAGTACAGGTATATCAAAAGGATATGGTAGTACAAAGTATAAAACTTAGCTTAAATATTGTTTATAAGTAATAGATTACATACACCACATAAAGAATAGATAGATTAGATAAATAAATAGATAAATAAACAGAAACTGAGGATAGAAAACATGAGAAATATGGCTGAGGGCGGGTACCTTACAATGAACTACACAAGGAACGCTGGATACATCTTGATTAAGGGGATAGTACTCGCTTTTGATGGACCCCCTTCTCATTCATTTTTAGCATATTAGTTTCGAGGTTTTAAGATTTTCGTGCCGTTAGCTTGTCGATGTTAAGACCTTTCGCTCCATTTCTTCGTCAATGTTAAGACCTTTCGTGCCATTTAGGCGAGCGATAGCGAGCCTGTAATTTTAGAAGGAACCGAAAAAGTTTACAAACATATCTTGAAAGGGGGTCTAGGGGGTGCTATTTAAGCTTGAAGGGGGTCCAGCGAGGAAACTCAAAAATAAATAAATCAATAAATACATAGACCAAAAACCAAGCACTACCCCCTTAACCCCCTTTTTTGTATTCTACTCTAGCTATATTCATACGATTTTGTGCAGCTTAAGAAGGATCTGTCATAGGAAATAGGGTTAAGTGAGATAGTTGGAAGCCTTTTAACTGTTGGAGGCCCTTATTAAACTGAATATAATTGTCTAATAGTAGCCAGAGTAAAGGTAAAAGAACGTCGTCGGTACAGAATGGGTTAACTTACAGAAAGAGACAGTTAGCATGAGGGAAAGATATATTGACGTAAACATAGTGACAGGGTGTGCATTGCATTTAAAATAATATAAGTAACCGTACTGTACATTACAAACATAACATACACAAACTATTATAGCCTATGTGAGCGTGTTCAATATTAACAATATATTACCGTACATTATCTGATATACATATTTGCGCACTCCAAACGATAGCTTATGTGTACCTTAAGGGGAGGTATTTTGTTTGTTCCCTACGTTTTCATCAAGCTTACCATTACACCCCCTAGACCCCCTTTCAAGATAAATTTGTACATTTTTCGGTAGAAAAAATTTCCGGCCAGAGGCCGGTTGCTCTTAAATTACAGGCTCGCTTTTCGCTCGCCAGGAAAAAATCGACACTTTAATGGCACGAAAGGTCTTAAAATTGACAGAAATAGGGCAAAATGTCTTAAAATGCCCAAACTACTAGGGCGAACGTCTTAAGATCTCAAAAGCAATGGGGCTAAACATGAGGGAGAAAGGGGTCCAGAAAAAAATCCCTCGAGTGGATATCTCCCCTTAACGCCCCTAAAATCTTGCAATCGCCAAAAACAAACAATTACTGTACCATATTACCACAATACCGGTACCGGTACTACACTAGCACACCAACACACCACTACGACACCACACCACAACACTTGGGTACATATCTCATTACCATAGGAAGGATAACATTTGGAGCGTCTGTTGTGAGAGTAATTAGGCCGGGAAAATAGAAATGAAGGCAGGCAGGCCAGAAGGAAAAAGGGTAGGCGGGAGGAGAGGCATCGAGGTAGTTAGGTAAGGATGGAGGTAGATAGGAGGAGAGGCATGGAGGAAGTTAGGAAAGGATGGAGGTAGATAGGAGGAGAGGCATGGAGGAAGTTAGGTAAGGATGGAGGTAGATAGGAGGAGAGGCATGGAGGAAGTTAGGTAAGGATGGAGGTAGATAGGAGGAGAGGCATGGAGGAAGTTAGGTAAGGATGGAGGTAGATAGGAGGAGAGGCATCGAGGTAGTTAGGTAAGGATGGAGGTAGATAGGAGAGGCATGGAGGAAGTTAGGTAAGGATGGAGGTAGATAGGAGGAGAGGCATGGAGAAAGTTAGGTAAGGATGGAGGTAGATAGGAGAGGCATCGAGGAAGTTAGGTAAGGATGGAGGTAGATAGGAGGAGAGGCATGGAGGAAGTTAGGTAAGGATGGAGGTAGATAGGAGGAGAGGCATCGAGGAAGTTAGGTAAGGATGGAGGTAGATAGGAGGAGAGGCATCGAGGAAGTTAGATAAGGATGGAGGTAGATAGGAGGAGAGGCATCGAGGAAGTTAGGTAAGGATGGAGGTAGATAGGAGGAGAGGCATGGAGGAAGTTAGGTAAGGATGGAGGTAGATAGGAGGAGAGGCATGGAGGAAGTTAGGTAAGGATGGAGGTAGATAGGAGGAGAGGCATGGAGGAAGTTAGGTAAGGATGGAGGTAGATAGGAGGAGAGGCATGGAGGAAGTTAGGTAAGGATGGAGGTAGATAGGAGGAGAGGCATGGAGGAAGTTAGGTAAGGATGGAGGTAGATAGGAGGAGAGGCATGGAGGAAGTTAGGTAAGGATGGAGGTAGATAGGAGGAGAGGCATGGAGGAAGTTAGGTAAGGATGGAGGTAGATAGGAGAGGCATGGAGGAAGTTAGGTAAGGATGGAGGTAGATAGGAGGAAGTTAGGTAAGGATGGAGGTAGATAGGAGAGGCATAGAGAAAGTTAGGTAAGGATGGAGGTAGATAGGAGAGGCATGGAGGTAGATAGGAGGAGAGGCATCGAGGAAGTTAGGTAAGGATGGAGGTAGATAGGAGGAGAGGCATCGAGGAAGTTAGGTAAGGATGGAGGTAGATAGGAGGAGAGGCATGGAGGAAGTTAGGTAAGGATGGAGGTAGATAGGAGAGGCATGGAGGAAGTTAGGTAAGGATGGAGGTAGATAGGAGAGAGGCATCGGGGAAGGTAGGTAAGGATGGAGGTAGATAGGAGGAGAGGCATGGAGGAAGTTAGGTAATGATGGAGGTAGATAGGAGGAGAGGTATGGAGGTAGATAGGAGGAGAGGCATCGAGGAAGTTAGGTAAGGATGGAGGTAGATAGGAGGAGAGGCATGGAGGAAGTTAGGTAAGGATGGAGGTAGATAGGAGGAGAGGCATGGAGGAAGTTAGGTAAGGATGGAGGTAGATAGGAGGAGAGGCATCGAGGAAGTTAGGTAAGGATGGAGGTAGATAGGAGAGGCATCGAGGAAGTTAGGTAAGGATGGAGGTAGATAGGAGGAGAGGCATGGAGGAAGTTAGGTAAGGATGGAGGTAGATAGGAGGAGAGGCATCGAGGAAGTTAGGTAAGGATGGAGGTAGATAGGAGGAGAGGCATGGAGGAAGTTAGGTAAGGATGGAGGTAGATAGGAGGAGAGGCATGGAGGAAGTTAGGTAAGGATGGAGGTAGATAGGAGGAGAGGCATGGAGGAAGTTAGGTAAGGATGGAGGTAGATAGGAGGAGAGGCATGGAGGAAGTTAGGTAAGGATGGAGGTAGATAGGAGGAGAGGCATGGAGGAAGTTAGGTAAGGATGGAGGTAGATAGGAGGAGAGGCATGGAGGAAGTTAGGTAAGGATGGAGGTAGATAGGAGGAGAGGCATGGAGGAAGTTAGGTAAGGATGGAGGTAGATAGGAGGAGAGGCATGGAGGAAGTTAGGTAAGGATGGAGGTAGATAGGAGGAGAGGCATGGAGGAAGTTAGGTAAGGATGGAGGTAGATAGGAGAGGCATGGAGGAAGTTAGGTAAGGATGGAGGTAGATAGGAGGAGAGGCATCGAGGAAGTTAGGTAAGGATGGAGGTAGATAGGAGGAGAGGCATCGAGGAAGTTAGGTAAGGATGGAGGTAGATAGGAGGAGAGGCATGGAGGAAGTTAGGTAAGGATGGAGGTAGATAGGAGGAGAGGCATGGAGGAAGTTAGGTAAGGATGGAGGTAGATAGGAGGAGAGGCATCGAGGAAGTTAGGTAAGGATGGAGGTAGATAGGAGGAGAGGCATCGAGGAAGTTAGGTAAGGATGGAGGTAGATAGGAGGAGAGGCATGGAGGAAGTTAGGTAAGGATGGAGGTAGATAGGAGGAGAGGCATGGAGGAAGTTAGGTAAGGATGGAGGTAGATAGGAGGAGAGGCATGGAGGAAGTTAGGTAAGGATGGAGGTAGATAGGAGAGGCATCGAGGAAGTTAGGTAAGGATGGAGGTAGATAGGAGGAGAGGCATGGAGGAAGTTAGGTAAGGATGGAGGTAGATAGGAGGAGAGGCATCGAGGTAGTTAGGTAAGGATGGAGGTAGATAGGAGGAGAGGCATGGAGGAAGTTAGGTAAGGATGGAGGTAGATAGGAGGAGAGGCATGGAGGAAGTTAGGTAAGGATGGAGGTAGATAGGAGGAGAGGCATCGAGGAAGTTAGGTAAGGATGGAGGTAGATAGGAGGAGAGGCATGGAGAAGTTAGGTAAGGATGGAGGTAGATAGGAGAGGCATGGAGGAAGTTAGGTAAGGATGGAGGTAGATAGGAGGAGAGGCATGGAGGAAGTTAGGTAAGGATGGAGGTAGATAGGAGGAGAGGCATCGAGGAAGTTAGGTAAGGATGGAGGTAGATAGGAGGAGAGGCATCGAGGAGTTAGGTAAGGATGAAGGTAGATAGGCGCAGACGCATGGAGGAACTTACGTAAGGAGGGAGGTAGATAGGAGAGGCATCGAGGTAGTTAGGTAAGGATGGAGGTAGATAGGAGGAGAGGCATCGAGGAAGTTAGGTAAGGATGGAGGTAGATAGGAGGAGAGGCATCGAGGAAGTTAGGTAAGGATGGAGGTAGATAGGAGGAGAGGCATGGAGGAAGTTAGGTAAGGATGGAGGTAGATAGGAGAGGCATGGAGGAAGTTAGGTAAGGATGGAGGTAGATAGGAGAGGCATCGAGGAAGTTAGGTAAGGATGGAGGTAGATAGGAGGAGAGGCATGGAGGAAGTTAGGTAAGGATGGAGGTAGATAGGAGGAGAGGCATGGAGGAAGTTAGGTAAGGATGGAGGTAGATAGGAGAGGCATGGAGGAAGTTAGGTAAGGATGGAGGTAGATAGGAGGAGAGGCATCGAGGAAGTTAGGTAAGGATGGAGGTAGATAGGAGGAGAGGCATGGAGGAAGTTAGGTAAGGATGGAGGTAGATAGGAGGAGAGGCATGGAGGAAGTTAGGTAAGGATGGAGGTAGATAGGAGGAGAGGCATGGAGGAAGTTAGGTAAGGATGGAGGTAGATAGGAGGAGAGGCATCGAGGAAGTTAGGTAAGGATGGAGGTAGATAGGAGGAGAGGCATGGAGGAAGTTAGGTAAGGATGGAGGTAGATAGGAGGAGAGGCATGGAGGAAGTTAGTTAGGTAAGGATGGAGGTAGATAGGAGGAGAGGCATGGAGGAAGTTAGGTAAGGATGGAGGTAGATAGGAGGAGAGGCATCGAGGAAGTTAGGTAAGGATGGAGGTAGATAGGAGGAGAGGCATGGAGGAAGTTAGGTAAGGATGGAGGTAGATAGAGGAGAGGCATGGAGGAAGTTAGGTAAGGATGGAGGTAGATAGGAGGAGAGGCATCGAGGAAGTTAGGTAAGGATGGAGGTAGATAGGAGGAGAGGCATGGAGGAAGTTAGGTAAGGATGGAGGTAGATAGGAGGAGAGGCATGGAGGAAGTTAGGTAAGGATGGAGGTAGATAGGAGGAGAGGCATCGAGGAAGTTAGGTAAGGATGGAGGTAGATAGGAGGAGAGGCATGGAGGAAGTTAGGTAAGGATGGAGGTAGATAGGAGGAGAGGCATGGAGGAAGTTAGGTAAGGATGGAGGTAGATAGGAGGAGAGGCATGGAGGAAGTTAGGTAAGGATGGAGGTAGATAGGAGGAGAGGCATGGAGGAAGTTAGGTAAGGATGGAGGTAGATAGGAGGAGAGGCATGGAGGAAGTTAGGTAAGGATGGAGGTAGATAGGAGGAGAGGCATCGAGGAAGTTAGGTAAGGATGGAGGTAGATAGGAGGAGAGGCATGGAGGAAGTTAGGTAAGGATGGAGGTAGATAGGAGGAGAGGCATGGAGGAAGTTAGGTAAGGATGGAGGTAGATAGGAGGAGAGGCATGGAGGAAGTTAGGTAAGGATGGAGGTAGATAGGAGGAGAGGCATGGAGGAAGTTAGGTAAGGATGGAGGTAGATAGGAGGAGAGGCATGGAGGAAGTTAGGTAAGGATGGAGGTAGATAGGAGGAGAGGCATGGAGGAAGTTAGGTAAGGATGGAGGTAGATAGGAGGAGAGGCATGGAGGAAGTTAGGTAAGGATGGAGGTAGATAGGAGGAGAGGCATGGAGGAAGTTAGGTAAGGATGGAGGTAGATAGGAGGAGAGGCATGGAGGAAGTTAGGTAAGGATGGAGGTAGATAGGAGGAGAGGCATGGAGGAAGTTAGGTAAGGATGGAGGTAGATAGGAGGAGAGGCATGGAGGAAGTTAGGTAAGGATGGAGGTAGATAGGAGGAGAGGCATGGAGGAAGTTAGGTAAGGATGGAGGTAGATAGGAGGAGAGGCATGGAGGAAGTTAGGTAAGGATGGAGGTAGATAGGAGGAGAGGCATGGAGGAAGTTAGGTAAGGATGGAGGTAGATAGGAGGAGAGGAAGTTAGGTAAGGATGGAGGTAGATAGGAGAGAGGCAGGGAGGAGGCATCGAGGAAGTTAGGTAAGGATGGAGGTAGATAGGAGGAGAGGCATCGAGGAAGTTAGGTAAGGATGGAGGTAGATAGGAGAGGCATGGAGGAAGTTAGGTAAGGATGGAGGTAGATAGGAGGAGAGGCATCGAGGAAGTTATGTAAGGATGGAGGTAGATAGGAGAGGTATGGAGGAAGTTAGGTAAGGATGGAGGTAGATAGGAGGAGAGGCATGGAGGAAGTTAGGTAAGGATGGAGGTAGATAGGAGAGGTATGGAGGAAGTTAGGTAAGGATGGAGGTAGATAGGAGGAGAGGCATTGACAAGGTGTCAAAGCGGAGCATTTTGTTTGAAGACTTGAATGATTATGAGAAGAAATAAAATAAGATTAACACAACATAGCATTGTTTTAGCCATTTTATCACTTCCAAAGACATCATTTTAAAAGTAAGCCACAATTTTAGCTTTATATATTCAAGTACCGGTATAAAGACTAAATAGAAAGGACTAGGGTGTTTGTTAACACCCTGAATGGCAAAGATGGCACGATGAGATTGAAGGTTGGTAGGCAAGTAAGGATGCACGTAGATAAGATGGACAATATGGTTAGGCAAGGATAGAGGTAAATTAAGGGGGAGATTTCCACTTGAGGGATTTTTTTCTGGACCCCTTTCTCCCTCATGTTTAGCCCCATTGCTTTTGAGATTTTAAGACGTTCGCCCCATTAGTTTGGCGATTTTAAGAACTTTCGCCCCATTTATGTCACTTTTAAGACCGTTCGTGCCATTTAGGTGTCGATTTTTTCCTGGCTAGCGATAGCGAGCCTGTAATTTAAGAGGAACCGGCCTTTGGCCGGGAAATTTTTCTACCGAAAAATGTACAAGTTTATCTTCAAAAGGGGTCAAGGGGGTGTAATTTCAAGCTTGCTGGAAGTCTAGGAAATACACTAAAAACCTCCCCTTAAGGTGAAGATCAAATATATGAGGCGAGACAGAGATATGGTTAGACAAGGATGAAAGTAATTAAGGAATACGGTAGGTAAGGAATGGGATAAAGGTAGAGAAGAGACAAATATGATTAATCTAAGATGGAGGTAGGTAATGACAAGAGACCCATATATGGTTAGGCAAGGAAGAAGGTAGCTAAGTAAGGATAAGGTATGCAAGGTATAAGGTAGACAGGATAGACAAATATGGCTAGGCAAGGGTGAAGGTGCGGTTGGCTAGGCAAAACAAAACCCATGCAAGTGAGTACCGTACCATTATAGGCAATGTAATGGTCTGCCAAGGCAAAGGAAAGGTTCGGAGGGTAGGAGAGCTGAGTAGCCATATACAGATGACTCCCCTTAAGCTCCTTAAGGGGAGTCATCTGCTTTTCTTATCTTTCTCTCCTTTTCTCTTTCCCTGGCTTGTATCCATTCGGCCCCATTCAGCCAACTGTTTTAAGACGTTTATCCCAATCCCATTAGTCCTGGCGAGCGATAGCAAGCCAGCTTTGTATGGACAAATTAGCTTGCTGTCAATACAAAAATAAATATATGCTGGCTCGCTACCGCTCGCCAGGAAAATATTGACACCTGGATGGGGTAAGTCTTAAAACAGTAGGCTGAATGGGGCCGAATGGATACAAGCCAAAGAGAGAGGAAGAAAAAGAGAAAAAAAGCGAGGTGGGCTGGGCTCCCTTAAGGAAAATCCATCAAGGAAGAAACTTGAGTTAAAAGATACGGTACGGTTGCAGAAAGAATGGTAGGCAAAAACGAAGGCACTCAAAAAGATGGGAAGGTAGAAACAAGCGAGGATATTTTTGTATCCAAGAAAGAAGTTAATGAAATAAATAGAAGGGCAAAAGGGTACGGTAGACTAAGGTAGGCACAATAATGAACATGATGACATTTGCAGTAATGGCATTTATGACCGCAATAATGCAGACAAATATTATGATTTTTGTTTTAAATCAATCTGTCCGTGGATATACTGTATATAGCCTATATAGTACCGTTACCGTTGCCCAGCGAAGTATAATCTTTAAACAACTTGATAACATTCTAAGGACTTCACAATTCTGGTTTAACTTACTCCTACAGATCCTTTGCATCAGCTCCTCAGCTTTCTAGCAAATAAAATGTTGTGATGGAACAAAACGTCCGACGATCAAGAACATGGGTTAGGCCTACAGATCTAACACTTTCTAAACTAAAGCAAATCAACCTCTTTAAAAAAATATATATATATATATATATATATATATACCGGTATATATATATATATACCGGTATATATATATATACCGGTATATATATATATATATATATATATATATATATATATATATATATATATTTTATATACAGTATATACAGGGTGTTTCATAAATACCTTTCATAAATTTCAGAATGAATAGACCTAGCAATAATAAATATACTTTACTATGTGGTGGTTTTGGAAATTTCTCATATTTACCGGGATATTACACATTTTAGTTTAAATAGGAAAGTCTAGGGGATGAACACAATCAGTAGATTACCATCACCTCAATTACTTTATTTATTCACAAATGTTTGAACATCAATGTATTTTACAGTATTTACAATAGGTGCTCGATCAATTTGCTTCATGGGTTCGAATACTGTATGAATGAAGCTTCACAAATTGAAGGTAATGTGAGAAGGTGAGAGAAAGAAGGATGTACTGGCAGTCTTAAGTAAGTACCAGACATGGAGCCATACACCTCTGCTGAGTACACAGACATGTTACTTACTTTAGGTGCAGCTGGAGGAAATGCAGCTGAAGCAGTAAGGATGTACGGTGAACAATATCCCAACCGGAGGCAACCATCTCGGCCTACTTTCCTCAGCGTAGAAAGACGACTACGGGTATATGGCTCACTGAATCCACGTGCAGTAGACAGAGGAAGGCCTCATGATGAGCAACTACTCGATGCAGAAGAGGATTTCCTTGATGCCATCGCAGATGATCCATCTACAAGCACACGTCGACTTGGTGCACGATTTGGTGTGGCTCATGCATCAGTATGGAGGATTGTAAACAGACATGGCCTGTACCCATATCATCACCAGCCCATCCATGCTCTGACTGAACGTGATTATCACCAACGAGTGGATTTCTGTCGGTGGCTCCTTACTCAAGAGAGGGAGAACAACGGTTTTATTGCAGAGGTTTCGTTTAGTGATGAGGCAAATTTCACAAGAAATGGCATGTTGAACCTACATAATACACATACATGGGGAGCAGAAAATCCACATGCAACAACAATGAGGGGACATCAGGAACGCTTTTCGCTTAATGTTTGGGCCGGTATTCCTGGTGACCATGTAATCGGACATTTTATATTACCACAACGACTTACAGGCAATGTGTACACCAGATTTCTTCAGGATGACTTACCCATACTACTTGAAGATGTGCCTCTCAGAACATGTAGACAAATGTGGATCATGCAGGATGGGGCTCCAGCTCACTTTGCATGAGGTACGAGGGATTTCCTTAATGTTATGTACCCTGATAAGTGGATAGGCCGTGGTGGTCCCATCGCCTGGCCACCTAGATCACCGGACCTAACTCCACTTGACTTTTATCTTTGGGGACACTTGAAGAGCAGGGTGTATGCTACACAAATCAACACCCGTCAGCAACTGTGGCAACGAGTTCAAGAGGCATGCAGAAAAGTAAGAAACACACCAGGGATATTTGAAAGAGTGCGACAGTCTCTTATGCGCTGAGCCCAAGCCTGTATCAATGAGGGTGGGAGAAACTTCGAGCAACTATTGTAAATACTGTAAAATACATTGATGTTCAAACATTTATGACAAAATAAAGTAATTGAGGTGATGGTAATCTACTGATCATTTTCATCCCCTAGACTTTCCTTTTTAAACTAAAATGTGTAATATCCCGGTAAATATGAGAAATTTCCAAAACCGTCACATAGTAAAGTATATTTATTATTGCTAGGTCTATTCATTCTGAAATTTATGAAAGGTATTTATGAAACACCCTGTATATACTATATATATATATATATATATATATATATATATATATATATATATATTAATATATATAATAATAATAATAATAATAATAATAATAATAATAATAATAATAATATAAAAAATATAAAAAAGCAAGAAACTCGGGCATGCCAGAGATATGCGTTCCACTAACCATGCTTGTCAGCATTAACAACGCTCAACGTGTGGTATGGTATGCCTCTTTTTCCTCCGATAAGTGTCATTAGGTGTACCATAATGTGTGTATTAAGTCATGAGACTGGTGTCATTAGTCTGGGTTGGCTCGCTATGAGCTACACTGAATAATGTCTGCCAGGAATTTCATAGCGAAGGAGTGTAGGCTATATGTACACCCTGATACAATAGTCTCTAGCCCACTCGTAAAAATTCGTGGGCCCCCTCTGGTAGTGGCCGCCTCTGTTCCTGAAGTAGCAGTAATTCCTGCATTTAGCAGACACCGAGAGTCACCTCACGACTTCAGCTACCACCCCTGTCCCTATGATCATGACCCCACCACTTTTTCCTGAAGTAACAGTATGGTAATTCCTGCAGTAGTAGCTGACACCGAGAGTCACCACGACTTCAACCACTGCCTCTATTACACCAATGTATACATCACAACTATGGTGGAACTATAAGAAAATGACAGTGAATAGACTAAGTATCTCATATCACAATATCATGAAAAAAATTCTGGGGCTCTCAAAATATGAGAGTACAAGTACGCTATGTGCCTATATGAACTTACACTGTTACCAATCACTCATTAGAAAGCTAACATATAAATTCATTCAGCGCCTTAACACTTCTGAGAACAGTATCATTAAAATGCTACAAACTCCAAGCATAGGCTACACCTCTAGGATCCAGGCACACTGGAGGAAGTTGCTCTATATTTAACCTTAAGTAATTATTTCAGGTCTGCTACTCTACAGAATTAGCATACCGGTACTGAACCTCATAGTGCAGTACAGTACCGATATTCCTATACTGTACTGTAGCAACATACTGTACCGGATGCTAAATGATGTGAGGCATGGTACTGTACACAATTAGGACAGTGGTTTTGGTAACACAGTAGTTTAATGACCACTGTTTTTGGTTGAGGCAGTGCTGTGAACTACATGATAGCAAGCTGGGTATTATTTAATTTCTTTTTATTTTATGTAGCCTATGTACAGTAGCTTATATATATATTTATGTTACTGTAAGGTATATATGGACCCCAGTATGGTCCCCTCTGTACTGTGTGAGTCTGAAATAAAGTATTATTATTATTATTATTATTATTATTATTATTATATCCCCTGGTGCCCGACCCCTGCCCGACGCAGTAAACAGAACGCCATACTCCCTCCCTGCACCCCTCTCCCCTCCTAATGTTACCAGCCTGGTGCAGAATTCACAGTTAAGTGGGACCATTACTGTACAGGCACAGGTAACGAGACCCATACCGCCCTGTTACCAAACTAAGACATTGTTAAATATATTTTTGTTATATTTGTTTTGTGTATTATGATTGTAGCTGTTCGTTTATTGTGTATGTTCTTGATTGTATAAATATAGTACCGGTATAGTGTGTATATCACTCGTTTTCTTACTTCCCAGTCAAGTACACCCGCGCCTCAGTACCGGTATTCGGTATTCGGTACCGGTATCCGGACGGTGTTCCTCCTGTTGTTCTCAAAAACTGTGCTTCCGTGCTGACTCCCTGCCTAGGCAAACTCTTTCGTCTCTGTCTATCCTCTAACGTCTTCCCTTCATGCTGGAAGTTTGCTCACATTCAACCTGTCCCAAAGAAGGGTGACCGCTCTCAACCCTCCAACTATCGTCCAATTGCTCTTATCTCTTGTCTTTCTAAAGTTTTTGAAACTATTCTTGCTTCCAAATTTCTTAAGCATTTCTCTTCTAATAATCTGCTCTCAGATCGCCAGTATGGCTTCCTTAAGGGTCGCTCTACTGGTGATCTTCTTTCATATCTTACTAACTCTTGGTCATCCTCCTTTCGGGACTTCGGTGAGACTTTTTCTATTGCACTAGAACATATCGAAAGCCTTCGATAGAGTCTGGCATAAATCTTTAATTTCTAAACTACCCTCCTTCGGTTTCTATCCCTCATCTGTGCCTTGTCTCTAATTTCCTTTCCGGCCGTTCCATAGCCGCAGTTGTGGACGGCCATTGTTCACTTCCTCACTCTATAAACTCCGGTGTTCCTCAGGGCTCTGTCCTATCTCCTATTCTCTTTCTAATTTTTATAAATGATCTCCTTAACTGTACCTTAATTCCCATCCATTCATACGCAGACGGCTCAACCTTGCACTACTCCATTAGTTTTTCAGAACGCCCCAGCCAGCAATCCCTCAACGACAAACGTAATGAAGCCATAGAACTCTTAAATTCTGATCTAAATACTATTTCCAATTGGGGCAGAGAAAACCTTGTTAACTTTAATGCTTCCAAAACCCAATTTCTCCATCTATCTACCCGTCAGGATCTCCCAGCGGACTATCCCTTATTCTTCAACAATACAAAATCAACCCTTCATCTTCTCTCAATATTCTTGGTGTCTCTTTTTCTTCTGCTCTCATTTGGAAGGACCATATTACCAGTCTTGCTAAGGCAGCCTCCCAGAAGCTGGGTGTGCTCAACCGCCTTAGGGGGTTCTTTTCCCTGTACAGCTTCTTGCTCTGTACAGGGGCATAGTGCGCCCTTGTATTGAGTATTGTTCACATGTGTGGGGAGGTTCCTCTCACACAAGACAAAGTTGAAAGGAAGGCCTTTCGTATCATTAACTCCCGTCCACTCACCAACTCTCTGCAATCTCTCTCTCTCCGCCGCAATGTTGCATCTCTCTCGCTATTCTATCGCTACTATAATAATCAGTGTTCCTCAGAGCTATCCCAGTGCATACCACCTCCTTTACGTAGGGCACGTGGTACCCGTCTTGCAACTCAATCCCACCCCTACTCTGTGCAACTCTCCAACCCAAGAGTGAAACGTTACTCTCAAACTTTCTTCTACTCAACAGCTGAGCTCTGGAACTCTCTCCCAGAATCGTCTTTCCCTCTTCCTATGACTTAAATTGCTTCAAACTCCGTGTGTCCAGGCATTTTGGCTCGAACGTCCCTTGATTTTGGCCCTGTCACTCTTTCAACTATGGGGGAGGCACTCGCTATAGGCAGTTATGCCTTTTGCCTCCCTCAATCACATAGAAAAAAAAAAAAAAAAAATTATTGGCACTTCACATTATTTGTCTCATAACAGGCGTAGCAATAGAGTATAGAGGCTACCAGTACGGTAGCAAAATAGTTGCACCACAGTGGTCCAGTGGTCCCATAGAGTATCACTAGTCTATAGTGCCCTTCTATCCCAACATTCAGGTTGTAACACTGACAGCTCAACCTTTCCCACACGGGTAAATCTTCCTGTAAAAAGTTAACATGAGCGAGAGCACACACACACACACATTCTCTCTCTCTCTCTGATACCGGTATCTTGTAATCAATTGCAGGCACTTTTCAATCACAACAGATTGCAGGTACTGGTGTGGGTAATAATGAAAAAGAAAAACAAAAATGAAAATGAAAATGACAAGGAAAAAGTGTGTGTGTGTGTGTGTGTTACACATATACCAGTAGGCTACACAAACCACAAAGACCACTTGACCCAACAAGGTGATCGGGTCTTAAATGATTCTGGTAAGCGAGTCAATCCCACAGGCCTATACTACAAGAGTAGAAGAAAAGGACAGCAAAGCAAGAAGTTGTCTTGAGAGAAAGAGAGAGTACAAAGGAAAAAAAGCAATGAAATATCTGACCCTTACGAGGCTGCTTGTCTCTAACTACTTAAAATATTATGTACGGTAGTAGAAAAAAATAGATGGCTTAGAAAGGAGGGGATTTAGCTTTTGTAGGCTATGCAGAATGGAAAAACTGACATGGTACTGGACATGAAAATAAGAAAATAGAATTATCTAAGTCTAGTCCAACAAACTAGGTAATTTAGGCACGAATTTGTTTCCTTCATTTACGTCCTGTTATTCATCTGAAAATGCAGACAGTTGGGGGTTAATGGCGAGAGATTTGTCTACGTGATTTTTGAAGGTTTCAAGTGTTGCTGTCTATGATATTGCTAGGAAGGTCATTCCATAAGTTTACTACTCGGTTGAAAAAGAAATGTTTTGCTTCATGGGAGGGAAAGGGCTTACAGATGATTTTAGAGCCATTCCCTCTGTTGTAATTTTGAATAATCGAATGAAGTAATCAGAAGTATTAGGTTGTACGGTATTCATATTGCGGATACCTTTTATCTTAAACACTTGAATTATATATCCACTTAGTCTGTGCTTAGTCAAGCTGAAAAGACTTACTTCTACTAGCCATTCTTCATATGGTTTTTTTCTTCTCTGTACGGTACTCTTTCAAGTTTTATTATTTCTTTTTGATAGTAAAGAGACTAAAATTGAATGCAGTATTTTAAAGGTCTAACCAATGAATTATAGGTGAGAATAACTTCTTCGCATTTATATTCGAAAGGCCTACCAATGAATCCAATAATCTTATTTGCTTTCATTACCGGTACTATTTCAGCACATTGTTGGCCCAGTTTTAAATATGTACCGGTAATTGTTACTCCTAAATCAGTTTATTTATCGACACTTAAATTGAATACCCGGTACCGCCCATTGAATCATTTGCCTAATTGTTCATATAACCTACGTTGAGTACCGGTACTATCGTTAATAAAGCTCATTTGCCAGGTCTGAACCCAGTTAGACAATATATCTAAATAATTCTGGATGTAATGTATTTGAGTTGGAAACGCTACCGTGCTTGCTATTTTTGCGTCATCTGCAAATTTGAAATACTACACGAGAGACCGTCATCAGTGTAATTTATATAAATCAAGAAGAGGACAGGTCCGAGCACCGATCCCTAGCGTACCGTACACCACTTGTGACAATGGTTCAGTCTGATCCTTTACCGTTTATTACTGTACTACTCTTTGCATTCGCCCAGTTAACCAGTTTTCAATCCAGATGAGCACGCTCCCTTGTATGCCATGAGCCTTTTTTTATCAGGTTTAAAAGTCAATCTGAAAGTCAAGGTGGACTATGTCAAAGTTGGCTGTAACATGTTTCCCAAAAAATTAAAAGGGTCAGCGAGCCAAATTCAAAGTACTGTATGTTAGAGCCATAATGTCTGGACACACAGAGCTTGAAGTAGTTTAAGTCATAGGATGAGGGAAGACAGATTGAGGGCGAGCATTCCAGAGTTCACATGTTGAGTATAAGACTGAAAAAAAGTATATATTTAATCTAGGGTTGGAAAGCTGGACAGAATAGGCGTCGGATTGTGTTGAAAGGCGAGTGCATCCCACTCGCCGTAAGGAAGGGGGTACGGTATGTTCTGAGAGAGCTCTGAAGAATACATATTGTTGTAATACCGGTAGCGATAGACGAGTTAAAGATGCAACATTGCAGCGTGTAGAGAGAGATTGTAGGGAATTAGTAAGAGAAAGAGAGTTGAGACAAAATGCTTTTGACTATACCCTTTCCAAAACTGCGGAATGGGTGGAACCTCCCCACACACACGATCACTCGATACATGGGCTCCTGTGCCCCTATACAAAGCAAGAACTTGTGTGGGGTGTAGAACCCAGCGAGACGGTTGAGCACGCCTAACTTCTGGGAAGCTGTTTTAGAGAGTGGTAATATGATCATTCCAAGAATGGTCAGGAGAAAAAGAAGCACCAAGAATATTGAGAGAAGATGAGTTGATTTGTGTATTGTTGAAGAATAAGGGAAAGTCATGTGGAAGATGGTAACGGGTAGACAAGAGAAAATGGGTTTTGGAAGCATTGAAAGTAACATTTTCTCTGCTCCAATCGGAGATACCGGTAGTTGATAGATCAGAAGATAGGCGTGCTACGGCCTCATCACATGAATTTTGGAGTGCTTGCATGCTGGGTCATTGTGGGAAAATAGTTGAATAGTGTATAGTCATCAGCATATGAGTGGATAGAACTAGCGGTATACAGGTAGTTGAGATCATTAATAAGTATTAGAGAGAGAACTGGAGACAGGACTACAATAGGGTACCGCTATGCAATCTCTTTCCATCAAATCTCGCTCTTCCTTTTTATCTAGAGAACTACCCCCCCCCCCCTACCTCTCTCGCTCAACTTATCCCCCTGGCTTAGCATTTCTCGCTTAAATCAGACCATCAATGCTGTTAATAGCTTATAGAATCTGTGGATTGATACTCTCTTATCTTCCCAGGTCACTGATTTGGGGCCTAGAATCCTAGATTGTCCAATTAAGTTCTACCGGTACCCTACAGCATTTTACGTCCCCTTTCTGCCTTCCTATTGCCACCATTGACACTATAGCTTGACTATTGAGGACAATGATACACTTTATCAGTTAATCACCCTACTGACCCAGCTGGTGAACAAGCCTACGTCTTTTCTATCGTAAATGACCTAGAGCAGTTAGTTCAGCAACCCACCCGTATCCCGGATCACATCGGAGACTTGTTTCTAACTTCTAACCCTTCTTCTTATACTGTTGATCTTTTCACTCCTTTGGGCTCCTCCGACCATAAACTTATCTCTGTCACCTGTCCTATCTCTCCAGTACGGCCACCCGATCCTCCTAGCCGGCGGCGCTTGTGGCACTTCGGCGCTGCCGACTGGGAGGCTCTCCGGCAGTACTTCTTTGATTTACCATGGAATGATTTCTGCTTCCGTGGCCGGGGACCCTCGGAGAGTGCTGAACGCATTACCGAGGTAATCCTATCGGGCATGGAAGCATACATTCCATTCTCTTTCTCTCAGACTAATGCTAAAAAATCTTGGTTTAATCACGCCTGTTCTACTGCTGTCGCAATAAGGAGGAAGCATTCAAACGGTACCGATGCCTTAAAACTCAAGACTCTCATTCTTCATATGTTTCTGCCCGGAATCAAGCCAAATCTGCTCTTCGACTTGCCAAACACTCTTTCATCAATAATAAATGCACTGAACTATCCAACTCTAGCTCTTCCCAAGCTTTCTGGCATCTAGCCAAAAACCTCTCCAACAATTTCTCTTCCTCGTCTTTCCCTCCCCTTTTCCACTCTGATGGCACAACCATCACTTCTTCCTCTGACAAAGCTAAACTCTTCGCTCAAACTTTTGCTAGAAACTCAACCTTGGATGTTTCCGGTGCTATTCCTCCCTCTCCACCCTCCTCTCTCTTACTTATGCCTAATATCCTAATCTCTTCTAACGATGTACTTTCTACCATCTCTGGGCTTAATACTAATAAGGCGTACGGTCCGGACGGTGTTCCTCCTGTTGTTCTCAAAAACTGTGCTTCCATGCTAACTCCCTGCCTAGGCAAACTCTTTCGTCTCTGTCTATCCTCTAACGTCTTCCCTTCATGCTGGAAATTTGCTCACATTCAACCTGTCCCAAAGAAGGGTGACCGCTGTCAACCCTCCAACTAACGTCCAATTGCTCTCATCTCTTGTCTTTCTAAAGTTTTTGAAACTATTCTTGCTTCCAAATTTCTTAAGCATTTCTCTTCTCATAATCTGCTCTCAGATCGCCAGTATGGCTTCCTTGAGGGTCGCTCTACTGGTGATCTTCTTTCATATCTTACTAACTCTTGGTCATCCTCCTTTCAGGAATTCGGCGAGACTTTTTCTATTGCACTAGACATATCGAAAGCCTTCGATAGAGTCTGGCACAAATCTTTAATTTCTAAACTACCCTCCTTCGGTTTCTATCCCTCCATCTGTGCCTTTGTCTCTAATTTCCTTTCCGGCTGTTCCATAGCCGCGGTTGTGGACGGCCATTGTTCACTTCCTCACCCTATAAACTCCAGTGTTCCTCAGGGCTCTGTCCTATCTCCTATTATCTTTCTAATTTTTATAAATGATCTCAACTGTACCTCAATTCCCATCCATTCATATGCAGAGGACTCAACCTTACACTACTCCAATAGTTTTTCAGAACGCCCCAGCCAGCAATCCCTCAATGACAAACGTAATGAAGCCATAGAACTCTTAAATTCTGACCTAAATACTATCTCCAATTGGGGCAGCAAAAACCTTGTTACCTTTAATGCTTCCAAAACCCAATTTCTCCATCTATCTACCCGTCAGGATTTCCCAGCGGACTATCCCTTATTTTTCAACAATACAAAAAACAATCCTTCATCTTCTCTCAATATTCTTGGTGTCTCTTTTTCTTCTGCTCTCAGTTGGAAGGACCATATTACCAGTCTTGCTAAGGCAGCCTCCCAGAAGCTGGGTGTGCTCAACCGCCTTAGGGGGCAGGGTGTAAATCGAGGCCGATTATCGTAGTGCTACTCAACTTCAACTTCAAAACTAGTGCTACCCAAAACAGAAAAAATTCGCTCGTCGTTTTGGATCCGACAGTTCTAGTCACAAGGAATCGGGACTCAATTTAGGCAAATACTAGATTTTTCAGAAAATATCAGATCATTCTGATGACAGATAGGCCTAATCAGGCTAGCAGGGGTGATATTTCCGTGATAAAAGGCTGCACTGACACTGCCAGTCACTATGGCAGCGGCACTGGCGCTGCGGAAGTGCCAGAAGCAAGCTAGTGCCCAGTGGGTCAGTGGCAATGTCAAAGCAGATAGGCTGCCAGAGTCTAGAATAGTAGAGCCACATTAGCACAATCATTCCTAGCCTAGGCTATACCAGTACTAACTATACTAACACACATACAGTACCAAAGCCATTCCAAATTTCCAACATCTTCCTCTATCTACAACACCCCTTCTCTGCTATCTACACTCTCCCAGCTGTAGGCCTATGGTCATATTGTACTGTTTGATGGCGTAATGGGTTTCGAAATGTAAGAGGAAAAACAGCTTATTTTCATCATAAACTAGGCTATTAGGCTGTGGCAGTGGCACCGAACCAGCAATTTTACCAGGTAAGTTAGCCTAGGTTAACAAATTTTCTAGAGGAAATAGATATAGGCTAGGCCTATAATCGTTTGAATACCATAGCCTAGACAAAAATAGGCCTATTTTCACCACAAAATAGGCTAGGCTGTGGACAAAACAGCAATTTTACCCAAGTAAAGTAGGCCTAGACCAAGACCTACCGGTACCTTACTTTGTTCTACCTTGTTGTAGTTCAGGTACTTCAGGGACTACAGGTGTCTTCAACTTAGTAGTCCACCGCCTCCACACCTCTCCTCGATCCGGGTATAGGCTACAGAAGTTGGTCGAGGATAGAGTTTGATTGATCCAGCTCCTCGCAGGTACCGTGTGGAATGGGAAGCTCGTCTGGTAGTCGCTCCAGGAACTTGTCCAGCCTCCTCTTGAATGCCTCCACCATGCAGTTCCGTCAGGTCACGAATGTCTTTTAGGAGACTACTGATTAGCCTCGGAGGCTCGGACCGACGTTCAGGAAGCTTGTAGCCTAGAGAGGAGGGTCCTGTGACGCTGGGAGGACGAATATAGGATTCGCCTAGGCTATAGCAAGTCCTCCCCAGACCCAGTCGTGGCAGACGTTGGCTCTTGATGCCTCCTTTCTCTTCAGGGAGAGGGTTTGATACTAGGCTAGGCTATATCCTACCTTCAAGTATCTTCCATGTGCAGGCCTATACAATACAGTACCGTTCCCTCCTCCTCTGTAGAGTTCAGTTCAGTTGAAATTACAATTTCAATTTTCTGGATGTTGCAACTGTAGGCCTAGTGCACTGCAATATTACTGGATTGTGATAGCATTAAGGCCAATGCCAGCAGCCTATAGTGTTGAGGGTCAATATACAGGAGGCGCTACAATATAGGTAGCAAAATTCTAATGGTAGTTTTGGGTTCCTATAATCATATGCTTCATTTCTATATACTTTTTATCCCCGGGAAAAAAACAAAAAATCTTGGGATTTTTAATTTATTTTCTTGAGATTTTTTTGTTTTGGTCATTAACCTAACCAAAAAACCTAACCTAACCTAACCTAACCTAATAGACCCCAAATACATTTAGGTTAGGTTAGGTTAGGTTTTTTGGTTAGGTTAATAAAAAAATAAAAACAAAATACAAGAAAAAAATAAAAAACTCAAGATATTTTTTTTTTTTCCCGGGGATAAAAAATATATAGAAATGAAGCATATGATGATAGAAACCCAAAACTACCATTAGAATTTTGCTACCTATATTGTAGCGCCTCCTGTATAGGCCTATTGACCGTGTTGAGTGTTGAATGAGATATGGTATACCAATGAGATAGGCTATTGCATATTGGGCAGCCACAGTCCTTAGTGATAGTAAAGAGGCAAAGTCCCTAGCTATGTATGCTTATCAGCCTAATATTTGGACTCAACACAACACCAACACCCTGTAAGATTATTCTATAACTCCTTATTTTCAACACTGCATACTTGGGAATCAAGTATTCTGAATATTAAAGGCACAATTAACAAAATATGAGTAAGTCAAAGCTCGATTTTCACCACAAATATTGGTTACGCGGGAACTGACAATGTTATCAACTTATCTGATTCTCTCCCACTGTTGCTAGATTCGTTCCAAAAGTTGCTAAATTAAATCGGAAGATATTCTGAATACCGCATGATTCGTAGCAAAAAATGGTCACCACACAGCTTATAAGGGACTGGTATTTACCATTTAATGAAGTATCTTGATGAATAGTGTTTAATTATCTCTTTTTCAGACAATGAAACTTTCAGATATAAATCTGTTCTGTGACTCTGTATCGTTGGTATCGATCGCGTTAGTTCACCACACTCCCTACTAAGGCTAGGTGTAAATCGAGCGCCGTGTTCGGAATATGCTACAGCTAGAGCAATAGCACTAGGTTAAAGATCCGATTGATGCAGATATAATTTTTTTTTAGCATACCTACTCCAGTTGATTTATTAGAAAAAAGATAAATACCAATATTACAGTAATTGTTTGGGGTTGGTCCCTCTTTTATATGTCGTCTAGAGTAGTTCAATGTGCTGCTTAGAGCAATTATGCCTAGCCTTTGTTCTATATTTTGTTTTGGATGGATAAGATATAAATGTGTATTATACACTTATATATTGGTGAGCCTTCTTTTCAGGCATATATATAGGCCTATGTTGCTTATTTTTCAGTCTGGTGTTTCCCAATTATGCAGCCTTTACTATACATACTGTAGGTTTAGGCTTACACTGTACCAATTATGCAGCCTTTACTATACATACTGTAGGTTTAGGCTTACACTGTACCAATTATGCAGCCTTTACTATACATACTGTAGGTTTAGGCTTACACTGTACCAATTTGAATGCACAATTTATTTGTCTGTCTGTCTCATTTATCTGTAACGCCTAACAATATATTATATCGTATAGGCTATTGTACACACCTACGTTTGGTTATTGAAATAAACGTACGTTTATTAGTAGGCAAGTGGTTCCATTAACCCTTTCACTACCAGGGATGCATGTTTTTTATCAGCTATATTTAGACGATTTTAGGCAGCTTAGGAAGGATATGCAGTAGTAAAAGGGGTTAATTCTGATAGTTTGTAGCCTGATAATTGCCAAATCCTAATCCGAATAAAATTGTCTATAAACAGCTAAAATCAAATATAGACGTCACCGGTAATGAAGGGGTTAATTAAGCTGGAAGGTGTAACTATAAAACAGATCGCGAGATAGTGCTACTAAAGAGATAGTTCAGTCTAAAAGTACGAAGAGGTGATTGAAGGATTGTTACATATATGGCTCTCAATCAATGTATATTCAACATACAGTATAAGGGAGAAATTAAGCTGCTTGCGGAAGGCAAAAGGAAATAGAGGTGTAGGCTAATTAAGTTAATGGGATAGGCCTATGTTGTCAACTTGTCAATGAGGAATTTAACTGTTTTATTATCAATAAACCAATTTAATGAAGGCTAGTAGTAGTAGGCCTACCCTGTTTGCCTCCACAGCCCATTATCCTATTACAAATGCGCCAGTTACCTCGATCTCTTCCTCCGATAGACCTACGTACTCCAGCGATGGTAAGTTCTGGGTCTCAATTAAGTAGTACCGTAGTTTTATCAAATGGTATGGTTCTTAGACATATGGAACTATAGGCTAATTGGCCCATTATCAGCTTATGTTGTTGCAAGCCCCAATCTCAACACATTGAAAAACAACCTGGACAAGCACTAGCAAAGGGTAAGTTATATGTTTCCACAATAGGCCAAATAAAAGTATAATTCTTGTACCATACATTTGTTTTGTGTACGGTAACTTACATTGTGCGTGTGTTGAATTGGAAGACTACCTCGGAATGAGGAAGCACAGTCGAACCATTTAAGGAAAAGAATAAAACTTACCATGCGAATATGACCGGAATTATATTTAAGAAGGTATAATTATGTACCTCACCTATATAGTTTGTAGGCTATAGGACTAGACTTATAATGTCAGTGTGTTAGCTTGTATTCCTTTCCATTAGGCTACAGCATTAGCCTATATACATATATCGATATGAATTCGCGATCTATACCCTGTTCCAAATAGGTAGGCCTGAAATCTTGAACCTATAACCTCTAGAACTCGAAAAGGGCTTGAACAAATGGACTGTGAATTCCAACACCTATCACTTGGCTAACCCTTCCCAAATGGTAGAAATATTAACTCAATTGCTCAAATAGTTTGTGAGTTATAGAGGTTAATGTTCCAAAAGTTGTGGCCTACTTATTTGGAACATAGGCCTACATATATAGCCAACAGAGGTTCCATAGAAACGTCAATTAAATCGCATAAACTATGCGATTAAGATTCTGGATGATCATGATAGGCGAGTAGATATCTAATACATATCAATGGATAGGCTTCAGTGGCTTTTAGTTATTGGTAGGCCATAATTTGTTCATATAATATATCATCGCTACCTAGCGCGACTGTGTGACGATCGATGCTATATTTGATACCCTGTTCCCATAAATTCCATAATCAGTGCAGGCTCGTTGCCATAATGTAATTCCAAGAAGAGAGACTCGGCCTATTTATCATTAAATTATGAATAATAAATACAAATAATTATAAATATATACAATTATAATCATAATGATTATAAATGAGAAAAAAATAATGATAAGAGGATGGTATTGATAATATACAGGATCTCGACATATATACAAGAGGGATACGATTCTATCATTGACTAAAAACTGATGCTCTAAGTCTATATTGTTTGATATCAATTTGTTTGTAAACCCGTTGTACCTATAGTTTTAAGATGGTTTCCGAATCCGAAATTTCATTTCGATTGTGGAGCCACTTTATAGTGAATATATATCCATTTTAATAAGAAGAGCCTGCATCTGGCGATCATAGAGGTAAGCTACTATATGGTAGACCATTGTTTATTAGTTTCCTACCACTGTCATTCACTAATTAAGCTGAAACCGTCATGATATGCCTACGATTCGATTCTTCACAGCTTGGCTAAAACGCGTGATTTCAATATTTCGCAATAGATAGGCCTACTCAGAAATTGCATGTCACAGAAAGATAAGGTTACCATTTATGGAAGGAAGGGTTTCTTAGGCCTATTGGTTAATTGCCGTTTTAGTGCCACTGACGATGAAACTGATTTTGTAAATATTTTTCCTTTGGCATGGTAGCCTATTTGATGTAGGCTAGCCTAGGCCTAGCCTAAATAAAAAACAAAAATCAGCCATTTCCTATGGTCCAAACTTTAAAAAATATATATATATATACTAGGCCTAGGCCTAAACACCAAAATTAATTTATTACAGGCAGGCCTACCTTCATTAGCCTAGGCCTAAACTTCAACAGCAAAAAAATTACTTTTAGCCTACAGGTAGGCTATATTGATAATTGACAAGATTTAGAGGTGAGCAATCTAAACGCCAATACTGTAGGTGCAATCCTTCTTGCATAGTTATACTGGTAAGTTATTTAATTTGTCTGTGCACGAAGGAGACAAAAGGCAAAGTTGCCTACCTATTTACAGTAAAAAAACACGGTACCGGTAGCATTCAAGGAGACTACAGCAGGACTTACCTCGGTAAGATTAGGAGTAGTGGGCGTACCACTACCGACATACAGCATAAATCATCTATAAAACATTAACCTAACCTAACCTAACCAAGTACTACATGAATACTAGGTTAGGTTAGGTTAGGTTAGGTTAGGTTAGGTTAGGTTAATGTATTATAGATGAGTTATGCTGTATGTTGGTAGTGGTACGCCCACTACTCCTAATCTTACCCTTACCTCTGACTGGGTATAGGCTATCCTAGTGTTTACTATACCCCTTTGAAAGGAAATTAGCCTAACCTAACAACCTTACCTAACCTATCCTAGTATTATGGGTGGGGGCTGAGCCGCTGCCGCCGCCACACCCCCGCTGTTTGACATCTTTGACTTAGATTTTTGGTGTAATGTATTTGTCTGTGAAGTGGGTATTTTTTCAATTTGTCGATAACGAAAATCCTCCATGCGGACTAGCCTATAGGCGGATAATAGGCCTATGGAGAAAAATATGGTGAATCTATTGGTCCCTATTTTCCCTAATAAATTGTTTCTAGGCCTAATAACGCTGCAGTAGTGTCGTTTAAAATAACCAAAAACTTAAAACACCACTGCATAGGCTATCTGAAATGCTGGGTGAATGAAGGGAATTTAACCCTTCCGAAAACTCCCCAGGTTTTGAGATGCCTGGCGTGGGGTTCGAACCCTAGAGGAATTTTATCCCTCCCGAAAACTCTCCAGATTTTTTAGATGCCTGGTGTGGGGTTCGAACCCGGGTTAGTTACTGTACCTCCCTCAGTAGGTAACCCGGGTTAGTGACCTCTCTCAGTAGGTCAACCAGACCCTCGCGCTAACCCCTTGTACTACCGCGGACGTTCAATAAAATAGCAACCTTAGTTCTCATTGAAAGAACCAGGTGATAGTCTCGTGGTGATTCACGTTATGGATTTATTAGACTTCGCCATCAACGACTATTTTACGCTATTCCAGACGTGAACTCGGGTAGTACAGTATTGGGGTTGCGGGATTTTTGCGAGGGCATTACAATATCAAAGAATAAAACATTAATGGTGCAATTTTTAGTTTAGTCCAAATGATCACATTTGACAATTTGTTCGGTCAATATTTACGAGTCACACCACAGCTGGGATCTCATTTTTAACGGTAGTTTTGGGTTCCTATCATTCTATGCTTCATTGCTATATACTTTTTATCCACCGGAAAATATATTTTTTTCTTTGCTTTTTTTTTTTTTTTTAGCATTAACCTAACCAAAAAACCTAACCTAACCTAACCTAACCTAACCTAACAGCCCCCAAATACATTTAGGTTAGGTTAGGTTAGGTTTTTAGGTTAGGTTAATGCTAAAAAAAAAAAAAAAAAAAAAAAAAATACAAAAAAAAAATATATATATATTTTCCGGTGGATAAAAAGTATATAGCAATGAAACATAGAATTATAGGAACCCAAAACTACCCTTAGAAATGAGATTCCAGCTGTGGTGTGACTCGTAAATATTGAAAACAAAATCCATATAATTTCATATTTATATTATTATATTTTATTTATTATTTTTTATAACCTAGGCTAGGCTAATTCCTCCAATTTTGATATTCACTTTGGTATTTTTCCATAACTCAGCGTTAATACATATACCGGTAATTTTCTGCCCTAACTTTCAGAATTACACATAGATATCAATCATATCATTATAGCCTAACACCTAAACACCTAAAATTTGCTATGGGGACTTTATTTCAATTTTATTTTAAACATTAATTTACTATTCGTTTATATGCTTAATATTATGTTTCTTTTCTGACCCTTCTGAAATGGTAAGACTTGCATCATAAACGAAACAAAACTGGGACAAGATAAATGCAAAAGAACTTATCAAAATCGCTATATGGATATAACGCTTATCCTAATAAAATAGAGTTTTGAAATATAAGAACACAATCAACCACATTGGGTGTACCGTGTACATCACATTAATTGATCCAACTTGAATATAGCAGGGATAAAAATAATGGGTATACTGTATATGGTACCGGTATACAGGTACTGAGGTAGGCCTATAATAAAAAGACATTAGGTTGAAATATGCTTTTTACTATAAGCTAGATATCGGTAGTGATGTGAAAGAATTTATTTAGATTCAACTAAATAGTAATTGTCTTACTTACTGGACAGGTCGTACAGTACTTACCTTGACTTCTGAATATGAACAATGCTTCATATAATGCAGTATAGGCCTATGGTTATACAGTATATATATATATTTTTTTTTCTCCATTTGAAACAAATACTTCATTTGTGGAAGAAGTTCATAATATACGGTACTTTAAAGTGCATTGTGCTAGTAGGCCTACACTGGTACGATACCGGAAGTCTAGTAGTGTAGCTATTTTATTTGTAATGTATTATTGCAGTACAGTTGCCTATATAGCAACCTGTTCAGTATGACATTGTCAATTGTACTTGTAGGCTACCGATATGTAATTGAACAACATTGACTAATATTGTGCTAATTCTATAATGTAATGAATCCTTGAATTATACTGTAGGCTACAGTAATTATGTTACACAAAGTATGATTGATGGAGATAACGTTAGTCTTACCAAGTTCTGTAATGCAAAATATTACTAAGGCTTGACCCTTTCATGATTCATCCTTCTTTATGTATTGTAGTAGCAGGGTGTCAAACCAGAGCCATATGGTTTGAAAACTTGAAAGAATGAGAAGGAAGACAAGAAAATTATCACTAAATAGCATTGTTTGGGCTGTTTTATCACTTGCAAATACACAATAAGAACTATACACCTTGAGTTCATCCTTGCACATGCAATAATATAGACTAATATAACTGGACTCTGCTATCGTTACGATTTGAAACCCCAATTGTAGGATAGGGTTCACCAATTATTTAAAAAGGTTCTTGTTGCATTTTTTTGTTCAGTAATATGTGTGTTATGATACATTATATTAATTATCTAGGCCTATGGTCCCCATTTCTATAGCATGGCCCTTAATTCCCTTTGCACAACAGTCCTATAGATGGCTATATCATCAGTTATTCTGGAAAGCCACACTGTGGTATAGCTTAAACAAAAGTTAAAAATACCGGTACCTGTATGAACAAGTAGAACATATATTATTTTCTTTTACATACCGGCACTGTATTCGGTGTATATAATTGGAAAGAAATAAGGGTAATAAAAATGCAGTATCAGATTTCACTAGAGTATCTCATTCATTCATGACTCATAGGCCCTATCCATATTATATTGTGTTCATAAAAATCCAAAAAAAGTTTGGAAAGGATGTAGTATCTTGGTGTAATGCCCTTTTTTTGTATTACTCTGTACGCTCGCGATCACGTTCCCGTCCAATCTATTTTGACTGGTGAGATAGAATAATAGGCTGAAGGAGGCTTTTCCCCCCAGTCCCTAACCCCCCCATGACTTATTGTCATTCATATATTATATTGCCAGCAGGTGGCAAATAATCAGTCAAAATACTGTAGACGGGAACGTAACAGCGAGCGTACCGGTACAAGTATTGTAAACAAAGCTGGCGATATACCAGATTACTACATCCTTCCCAATAATATACATACGGTACTGCACTGGTACCAGTAAATACGGTATGTCCCAGGATAGCCCATACCATAATATATTTCCTTAATATTTCAGTACAGGTCATTTCCAAAAAAAAATCTAGATAACATGAAAATAATATTTTTTTTTACAGTGTATCTGAGCCAATTCAATGCCTAGAAAAGCCACAAAATGGCCTCTCTGACACCTTAAAATGTCAAAATTTTCCAGGGGGGGCATGCCCCCGGACCCCCCTAAAGCTCGCGATTCGTCCGTGCTAATGCTACTCAACTTCAGAAAAATAGTGCTATCCACTCCAGATTTATTTGCTTTGACACCCTGTTAGGGGGTTCTTTTCCCCTACACAGCTTCTTGCTCTGTACAGGGGCATAGTGCGTCCTTGTAATGAGTAGGCTATTGTTCACATGTGTGGGTAGGGTCCTCTCACACCGCTCTCCTAGACAAAGTTGAAAGGAAGGCCTTTCGTATCATTAACTCCCGTCCACTCACTAACTCTCTGCAATCTCTCTCTGTCCACCGCAATGTTGCATCTCTCTCGCTATTCTATCGCTACTATAATAATCAGTGTTCCTCAGAGCTTTCCCAGTGTATACCACATCCTTTACATAGGGCACGTGGTACCCGTCTTGCAACTCAATCCTACCCCTACTCTGTGCAACTCTCCAACCCAAGAGTGAACGTTACTCTCAAATTTTCTTCTACTCAACAGCTGAGCTCTGGAACTCTCTCCCAGAATCAGTCTTTCCCTCTTCCTATGACTTAAATTGCTTCAAACTCCGTGTGTCCAGGCATTTTGGCTCGAACATCCCTTGATTTTGGCCCTGTCACTCTTTCAACTATGGGGGAGGCACTCGCTATAGGCAGTTCTGCCTTTTGCCTCCCTCAATCACATAGAAAAAAAGAAAAAAAAGGCTATAACTATTATTAGACGATTGCATACCGGTACATAGGCCTACATACTGTACAGACGATAGCAAGCAAATGGGTCAAGTCGATGTCAATTAATCCTTTGGTTCACAACTTCACACTAATCTCTCTTAAGCTAAATTATATCGTTTAATTATAGCCAGAACTCTTTCTATTATTATCTATATCATCCCTTATAATAATTCCCTTAGTCAATCACTTGATCCTCTCCAGTTATAACTCTAACTCTAACTTAAACTCTCTCTCTCTCTCTCTCGAATATTCTTAGACTTTAAGACTATCATATTTAACATCAATAGGCTACTGGCATCATATTAAAAACAAAAAAATAGCCTAAATAAGATTTTGACACGTGGACTTTAAAAGAATGAGAAGCCTCAATAAAGATACAAAACGTAAGCATGTCACAAGGCCTATAATTAGCCTATACGAACAAATTGTCACAAAATATCAACTCTACTTGGAACAAACTCCACTTTTAGGGGTTATAAAATACTTATCCAGTAGTAGAGTGAGTTAATAATAGAGACGATAGTATTATGCATAGGCTACCGTACCCGGTACCTTACTTTCCAATGAGTGTAGCTTATTCTACTGCTCATTAATGTAATTTTTTCAACTACCGGTATAGGTCTTTATTTTGTCTGCAGAGATTCTCCCTGCTTAATTTCCTCCGCCAACGAAGTTGAACGGAGATTATGTTTTCGCCTCCGTTTAACAGTCGGTCTGTAAACATGATACCGGTATCTCGCAAAGTAATAAACCGATTTTCACAAAATTTGGTGGGCAGATGGGATATGCACCACGGAAGACGTACCGTGCCGGTAATTCAATTTCTGAGGCAATCCGGAGATTTTCACGATATTTTGTGGGCAAGTAGGATACGCGCCAAGGATGAAGTGATTCAATTTATGAGGCGATCCAGAGATTTTCATTAAATCTAGTGTGCAGATAGGATATGTGCCAAAGAAGAAGTGATTCAATTTAGGAAGTGATCTAGAGATTTTCACAAAATTTGGTGGGGTGACAGGATCTACGACAAGGAAGAAGCGATTCCCTTTAAGAGGCGATTCGGATCATATCTTTGAACCCAGATCCAGAAGAAAATTTAGGCCTAAGATATTAATGGCAAAGAACCAGCCAGCGTACGATATATTATTAATTCTCGAATACTGAATATTAATCTGAGCTTGTACATATACCCAACTGCACTATGGTAGCCTAATGATTAGACGAATGGAAGCCAGAAATCATACATTAAATTTATAATATCACAATCTTAATATTTTTCACCCACAGCATGTATTCATACCGGTATCCTATTGTTATAAGTGTGTTCTCAAAGTTTGGGCTGAAGATAATCAGTAATACCGCCGGAAGTTTCTTCTTGAAAATTACCCAAAATTATACCGGTATGAGCTATAGAACCATAATAGTCTTCAGTGTGCGTGTGTGTGTGTGTTTATGTGCGTGTAATATGGAAACTGGTACCGTGCTGACGGATCCACGTGTTGGACATTTCCGTGTGACCCATGAACCTCTTTCAAAACTAAAGTGATAAAATTAACACTATGATCAGTGATTGAAACAAAACATAACTAACAGGGGCACTCGGTAGAGCGCATACCTAGGCCTAAGCCTACGTTGGCTGGTTCTTTTATCATTAATATCATAGGCCTTTAAGTTTTCTTCTGCATCTCGGTTCCAGGATCCGGATGGCCTCCTAAATTGAATCACATGTTCCTTGACGTAAATCTCATTTGCCCACCAAATTTCGTGAAAATATATCCAACTTCGGTGGCGGAGGTAATAATTTGTGGTACGGTACTATTGAAGAAAGTACGGTCAGGTACCGTAAGCTTATTACGTGATCGCGTTGTAGTTGTGCAAGAGAAAATACAGAGATGCTCTACATACTGCATGCTAACTATTCACCACGATCTGTTTCTGCAGCCTAAGTTAGCTACTTCAAAAACTTACGTACATTATACAAAATACATATAGCCTACAGTATATTGAATATATTTCATTAATGTAATTGTTTAGCCTAGGCTACGGTACCGTAGTATCCTAGCCTTAGGTTAAAATTTAACAACCACTATCTCACGCAAGAATATCACAGGGTTCATTAGCGATCAAACACACTTTCTAACTCGCTGACACACACACACACACACACACACACACACACACACACACACACACACACACACACACACACACACACACACACACACACACACACACACACACACACACACACACACACACACACACACACACACACACACACACACACACACACACACACACACACACACACACACACACACACACACACACACACACACACCACACACACACACACCACACACACACACACACACACACACACACACACACACACACACACACACACACACACACACACACACACACACACACACACACACACACACACCACACACACACACACACACACACACACACACACACACACACACACACACACACACACACACACACACACACACACACACACACACACACACACACACACACACACACACACACACACACACACACACACACACACACACACACAGTCAACAATACGTGGACCATTCCAGTAACAAACAGCTCCGCCACTCACCAGTTACATGTCCGGTACCTTTAATCACAGAACAATGTTTCACCTCAATAACCATTTTCGTTGTAGTAACTTGGTGTATCCTACCTCTAAAACTATTTCAAATTTACCTACCGTACCTCATTAGGCCTAGTAAGAAAACAAAAATCAACTAACTACAAACAGAACACACAACCTTTAATTCAAGCTTTGTTCAGTGTTTTATAATTACTATGACTATTACCGGTACTCAATAGACAAATACAAATCTAACCTACGGTAACCAAACCTAAAATTATCAGTACTGGTACCGTAACCAACTGCTAACCTGCCAGTAAAATTAAATTATGTTTAGCTTAAAGTGCAAAAGTTTATTGCAGTTGACTTCAGAAATAGGCAGTATGGCAAAGCGTTACCGTACTCACCTCGTGCATGAGAGGGCCCAGGTTAGATACCCCACCGGTGCGCTCCACCTTAGGTTTATTGACTTACGGGCAGGGCTTTCCTTATCCTTGTACTCTAAGCTGCACTTATAGCAGGCATTAGAGGTGCGGTAGACCAGTGACATGATCAGCAAGATCGAACTGGTTACAGACAACAAACACAGTCAAATGATAATTCACAAGTACAGTATACGCACACCCAAGGGCGACTCGCTCATCGAGCCACTATCAGTCCAAGGTTAAGAGATACAACAGGTTGGCGCACGCGCAGCCTGCTGACGTCACAATGCTGGACGAGAGAAAGAAAGGTAGAAAAACGCTCGCCTGCCAGCCAACCTGCTGCCACTAGACCCAGGGGTGTCCAACTCCAATATGCGAGCCTCATGCGGCCCCACTCCCTCTAGCATGAGGCCCGTGAACCAGTTTGGCCAAGTAGTGTCAAATATTGTATTTTTTCTAGAAATCTAGACATAATTATTATTTCTTAAATATATTATATATTGGTACTATATTAACTTAAGTACTAATTCTAGGAAGTATTTGTGAGAGTAAGAAGCTTTTAAAGTAGATAGGCCATATGCAGCTTCACGTGATCTTATGTTCTTATGTAATTGGGGTTGGGTGTGACAGGGATCTGCCTTGTGAGGGCCGATCGGCTTTTTGCAGACTCCCATTTTCTTAGGTTCTTATGTTCATTCATTAGAGAGACGCAGAGTTAGAGGGGATTTGATAGAGGTGTTCAAGTGGGTTAGTGGGATTAATAGAGGGGACATGAAAAATGTACTAAAGCCCAGTGATAGCGAAAGAACTATAACAATTGTTTTCAAGATAGATACATTTCGTTTCAGAAAAGATATAGGCCAATAGTGGTTTGGTAACAGAGTTGTAGATAGGTGGAATAGGCTACCAAGTGCTATAGTGGGATCAAGAATGATAGAGAGCTTTAAGATAAAATTAGATAGGCATTTGGACGAGATGGGTCTCTGTAACGAGTGCAAGACTAATTTATTCAACCTTTCTATATATGGAAGATATATAATATTATGGATAATTTTGGTCATTCTTCGTGGTACTGACTCCAAATAAACTATATATGTCCATTCTGTAATAAGGACATCAAATTTGAACAGCATAATCTGAACCTGGTATATACCGGTATACACACATACATACAAATAATTACATTCCGTAAAACCAAGTCGCTTCGGACTTGGGTCGTAACTTCGGACATTGGCGATAATAAGTAATAGCCACTTTTCAAGATGACTTCGGACACCATTTAGGATAAGGATAGCTCTCTTATTATGGGGGATAATTTTAGGAGGCTTCCTGGATTACCGCGCACTATCACCACGCATCACTTTACCTAGTTATATCTCTATAATGTGTTTACAGTCAGATATTGTTAAAAACTTCGACAAATTTCCGAAGTTACACGGTTTTACGGTTCATAGCCTACATACTACACACACACATATACTGTATATATATATATATATATATATATATATATAAATAATGCATCCAAAATGCATCCAACAACTTGACAATATAAAGGCATTTTGTTCAGTTAAAATAGAAGAGCTGCACTTTCACAGGGCATTATACAGTAGTTATAGCATCACGGTATGAAGTAAAAGAAAACGGAGGATGGTGCTGGCTCGGCTGCTCCTTTGAGAATGAATGGTAAACAGTCGAGTGACCTCCGACCCTTCCTTCCTCGTGACGTCATGCGCGAGCGGGTACGAGTTTGAGTGACCCCATGCTCCAACCTGTTGTATCTCTTAACCTTGTATCAGTCTATCCAAGATACATAGACTAACAGGTATATTCACTTTGGCCCAAATATTCGTCCCGCGCGCGCCGGACGTCACTAGGTGATTTTTCAGTAGGGTTCACCAGGTGAGGAGCGGTCAGTCCCGTCCCGACCTCTGGCCAGTTCAGGTCAAGGCTTGGGTCCCGGTCCAGTGAACCCACTCCAGCCATTAGACTTAGATCTTCATGCTGCCTCCAGATTTACTGACAACTTTTCAAATAGCTTACTTTGCTTTTTTTCCAATATGCCCTATTGTGCTATTGCTGGATGCAATTCCAATAATAACAATAAAAATGTCACCCATCTACAGTTTCACCGCTTCCCCCCCAATAAAGAAATGCAGAAACAGTGGATTGCTCTTTGCAACCCCAAAAAAACTATTAATGTCAAGACTGCACGGGTCTGCAGTTTGCATTTTAACCGTACATCATACAAGAGACACCTTATGTATGAATTATTAAATAAACCAGTCCCCCAATCGTCTGATTGTATTGATGGATGATGTTAGTCTTAAGCTTCATAATATCGTCTAAATTTGGCTACAATAAAATATAGCACACGTTGCTGATACTCAAGGGTTAATATAGCACACGTTGCTGATACTCAAGGGTTAATATAGCACACGTTGCTGATACTCAAGGGTTAATATAGCACACGTTGCTGATACTCAAGGGTTAATATAGCACACGTTGCTGATACTCAAGGGTTAATTCTACAGTATAGTCAAGCGGTGTGGCAAACAAAGTTGGACTATGGGTAAACCCCCCCCCCCATTTCCCATGGACATTCCCCTGGGTATAGGTGCGACATTCCTTGGCTAGTTAAAAGTTCACCGCTACATATAAATGGCGCTGATAAGCCTCCCTCTCACCCAACCCCTCAGGCAATTGATATTTTTGTTTTTACTTTAACTTAAGTAACTTTCTATGTGGGTACTTTTACTTTTAGCTGAGTAACCTTTCAAGTACATACTTGAACTTGAGTAAAATTATTCGGTACTTTGTACAACCCTGATTAATAGATATATACCGTATATATTTATAGGTGTGTGCGTGCGTGTGTGTGTGTGTATGAGCGACTACAATATACACTACCGGTACTATTTGTAAAACAAAATCATGTTCACACAGAGGGTTCTGATGTTGCCAGTCAAAAGACAGGGGTGTGTGTGTGTGTGTGTGTGTGTATGAGCGACTACAAGATACACTACCGGTACTATTTGTAAAGCAAAATCATGCATAAATACACAGTAATAATAATAATAATAATAATAATAATAATAATACAAATGTTAGCATACAGGATTATTGAATATGAGTTTATTTTTGTTTACCTTCTACTCTCCATTTTCTTTCATATCCCCAAGATTTAAGGATATCAGTCTTTGGTATAAATACCCCATTTTCCAACTGGAGAACACCTACTGACGTCACTGACCTGCGCACCAGGCGGGAGTGAACATACCTGTTAGTCTATGTATCTTGAGTCTATCAAGGTGGCAAACTCTACAAGTTTAGTGATCCTTACATTACACACGATAAAACACGCAAAAACTTACCTTCAATTAGACACTTATTCCGAGTCCAGATGCTCTTGTTTGAAGAATCACAGATCTTTGATATCCACTTGAAGAACGGTATCCACGATATTAGGGCTGCTTGGGCCGGTACTGGTACGTGAACTTTAACGTCAGTTTAAAGTACTTAATCGTTATATTTAAAGCACTGTCACTTCAAATTTAAAGTGGTGTAAATTAATGTCATTTCACTTATCACGGTAACTTCAAAATATATTTTTTCTGTCGTTTCATTTTACCATTTTCAGAACTAGCACAGCTTAAATAACTTAGTCCTTGGGTTGAGCAGCCTGTGCAGGTAATCTTTTTTTAGTTCTACATTGTCATTAATTCTAAATTGGCTAAGGTATCGGTATATAACTTCATTATTATTAAGGTGTCGGTAACTTTATTGTTGAATGTTTGTTTCGCCATCATTGATGGTTTCTTTAAGTTATTTCCATTCACGATTTTTTTCTAAAGCACAAGTATCCTCTGAAACAAATATGTAAATGGTTATTATTTATTATATGCTGGTAGGCTATACACTCTATATATACAGTATATAATTATATATATATGTACAGTATATATATAATAGGTTTGAGTCATGCAGGGAAGAATGAAAACCTAATATTTAGTAGTGGCCCCGGAATCATTGACGAAATGCCTCAACAAAGTTATGGCCCTTTTTTAACTCATGGCTCCCCATTCAAATGACCCGCCTAGGAGCAGAAAAATATAAAGAGAATACCATATCATCGTGAGCGAACGCTAAAAACACTCACAGACTCGTCCATGTATGATGTGGATGCCACTACTGAAAAAACAGTAAAAAATATGGTAAAATTTAAAATAAAAGTAAATAAACCTGATCTACCAGCACTGCACTTCCCGACAGTCTAATGTTCCGTAGCAGCGTCCCCCAAGCTAGCTGTGCTGCATACTGCCTCAACCGATACCTCATGACTCTCTAGGACATCAGATGAATGGGAAGGGGATGGATGGGAGGGACCGAATCGTCAATGATTCCGGGGCCACTACTTTTAGTTTTTCATTCTTCCCTTCGGGACTCAAACCTATAATTCATTAGTCGCCCCTCCATCATTGACGAAATGCCTGATATCTCAAGTCTGGACGGGGACATTCATCAGGAATATCAAAATAACCACTAACAAATTACCGGTACTCAAAGATCGAGTGAAACACGCTACATTAATAGATCATGGTTAAATTAAATGAAAAGGGGTACAGATGGCGTTCTTAGAGTTACACCCATTGCACAGTAGACCTAATCCTTTAGTGGTCTAGCATACTCGCATCAAATATTCATCTAGAATATGTATATAAAATATGAATGTACTGTACACTGTATTACAAAAATAAAATTGCATCCTTTTTTACTAGACTATCAGTATTTAACAAAAAGTTGGATAATGATTATCCTATCACAAACATTTCTTAACCTAAACACACATATATAAAGACAGGGAGGAGGTCTCAGCTGACAACTCCCCACTCCTTTTTCTCCCCAAAAATAATACAAATGCTTAAATTTAGACCTTCTATACATTGCAAAATAATGTGGTTTAGTTAAGTTCACTGACAGGTACCACGTCAGAAAGATGTGATTAGAGGACCATAAGTTGGTTTGTTGGATGTCATTCAATGAGTAATTTTTTTTAGAATCGGAGCGATACTGCCCATTTACGTAAATCGTGTGCCCGCCCAATAGCACCAAGGTTACTCTCTCTAATAACATCAACCAATAAAGCTTTGGGTGTCTGTGACACCCAAAATGACCCGGCTTGCGCTGGCCTGTATATAGAGTGAAAGTGACTTGACCAGACATAGCAAGTGATGAACATCGCCACGTTTGAGGGCTGGGACCTCGAATTTAGTCAAGACATTCTCCGCTCGATCATGCTTCGCAACAAAATTGGGCGTTGGTGCTATATGGACACATATCTCGCCAAGATAACCTGAGACAAGACGGTTCTGAACTCATCGCAGCCAACTTAGATACCCGGTTGCCAGTGGCCAAGGCCATTAGAAACACATCCTTCTTTAAGCGTAATTCTACCGAGGGATTACGACAATACTTATGAGAGTGAAGCATAGAAAGCACCAGATCAAGCGACCAGGTGGGCATGAGTTGGCGTGGTGGTGGGCGGAGCCGGAAGCATGCACGCATGAACCCCTTCTCCTCCACCTCCGGTGTAGAGAGTCCTGTTAAATCATAAAAGGGCCGTCTAATAGCCGTGAGGTGGTTCTTTAACCCCTTCGCTGCGGGTGACGTTCTGGAATGTTTTGGCAAGTTGCAGCAATTTCCAGGCTCTAAAAGCCTGTAAAAAACGTAAAAATTGAGTGTCAGTGGGCGGGAGCATGAGGCGCCCAGCTCCGACCCTCAGAGCACCGAGCGGCTCACTGAGCTAGGCTGTGTCTCGCGCGGGTCTCTCTCTGTCTCTCTCACCAGTGTAGCCAAGCGAGCAAGTGTTACATAATAGGGGGGTTCCCGCGTTTCACTGGCACCACTGCGGGTGAACCAGACCACGTACAGGGTCCGTTCTGGTGTCATTTTGAAGCTATTTTCGCCTAGTTTTCGGCAGAATACACTTCATTTATTGCAGATGCTTGATTTATCATTCAGGAGTGCCTGAATATGCCCTAAATAGCCCAAACATAGCTGCAGCCAAAAGGTTAATGTGATAACTGACAAAGATTTTTGCTCAAACAAGTAATCTAGGCATTTAAATATCAAAGACACTGAGGACTCTTGCTGGTTAGTTTCTATGATCCAAGTTTTAACCCTTCCTGCCCGGTTGTCATTTTAAAATGACACCGCGGCAGATGGGCAGGAGCCCGGGTGTCATTTTAAAATACGTAAGCTTGAAAGCCTATTAAGCGTGTTTTGAAAGCTGTGCGTCCGACGCATGTAAACAAAGCCTGTCTTTGCGACACCGCACCTCCGAAAACAAGAAGACGTCGGATCAATGTTGTTGTTGTATGTTATGACGAGATTAGTGTCTGCAAATGTCCGATATTGCTAACATCGCATCGAATCTCTCTCCACAGAAATCGTCATCACAACTGCACCAGTTGACCTAGAGATCTCTACTCAATGCCAGTTTACAGATATGAAACAGAACTACGTTTTGAGATGTGTGCGAATTCTCTATCAGTTAAAATAACAAAGATACGGCTAGCCTATTACGACGTTTTTCGGCCATATCCCCCGGGCTCTCAATAATGTCCTTAGGATGGCGAGCCCGGGTAAGAAGGGTTAAAGGCCTGCCAGTGAGATGGTACTGTCTTTGAGTGGAAGAGACATATTGATTAATCAATTTCTGAGTCACGCTCTCTCCATAGTGGGTTAGCTATTTAGCCTTTTGAATATCCACAAGGCAAAAGTTAGCAAGGTCTTGAGGTTTCCAATCATATTTAAGTGGAAATGCGAGACCGGGTTCTCACACCACATCTTCAACTGTGTGTACCACACTTGGGCCGGCCACAGGGGTGCAATCATTGCGACCATGCCGCGATAACTGCGTAGTTTGTGAACTACTTGGCATATTAAAGATGCATCGGGTGGCGGAAACAGATAAATGGAGCTCCATTTGTTCCAGTCCACCTGAAATGCGTCGGGTCCTCCCGCTTGTGAGTCTCCTCTGATGTGAACAAGTTCACTTGTGGACGGTATGGCCCGGCAATCATCTGTTAAAGATGGTTTGCTTGAGGGACCATTCTACTAATGTGCTCCGTCGTCTTGACAGAGCGTCCGCCCAGACGTTCGCGACGCCGGGCAGGTATGTTGTGTGGAGACAAACCTCTAGCTTTTCGGCTAGGAGAAAGATCTCTTCCGACAACCTTGGTAACAATCGAAATCTCACTGAACCTTGCTTCTGAATACATGTTACTGCATTCAGATTGTCCATTCTGAAGGCTAACAAGTTTCCCACCAGATTTGAGGTACTAATAATTCTTTGGCATTGGTATGAAGGTCTTTGTACTTGGACAATAGACCCTGACCTTGGTGGCCCAAGTTCGACTGGTACCCCCATCCCAGGGTACCGGACGCGTCTGTATCCACCCATACTGTCGGCGGAGGAGTTGTCCATGTCATAGATAGAGTGTAATACCGTACTTCTGACTTCGCCCAAGCCACCAGTAGGTTGTGGATAAATTTGGGATTGGCCATAGCTTTTCCGCCGGTAAGAGCGGAAAATGCTTGTTTCCCTCCAAGATTAATCTCTTGACCTTCAGACGGCCCAACGGCACCGTCAATCTGATCCAGTTAAGTGAACCTACCAGGGACTCCCAAACCTTCCTTGTGGAAGTTAGACTGTGCAGAAATCGGAAGTCTTTCTTGCGGAACCTCTGCCGGTTGTCTACACTCTGGCTTAAGGACAGCGGTTTCATGTCCCAAAGCAGGCCCACCAACTGGATGACCCTCATGGGGACAAGGTGGGACTTTGCCAAGTTCACCTTGAAATCCAGGGTCTGAACATGAGTAATAACTAATTGCACATGCTTGAGGCATAAATCTTGGAATCCGCTACCACTAACCAGTCGTCTAGATGCCTTGCTTGTAACAATGGTAGCAGAGCCTGTCGGACTAATTTTGTGAAAATTTTAGGTGCTAGGTTTAGGCCATCCTTTGAAAAACAAACGTCTTGGCGCAGAGCCAGATACTTTTGAAACCTTTTGTTGATGGGGACATGCCAATAGGCTTCTGTCAGATCTAATGAGCACATCCAACCTTGCGGCGGCAGTGTCAGCCTGATCTGATTCACAGTCTGCATCCTGAATGACTGATTGTGAATGTAGCGTATTCAGAGAAGACAAGTCTACGACCAGCCTCTTCTGATAGCTGTCCCTCTTTGGCACCTGGAATAGCCGGGATGTAAAGACTGGGTGAACTGAGTTGACCTGAACAATGATACGCTTCTCTACCATCTCTTGGATCAGTTTCCCCACCTCTAAAGAAACATGGTTGAACTCTGATGGTTGATGTAAACGAGGTCGCCAGGTCCACCGCCAAGAGAGGCCCTTGCGTACCATTGTCCTTGCCATGTCTTGCAGGGCCATGCCCGAAAGTTTCCAGTCTCGAAACTGAGTGAGTCCGGCAGAGCTACTTTTGGATCCAACTCGCACCTTATGGGCCCTGGGAGTGAGAGAGTATCGTGGTTTCTCAGTTTTTTTATTGGGAAGGGGTTGACTCAGTTGACTGACTAGGAGGTTGAGAGGCTCTGCCGTCATTGCCTGATTTCCACCTAGATTGACCTCGGTACCACCTACCCTTACCCCTAGCCTGACCGCGGCCTCTAGCTGAGCCACTGCTTCCAGGTTGGGGTTGAGTCTTGATAGACTGCGGGGACTGAAAAAATCCACGGGTATGACTCTTAGTTTGCGCGGCTTTAGGAGCTGAATCACTCCTCTGGAAGCAGTGGCGCAGTTAGAGTCTACCAAACAATTGATGGTGCGCCAGGCCTCTGGGGAGGCAAGAGTATGGTAAGCGTTACTACAGGTGATACAATTAACCGCCTACCAAGCAGGCATGTTGTAATCGTAATCTGTAATCGTAATTGATTACAATTGATTACAGTTTTCTTCCAAGTAGCCTAGTCGTAATCGATCACTTTCTTATATTTGGGGATGGCATCATAATCGTAATCGATTATTATAAAAAAGTATGATCCTTATCTATGAGTACTCTTACGATTACACCAGTAGCCTACACCAGTACCGTACCGGTACTTACTGTAGTATGTCGTACGAAGGGTAGAGACAATTTTTTATGTGAGTGAGGGAGACAAACGGCAGATGAAAACTGGACTGTAGCTAGTGACATACCCTAGAGTTGAAAGAGTGACAGGGCAAAAATCCAAGGGACGGTCCGAAGCAAAATGCCTGGACACACAGAGTTTGAAGCAATTTAAGGTATAGGAAGACGGGGAGGAAAAGACTGATTATATTACAT
>CM064548.1:16157398-16190006 GCA_032716605.1 Paralithodes platypus | reverse complement strand
TCTGGCGATCATAGAGGTAAGCTACTATATGGTAGACCATTGTTTATTAGTTTCCTACCACTGTCATTCACTAATTAAGCTGAAAACCGTCATGATATGCCTACGATTCGATTCTTCACCGCTTGGCTAAAACGCGTGATTTCAATATTTCGCATAGATAGGCCTCCTCAGAAATTGCATGTAACAGAAAGATAAGGTTACCATTTATGGAAGGAAGGGTTTCTTAGGCCTATTGGTTAATGCCGTTTTAGTGCCGCTGACGATGAAACTGATTTTGTAAATATTTTTCCTTTGGCATGGTAGCCTATTTGATGTAGGCTAGCCTAGGCCTAGCCTAAATAAAAAACAAAAATCAGCCATTTCCTATGGTCCAAACTTTAAAAAATATTATATATATTACTAGGCCTAGGCCTAAACACCAAAATTAATTTATTACAGGCAGGCCTACCTTCATTAGCCTAGGCCCCTAAACTTCAACAGCAAAAAAATTACTTTTAGCCTACAGGTAGGCTATATTGATAATTGACAAGATTTAGAGGTGAGCAATCTAAACGCCAATACTGTAGGTGCAATCCTTCTTGCATAGTTATACTGGTAAGTTATTTAATTTGTCTGTGCACGAAGGAGACAAAAGGCAAAGTTGCCTACCTATTTACAGTAAAAAACACGGTACCGGTAGCATTCAAGGAGACTACAGCAGGACTTACCTCGGTAAGATTAGGAGTAGTGGGCGTACCACTACCGACATACAGCATAAATCATCTATAAAACATTAACCTAACCTAACCTAACCAAGTACTACATGAATACTAGGTTAGGTTAGGTTAGGTTAGGTTAGGTTAATGTATTATAGATGAGTTATGCTGTATGTTGGTAGTGGTACGCCCACTACTCCTAATCTTACCCTTACCTCTGACTGGGTATAGGCTATCCTAGTGTTTACTATACCCCTTTGAAAGGAAATTAGCCTAACCTAACAACCTTACCTAACCTATCCTAGTATTATGGGTGGTGGCTGAGCCGCTGCCGCCGCCACACCCCCGCTGTTTGACATCTTTGACTTAGATTTTTGGTGTAATGTATTTGTCTGTGAAGTGGGTATTTTTTCAATTTGTCGATAACGAAAATCCTCCATGCGGACTAGCCTATAGGCGGATAATAGGCCTATGGAGAAAAATATGGTGAATCTATTGGTCCCTATTTTCCCTAATAAATTGTTTCTAGGCCTAATAACGCTGCAGTAGTGTCGTTTAAAATAACCAAAAACTTAAAACACCACTGCATAGGCTATCTGAAATGCTGGGTGAATGAAGGGAATTTAACCCTTCCGAAAACTCCCCAGGTTTTGAGATGCCTGGCGTGGGGTTCGAACCCTAGAGGGAATTTTATCCCTCCCGAAAACTCTCCAGATTTGTAGATGCCTGGTGTGGGGTTCGAACCCGGGTTAGTTACTGTACCTCCCTCAGTAGGTAACCCGGGTTAGTGACCTCTCTCAGTAGGTCAACCAGACCCTCGCGCTAACCCTTGTACTACCGCGGACGTTCAATAAAATAGCAACCTTAGTTCTCATTGAAAGAACCAGGTGATAGTCTCGTGGTGATTCACGTTATGGATTTATTAGACTTCGCCATCAACGACTATTTTACGCTATTCCAGACGTGAACTCGGGTAGTACAGTATTGGGGTTGCGGGATTTTTGCGAGGGCATTACAATATCAAAGAATAAAACATTAATGGTGCAATTTTTAGTTTAGTCCAAATGATCACATTTGACAATTTGTTCGGTCAATATTTACGAGTCACACCACAGCTGGGATCTCATTTTTAACGGTAGTTTTGGGTTCCTATCATTCTATGCTTCATTGCTATATACTTTTTATCCACCGGAAAATATATTTTTTTCTTTGCTTTTTTTTTTTTTTTAGCATTAACCTAACCAAAAAACCTAACCTAACCTAACCTAACCTAACAGCCCCCAAATACATTTAGGTTAGGTTAGGTTAGGTTTTTAGGTTAGGTTAATGCTAAAAAAAAAAAAAAAAAAAAAAAAAAAAAAAAAAAAATATATATATATATATTTTCCGGTGGATAAAAAGTATATAGCAATGAAACATAGAATTATAGGAACCCAAAACTACCCTTAGAAATGAGATTCCAGCTGTGGTGTGACTCGTAAATATTGAAAAAAAAATCCATATAATTTCATATTTATATTATTATATTTTATTTATTATTTGTTATAACCTAGGCTAGGCTAATTCCTCCAATTTTGATATTCACTTTGGTATTTGTCCATAACTCAGCGTTAATACATATACCGGTAATTTTCTGCCCTAACTTTCAGAATTACACATAGATATCAATCATATCATTATAGCCTAACACCTAAACACCTAAAATTTGCTATGGGGACTTTATTTCAATTTTATTTTAAACAATAATTTACTATTCGTTTATATGCTTAATATTATGTTTCTTTTCTGACCCTTCTGAAATGGTAAGACTTGCATCATAAACGAAACAAAACTGGGACAAGATAAATGCAAAAGAACTTATCAAAATCGCTATTTGGATATAACGCTTATCCTAATAAAATAGAGTTTTGAAATATAAGAACACAATCAACCACATTGGGTGTACCGTGTACATCACATTAATTGATCCAACTTGAATATAGCAGGGATAAAAATAATGGGTATACTGTATATGGTAACGGTATACAGGTACTGAGGTAGGCCTATAATAAAAAGACATTAGGTTGAAATATGCTTTTTACTATAAGCTAGATATCGGTAGTGATGTGAAAGAATTTATTTAGATTCAACTAAATAGTAATTGTCTTACTTACTGGACAGGTCGTACAGTACTTACCTTGACTTCTGAATATGAACAATGCTTCATATAATGCAGTATAGGCCTATGGTTATACAGTATATATATATATATTTTTTTTTTTTCCATTTGAAACAAATACTTCATTTGTGGAAGAAGTTCATAATATACGGTACTTTAAAGTGCATTGTGCTAGTAGGCCTACACTGGTACGATACCGGAAGTCTAGTAGTGTAGCTATTTTATTTGTAATGTATTATTGCAGTACAGTTGCCTATATAGCAACCTGTTCAGTATGACATTGTCAATTGTACTTGTAGGCTACCGATATGTAATTGAACAACATTGACTAATATTGTGCTAATTCTATAATGTAATGAATCCTTGAATTATACTGTAGGCTACAGTAATTATGTTACACAAAGTATGATTGATGGAGATAACGTTAGTCTTACCAAGTTCTGTAATGCAAAATATTACTAAGGCTTGACCCTTTCATGATTCATCCTTCTTTATGTATTGTAGTAGCAGGGTGTCAAACCAGAGCCATATGGTTTGAAAACTTGAAAGAATGAGAAGGAAGACAAGAAAATTATCACTAAATAGCATTGTTTGGGCTGTTTTATCACTTGCAAATACACAATAAGAACTATACACCTTGAGTTCATCCTTGCACATGCAATAATATAGACTAATATAACTGGACTCTGCTATCGTTACGATTTGAAACCCCAATTGTAGGATAGGGTTCACCAATTATTTAAAAAGGTTCTTGTTGCATTTTTTTGTTCAGTAATATGTGTGTTATGATACATTATATTAATTATCTAGGCCTATGGTCCCCATTTCTATAGCATGGCCCTTAATTCCCTTTGCACAACAGTCCTATAGATGGCTATATCATCAGTTATTCTGGAAAGCCACACTGTGGTATAGCTTAAACAAAAGTTAAAAATACCGGTACCTGTATGAACAAGTAGAACATATATTATTTTCTTTTACATACCGGCACTGTATTCGGTGTATATAATTGGAAAGAAATAAGGGTAATAAAAATGCAGTATCAGATTTCACTAGAGTATCTCATTCATTCATGACTCATAGGCCCTATCCATATTATATTGTGTTCATAAAAATCCAAAAAAAGTTTGGAAAGGATGTAGTATCTTGGTGTAATGCCCTTTTTTTGTATTACTCTGTACGCTCGCGATCACATTCCCGTCCAATCTATTTTGACTGGTGAGATAGAATAATAGGCTGAAGGAGGCTTTTCCCCCCAGTCCTAACCCCCCCATGACTTATTGTCATTATCATATTATATTGCCAGCAGGTGGCAAATAATCAGTCAAAATACTGTAGACGGGAACGTAACAGCGAGCGTACCGGTACAAGTATTGTAAACAAAGCTGGCGATATACCAGATTACTACATCCTTCCCAATAATATACATACGGTACTGCACTGGTACCAGTAAATACGGTATGTCCCAGGATAGCCCATACCATAATATATTTCCTTAATATTTCAGTACAGGTCATTTCCAAAAAAAAATCTAGATAACATGAAAATAATATTTTTTTTTTACAGTGTATCTGAGCCAATTCAATGCCTAGAAAAGCCACAAAATGGCCTCTCTGACACCTTAAAATGTCAAAATTTTCCAGGGGGGGCATGCCCCCGGACCCCCCTAAAGCTCGCGATTCGTCCGTGCTAATGCTACTCAACTTCAGAAAAATAGTGCTATCCACTCCAGATTTATTTGCTTTGACTCCCTGTTAGGGGTTCTTTTCCCCTACACAGCTTCTTGCTCTGTACAGGGGCATAGTGCGTCCTTGTAATGAGTAGGCTATTGTTCACATGTGTGGGTAGGGTCCTCTCACACCGCTCTCCTAGACAAAGTTGAAAGGAAGGCCTTTCGTATCATTAACTCCCGTCCACTCACTAACTCTCTGCAATCTCTCTCTGTCCACCGCAATGTTGCATCTCTCTCGCTATTCTATCGCTACTATAATAATCAGTGTTCCTCAGAGCTTTCCCAGTGTATACCACATCCTTTACATAGGGCACGTGGTACCCGTCTTGCAACTCAATCCTACCCCTACTCTGTGCAACTCTCCAACCCAAGAGTGAACGTTACTCTCAAATTTTCTTCTACTCAACAGCTGAGCTCTGGAACTCTCTCCCAGAATCAGTCTTTCCCTCTTCCTATGACTTAAATTGCTTCAAACTCCGTGTGTCCAGGCATTTTGGCTCGAACATCCCTTGATTTTGGCCCTGTCACTCTTTCAACTATGGGGGAGGCACTCGCTATAGGCATTTCTGCCTTTTGCCTCCCTCAATCACATAGAAAAAAAGAAAAAAAAGGCTATAACTATTATTAGACGATTGCATACCGGTACATAGGCCTACATACTGTACAGACGATAGCAAGCAAATGGGTCAAGTCGATGTCAATTAATCCTTTGGTTCACAACTTCACACTAATCTCTCTTAAGCTAAATTATATCGTTTAATTATAGCCAGAACTCCTTCTATTATTATCTATATCATCCCTTATAATAATTCCCTTAGTCAATCACTTGATCCTCTCCAGTTATAACTCTAACTCTAACTTAAACTCTCTCTCTCTCTCTCTCGAATATTCTTAGACTTTAAGACTATCATATTTAACATCAATAGGCTACTGGCATCATATTAAAAACAAAAAAATAGCCTAAATAAGATTTTGACACGTGGACTTTAAAAGAATGAGAAGCCTCAATAAAGATACAAAACGTAAGCATGTCACAAGGCCTATAATTAGCCTATACGAACAAATTGTCACAAAATATCAACTCTACTTGGAACAAACTCCACTTTTAGGGGTTATAAAATACTTATCCAGTAGTAGAGTGAGTAATAATAGAGACGATAGTATTATGCATAGGCTACCGTACCCGGTACCTTACTTTCCAATGAGTGTAGCTTATTCTACTGCTCATTAATGTAATTTTTTCAACTACCGGTATAGGTCTTTATTTTGTCTGCAGAGATTCTCCCTGCTTAATTTCCTCCGCCAACGAAGTTGAACGGAGATTATGTTTTCGCCTCCGTTTAACAGTCGGTCTGTAAACATGATACCGGTATCTCGCAAGTAATAAACCGATTTTCACAAAATTTGGGTGGGCAGATGGGATATGCACCACGGAAGACGTACCGTGCCGGTAATTCAATTTCTGAGGCAATCCGGAGATTTTCACGATATTTTGTGGGCAAGTAGGATACGCGCCAAGGATGAAGTGATTCAATTTATGAGGCGATCCAGAGATTTTCATTAAATCTAGTGTGCAGATAGGATATGTGCCAAGGAAGAAGAGATTCAATTTAGGATGCGATCTGGAGATTATCAAAAAATTTGGTGGGGTGACAGGATCTACGACAAGGAAGAAGCGATTCCCTTTAAGAGGCGATTCGGATCATATCTTTGAACCCAGATGCAAAAGAAAATTTAGGCCTATGATGTTAATGGCAAAGAAACAGCCAGCGTACGATTTATTATTAATTCTCGAATACTGAATATTAATCTGAGCTTGTACATATACCCAACTGCACTATGGTAGCCTAATGATTAGACGAATGGAAGCCAGAAATCATACATTAAATTTATAATATCACAATCTTAATATTTTTCACCCACAGCATGTATTCATACCGGTATCCTATTGTTATAAGTGTGTTCTCAAAGTTTGGGCTGAAGATAATCAGTAATACCGCCGGAAGTTTCTTCTTGAAAATTACCCAAAATTATACCGGTATGAGCTATAGAACCATAATAGTCTTCAGTGTGCGTGTGTGTGTGTGTTTATGTGCGTGTAATATGGAAACTGGTACCGTGCTGACGGATCCACGTGTTGGACATTTCCGTGTGACCCATGAACCTCTTTCAAAACTAAAGTGATAAAATTAACACTATGATCAGTGATTGAAACAAAACATAACTAACAGGGGCACTCGGTAGAGCGCATACCTAGGCCTAAGCCTACGTTGGCTGGTTCTTTTATCATTAATATCATAGGCCTTTAAGTTTTCTTCTGCATCTCGGTTCCAGGATCCGGATGGCCTCCTAAATTGAATCACATGTTCCTTGACGTAAATCTCATTTGCCCACCAAATTTCGTGAAAATATATCCAACTTCGGTGGCGGAGGTAATAATTTGTGGTACGGTACTATTGAAGAAAGTACGGTCAGGTACCGTAAGCTTATTACGTGATCGCGTTGTAGTTGTGCAAGAGAAAATACAGAGATGCTCTACATACTGCATGCTAACTATTCACCACGATCTGTTTCTGCAGCCTAAGTTAGCTACTTCAAAACGTACGTACATTATACAAAATACATATAGCCTACAGTATATTGAATATATTTCATTAATGTAATTGTTTAGCCTAGGCTACGGTACCGTAGTATCCTAGCCTTAGGTTAAAATTTAACAACCACTATCTCACGCAAGAATATCACAGGGTTCATTAGCGATCAAACACACTTTCTAACTCGCTGACACACACACACACACACACACACACACACACACACACACACACACACACACACACACACACACACACACACACACACACACACACACACACACACACACACACACACACACACACACACACACACACACACACACACACACACACACACACACACACACACACACACACACACACACACACACACACACACACACACACACACACACACACACACACACACACACACACACACACACACACACACACACACACACACACACACACACACACACACACACACACACACACACACACACACACACACACACACACACACACACACACACACACACCACACACACACACACACACACACACACACACACACACACACACACACACACACACACACACACACACACACACACACACACACACACACACACACACACACACACACACACACACACACACACACACACACACACACACACAGAGTCAACAATACATGGACCATTCCAGTAACAAACAGCTCCGCCACTCACCAGTTACATGTCCGGTACCTTTAATCACAGAACAATGTTTCACCTCAATAACCATTTTCGTTGTAGTAACTTGGTGTATCCTACCTCTAAAACTATTTCAAATTTACCTACCGTACCTCATTAGGCCTAGTAAGAAAACAAAAATCAACTAACTACAAACAGAACACACAACCTTTAATTCAAGCTTTGTTCAGTGTTTTATTATAATTACTATGACTATTACCGGTACTCAATAGACAAATACAAATCTAACCTACGGTAACCAAACCTAAAATTATCAGTACTGGTACCGTAACCAACTGCTAACCTGCCAGTAAAATTAAATTATGTTTAGCTTAAAGTGCAAAAGTTTATTGCAGTTGACTTCAGAAATAGGCAGTATGGCAAAGCGTTACCGTACTCACCTCGTGCATGAGAGGGCCCAGGTTAGATACCCCACCGGAGCGCTCCACCTTAGGTTTATTGACTTACGGGCAGGGCTTTCCTTATCCTTGTACTCTAAGCTGCACTTATAGCAGGCATTAGAGGTGCGGTAGACCAGTGACATGATCAGCAAGATCGAACTGGTTACAGACAACAAACACAGTCAAATGATAATTCACAAGTACAGTATACGCACACCCAAGGGCGACTCGCTCATCGAGCCACTATCAGTCCAAGGTTAAGAGATACAACAGGTTGGCGCACGCGCAGCCTGCTGACGTCACAATGCTGGACGAGAGAAAGAAAGGTAGAAAAACGCTCGCCTGCCAGCCAACCTGCTGCCACTAGACCCAGGGGTGTCCAACTCCAATATGCGAGCCTCATGCGGCCCCACTCCCTCTAGCATGAGGCCCGTGAACCAGTTTGGCCAAGTAGTGTCAAATATTGCCATTTTTTCTAGAAATCTAGACATAATTATTATTTCTTTAAAATATTATATATTGGTACTATATTAACTTAAGTACTAATTCTAGGAAGTATTTGTGAGAGTAAGAAGCTTTTAAAGTAGATAGGCCATATGCAGCTTCACGTGATCTTATGTTCTTATGTAATTGGGGTTGGGTGTGACAGGGATCTGCCTTGTGAGGGCCGATCGGCTTTTTGCAGACTCCCATTTTCTTAGGTTCTTATGTTCATTCATTAGAGAGACGCAGAGTTAGAGGGGATTTGATAGAGGTGTTCAAGTGGGTTAGTGGGATTAATAGAGGGGACATGAAAAATGTACTAAAGCCCAGTGATAGCGAAAGAACTATAACAATTGTTTTCAAGATAGATACATTTCGTTTCAGAAAAGATATAGGCCAATAGTGGTTTGGTAACAGAGTTGTAGATAGGTGGAATAGGCTACCAAGTGCTATAGTGGGATCAAGAATGATAGAGAGCTTTAAGATAAAATTAGATAGGCCATTTGGACGAGATGGGTCTCTGTAACGAGTGCAAGACTAATTTATTCAACCTTTCTATATATGGAAGATATATAATATTATGGATAATTTTGGTCATTCTTCGTGGTACTGACTCCAAATAAACTATATATGTCCATTCTGTAATAAGGACATCAAATTTGAACAGCATAATCTGAACCTGGTATATACCGGTATACACACATACATACAAATAATTACATTCCGTAAAACCAAGTCGCTTCGGACTTGGGTCGTAACTTCGGACATTGGCGATAATAAGTAATAGCCACTTTTCAAGATGACTTCGGACACCATTTAGGATAAGGATAGCTCTCTTATTATGGGGGATAATTTTAGGAGGCTTCCTGGATTACCGCGCACTATCACCACGCATCACTTTACCTAGTTATATCTCTATAATGTGTTTACAGTCAGATATTGTTAAAAACTTCGACAAATTTCCGAAGTTACACGGTTTTACGGTTCATAGCCTACATACTACACACACACATATACTGTATATATATATATATATATATATATATATAAATAATGCATCCAAAATGCATCCAACAACTTGACAATATAAAGGCATTTTGTTCAGTTAAAATAGAAGAGCTGCACTTTCACAGGGCATTATACAGTAGTTATAGCATCACGGTATGAAGTAAAAGAAAACGGAGGATGGTGCTGGCTCGGCTGCTCCTTTGAGAATGAATGGTAAACAGTCGAGTGACCTCCGACCCTTCCTTCCTCGTGACGTCATGCGCGAGCGGGTACGAGTTTGAGTGACCCCATGCTCCAACCTGTTGTATCTCTTAACCTTGTATCAGTCTATCCAAGATACATAGACTAACAGGTATATTCACTTTGGCCCAAATATTCGTCCCGCGCGCGCCGGACGTCACTAGGTGATTTTTCAGTAGGGTTCACCAGGTGAGGAGCGGTCAGTCCCGTCCCGACCTCTGGCCAGTTCAGGTCAAGGCTTGGGTCCCGGTCCAGTGAACCCACTCCAGCCATTAGACTTAGATCTTCATGCTGCCTCCAGATTTACTGACAACTTTTCAAATAGCTTACTTTGCTTTTTTTCCAATATGCCCTATTGTGCTATTGCTGGATGCAATTCCAATAATAACAATAAAAATGTCACCCATCTACAGTTTCACCGCTTCCCCCCCAATAAAGAAATGCAGAAACAGTGGATTGCTCTTTGCAACCCCAAAAAAACTATTAATGTCAAGACTGCACGGGTCTGCAGTTTGCATTTTAACCGTACATCATACAAGAGACACCTTATGTATGAATTATTAAATAAACCAGTCCCCAATCGTCTGATTGTATTGATGGATGATGTTAGTCTTAAGCTTCATAATATCGTCTAAATTTGGCTACAATAAATATAGCACACGTTGCTGATACTCAAGGGTTAATATAGCACACGTTGCTGATACTCAAGGGTTAATATAGCACACGTTGCTGATACTCAAGGGTTAATATAGCACACGTTGCTGATACTCAAGGGTTAATATAGCACACGTTGCTGATACTCAAGGGTTAATTCTACAGTATAGTCAAGCGGTGTGGCAAACAAAGTTGGACTATGGGTAAACCCCCCCCCCATTTCCCATGGACATTCCCCTGGGTATAGGTGCGACATTCCTTGGCTAGTTAAAAGTTCACCGCTACATATAAATGGCGCTGATAAGCCTCCCTCTCACCCAACCCCTCAGGCAATTGATATTTTTGTTTTTACTTTAACTTAAGTAACTTTCTATGTGGGTACTTTTACTTTTAGCTGAGTAACCTTTCAAGTACATACTTGAACTTGAGTAAAATTATTCGGTACTTTGTACAACCCTGATTAATAGATATATACCGTATATATTTATAGGTGTGTGCGTGCGTGTGTGTGTGTGTATGAGCGACTACAATATACACTACCGGTACTATTTGTAAAACAAAATCATGTTCACACAGAGGGTTCTGATGTTGCCAGTCAAAAGACAGGGGTGTGTGTGTGTGTGTGTGTGTGTGTATGAGCGACTACAAGATACACTACCGGTACTATTTGTAAAGCAAAATCATGCATAAATACACAGTAATAATAATAATAATAATAATAATAATACAAATGTTAGCATACAGGATTATTGAATATGAGTTTATTTTTGTTTACCTTCTACTCTCCATTTTCTTTCATATCCCCAAGATTTAAGGATATCAGTCTTTGGTATAAATACCCCATTTTCCAACTGGAGAACACCTACTGACGTCACTGACCTGCGCACCAGGCGGGAGTGAACATACCTGTTAGTCTATGTATCTTGAGTCTATCAAGGTGGCAAACTCTACAAGTTTAGTGATCCTTACATTACACACGATAAAACACGCAAAAACTTACCTTCAATTAGACACTTATTCCGAGTCCAGATGCTCTTGTTTGAAGAATCACAGATCTTTGATATCCACTTGAAGAACGGTATCCACGATATTAGGGCTGCTTGGGCCGGTACTGGTACGTGAACTTTAACGTCAGTTTAAAGTACTTAATCGTTATATTTAAAGCACTGTCACTTCAAATTTAAAGTGGTGTAAATTAATGTCATTTCACTTATCACGGTAACTTCAAAATATATTTTTTCTGTCGTTTCATTTTACCATTTTCAGAACTAGCACAGCTTAAATAACTTAGTCCTTGGGTTGAGCAGCCTGCGCAGGTAATCTTTTTTTAGTTCTACATTGTCATTAATTCTAAATTGGCTAAGGTATCGGTATATAACTTCATTATTATTAAGGTGTCGGTAACTTTATTGTTGAATGTTTGTTTCGCCATCATTGATGGTTTCTTTAAGTTATTTCCATTCACGATTTTTTTCTAAAGCACAAGTATCCTCTGAAACAAATATGTAAATGGTTATTATTTATTATATGCTGGTAGGCTATACACTCTATATATACAGTATATAATTATATATATATATGTACAGTATATATATAATAGGTTTGAGTCATGCAGGGAAGAATGAAAACCTAATATTTAGTAGTGGCCCCGGAATCATTGACGAAATGCCTCAACAAAGTTATGGCCCTTTTTTAACTCATGGCTCCCCATTCAAATGACCCGCCTAGGAGCAGAAAAATATAAAGAGAATACCATATCATCGTGAGCGAACGCTAAAAACACTCACAGACTCGTCCATGTATGATGTGGATGCCACTACTGAAAAAACAGTAAAAAATATGGTAAAATTTAAAATAAAAGTAAATAAACCTGATCTACCAGCACTGCACTTCCCGACAGTCTAATGTTCCGTAGCAGCGTCCCCCAAGCTAGCTGTGCTGCATACTGCCTCAACCGATACCTCATGACTCTCTAGGACATCAGATGAATGGGAAGGGGATGGATGGGAGGGACCGAATCGTCAATGATTCCGGGGCCACTACTTTTAGTTTTTCATTCTTCCCTTCGGGACTCAAACCTATAATTCATTAGTCGCCCCTCCATCATTGACGAAATGCCTGATATCTCAAGTCTGGACGGGGACATTCATCAGGAATATCAAAATAACCACTAACAAATTACTCAAAGATCGAGTGAAACACGCTACATTAATAGATCATGGTTAAATTAAATGAAAAGGGGTACAGATGGCGTTCTTAGAGTTACACCCATTGCACAGTAGACCTAATCCTTTAGTGGTCTAGCATACTCGCATCAAATATTCATCTAGAATATGTATATAAAATATGAATGTACTGTACACTGTATTACAAAAATAAAATTGCATCCTTTTTTACTAGACTATCAGTATTTAACAAAAAGTTGGATAATGATTATCCTATCACAAACATTTCTTAACCTAAACACACATATATAAAGACAGGGAGGAGGTCTCAGCTGACAACTCCCCACTCCTTTTTCTCCCCAAAAATAATACAAATGCTTAAATTTAGACCTTCTATACATTGCAAAATAATGTGGTTTAGTTAAGTTCACTGACAGGTACCACGTCAGAAAGATGTGATTAGAGGACCATAAGTTGGTTTGTTGGATGTCATTCAATGAGTAATTTTTTTTAGAATCGGAGCGATACTGCCCATTTACGTAAATCGTGTGCCCGCCCAATAGCACCAAGGTTACTCTCTCTAATAACATCAACCAATAAAGCTTTGGGTGTCTGTGACACCCAAAATGACCCGGCTTGCGCTGGCCTGTATATAGAGTGAAAGTGACTTGACCAGACATAGCAAGTGATGAACATCGCCACGTTTGAGGGCTGGGACCTCGAATTTAGTCAAGACATTCTCCGCTCGATCATGCTTCGCAACAAAATTGGGCGTTGGTGCTATATGGACACATATCTCGCCAAGATAACCTGAGACAAGACGGTTCTGAACTCATCGCAGCCAACTTAGATACCCGGTTGCCAGTGGCCAAGGCCATTAGAAACACATCCTTCTTTAAGCGTAATTCTACCGAGGGATTACGACAATACTTATGAGAGTGAAGCATAGAAAGCACCAGATCAAGCGACCAGGTGGGCATGAGTTGGCGTGGTGGTGGGCGGAGCCGGAAGCATGCACGCATGAACCCCTTCTCCTCCACCTCCGGTGTAGAGAGTCCTGTTAAATCATAAAAGGGCCGTCTAATAGCCGTGAGGTGGTTCTTTAACCCCTTCGCTGCGGGTGACGTTCTGGAATGTTTTGGCAAGTTGCAGCAATTTCCAGGCTCTAAAAGCCTGTAAAAAACGTAAAAATTGAGTGTCAGTGGGCGGGAGCATGAGGCGCCCAGCTCCGACCCTCAGAGCACCGAGCGGCTCACTGAGCTAGGCTGTGTCTCGCGCGGGTCTCTCTCTGTCTCTCTCACCAGTGTAGCCAAGCGAGCAAGTGTTACATAATAGGGGGGTTCCCGCGTTTCACTGGCACCACTGCGGGTGAACCAGACCACGTACAGGGTCCGTTCTGGTGTCATTTTGAAGCTATTTTCGCCTAGTTTTCGGCAGAATACACTTCATTTATTGCAGATGCTTGATTTATCATTCAGGAGTGCCTGAATATGCCCTAAATAGCCCAAACATAGCTGCAGCCAAAAGGTTAATGTGATAACTGACAAAGATTTTTGCTCAAACAAGTAATCTAGGCATTTAAATATCAAAGACACTGAGGACTCTTGCTGGTTAGTTTCTATGATCCAAGTTTTAAACCCTTCCTGCCCGGTTGTCATTTTAAAATGACACCGCGGCAGATGGGCAGGAGCCCGGGTGTCATTTTAAAATACGTAAGCTTGAAAGCCTATTAAGCGTGTTTTGAAAGCTGTGCGTCCGACGCATGTAAACAAAGCCTGTCTTTGCGACACCGCACCTCCGAAAACAAGAAGACGTCGGATCAATGTTGTTGTTGTATGTTATGACGAGATTAGTGTCTGCAAATGTCCGATATTGCTAACATCGCATCGAATCTCTCTCCACAGAAATCGTCATCACAACTGCACCAGTTGACCTAGAGATCTCTACTCAATGCCAGTTTACAGATATGAAACAGAACTACGTTTTGAGATGTGTGCGAATTCTCTATCAGTTAAAATAACAAAGATACGGCTAGCCTATTACGACGTTTTTCGGCCATATCCCCCGGGCTCTCAATAATGTCCTTAGGATGGCGAGCCCGGGTAAGAAGGGTTAAAGGCCTGCCAGTGAGATGGTACTGTCTTTGAGTGGAAGAGACATATTGATTAATCAATTTCTGAGTCACGCTCTCTCCATAGTGGGTTAGCTATTTAGCCTTTTGAATATCCACAAGGCAAAAGTTAGCAAGGTCTTGAGGTTTCCAATCATATTTAAGTGGAAATGCGAGACCGGGTTCTCACACCACATCTTCAACTGTGTGTACCACACTTGGGCCGGCCACAGGGGTGCAATCATTGCGACCATGCCGCGATAACTGCGTAGTTTGTGAACTACTTGGCATATTAAAGATGCATCGGGTGGCGGAAACAGATAAATGGAGCTCCATTTGTTCCAGTCCACCTGAAATGCGTCGGGTCCTCCCGCTTGTGAGTCTCCTCTGATGTGAACAAGTTCACTTGTGGACGGTATGGCCCGGCAATCATCTGTTAAAGATGGTTTGCTTGAGGGACCATTCTACTAATGTGCTCCGTCGTCTTGACAGAGCGTCCGCCCAGACGTTCGCGACGCCGGGCAGGTATGTTGTGTGGAGACAAACCTCTAGCTTTTCGGCTAGGAGAAAGATCTCTTCCGACAACCTTGGTAACAATCGAAATCTCACTGAACCTTGCTTCTGAATACATGTTACTGCATTCAGATTGTCCATTCTGAAGGCTAACAAGTTTCCCACCAGATTTGAGGTACTAATAATTCTTTGGCATTGGTATGAAGGTCTTTGTACTTGGACAATAGACCCTGACCTTGGTGGCCCAAGTTCGACTGGTACCCCCATCCCAGGGTACCGGACGCGTCTGTATCCACCCATACTGTCGGCGGAGGAGTTGTCCATGTCATAGATAGAGTGTAATACCGTACTTCTGACTTCGCCCAAGCCACCAGTAGGTTGTGGATAATTTGGGATTGGCCATAGCTTTTCCGCCGGTAAGAGCGGAAAATGCTTGTTTCCCTCCAAGATTAATCTCTTGACCTTCAGACGGCCCAACGGCACCGTCAATCTGATCCAGTTAAGTGAACCTACCAGGGACTCCCAAACCTTCCTTGTGGAAGTTAGACTGTGCAGAAATCGGAAGTCTTTCTTGCGGAACCTCTGCCGGTTGTCTACACTCTGGCTTAAGGACAGCGGTTTCATGTCCCAAAGCAGGCCCACCAACTGGATGACCCTCATGGGGACAAGGTGGGACTTTGCCAAGTTCACCTTGAAATCCAGGGTCTGAACATGAGTAATAACTAATTGCACATGCTTGAGGCATAAAATCTTGGAATCCGCTACCACTAACCAGTCGTCTAGATGCCTTGCTGTAACAATGGTAGCAGAGCCTGTCGGACTAATTTTGTGAAAATTTTAGGTGCTAGGTTTAGGCCATCCTTTGAAAAACAAACGTCTTGGCGCAGAGCCAGATACTTTTGAAACCTTTTGTTGATGGGGACATGCCAATAGGCTTCTGTCAGATCTAATGAGCACATCCAACCTTGCGGCGGCAGTGTCAGCCTGATCTGATTCACAGTCTGCATCCTGAATGACTGATTGTGAATGTAGCGATTCAGAGAAGACAAGTCTACGACCAGCCTCTTCTGATAGCTGTCCCTCTTTGGCACCTGGAATAGCCGGGATGTAAAGACTGGGTGAACTGAGTTGACCTGAACAATGATACGCTTCTCTACCATCTCTTGGATCAGTTTCCCCACCTCTAAAGAAACATGGTTGAACTCTGATGGTTGATGTAAACGAGGTCGCCAGGTCCACCGCCAAGAGAGGCCCTTGCGTACCATTGTCCTTGCCATGTCTTGCAGGGCCATGCCCGAAAGTTTCCAGTCTCGAAACTGAGTGAGTCCGGCAGAGCTACTTTTGGATCCAACTCGCACCTTATGGGCCCTGGGAGTGAGAGAGTATCGTGGTTTCTCAGTTTTTTTTTGGGAAGGGGTTGACTCAGTTGACTGACTAGGAGGTTGAGAGGCTCTGCCTTCATTGCCTGATTTACACCTAGATTGACCTCGGTACCACCTACCCTTACCCCTAGCCTGACCGCGGCCTCTAGCTGAGCCACTGCTTCCAGGTTGGGGTTGAGTCTTGCTAGACTGCGGGGACTGAAAAAATCCACGGGTATGACTCTTAGTTTGCGCGGCTTTAGGAGCTGAATCACTCCTCTGGAAGCAGTGGCGCAGTTAGAGTCTAACAAACAATTGATGGTGCGCCAGGCATCTGGGGAGGCAAGAGTATGGTAAGCGTTAATACAGGTGATACAATTAACCGCCTACCAATCAGGCATGGTGTAATCGTAATCTGTAATCGTAATTGATTACAATTGATTACAGTTTTCTTCCAAGTAGCCTAGTCGTAATCGATCACTTTCTTATATTTGGGGATGTAATCATAATCGTAATCGATATTCTAAAAAAGTAATCATAATCATGATTACTCTTACGATTACACCAGTAGCCTACACAGTACCGTACCGGTACTTACTGTAGTATGTATTAAGAAGGGTAGAGACAATTTTTTTATGTGGTGAGGGAGACAAAAGGCAGAACTGACTGTAGCTAGTACCTCCCCTAGAGTTGAAAGAGTGACAGGGCCAAAATCAAGGGACGTCCGAAGCAAAATGCCTGGACACACAGAGTTTGAAGCAATTTAAGTTATAGGAAGAGGGAAAGACTGATTATATTACATACATACATACATACATACATACATACATAACATACATACATACATACATACATACATACATACATACATACATACATACATACATACATACATACATACATACATACATACATACATACATACATACATACATACATACATACATACATACATACATACATACATACATACATACATACATACATACATACATACATACATACATACATACATACATACATACATACATACATACATACATACATACATACATACATACATACATACATACATACATACATACATACATACATACATACATACATACATACATACATACATACATACATACATACATACATACATACATACATACATACATACATACATACACATACATACATACACACACACACACACACACACATACCACACACACACACACACACACACACACACACACACACACACACACACACACAACACACACACACACACACACACACACACACACACACACACATACCACTCACACACACACACACACACACACACACACACACACACACACACACACACACACACACACACACACACACACACACACACACACACACACACACACACACACACACACACACACACACACACACACACACACACACACACACACACACACCACACACACACATACATACATACATACATACATACATACATACATACATACATACATACATACATACATACATACATACAGCCCGTAGCCTAGTAGGTAGAGCTCTCGTCTCACACACGAGGGGTCGGGGGTTCAATCCCCGGCCGGGCGGAGACAAATTGGGCTTGTCTCCTTTCATGTGTTAGCCTCAGTTCACCTAGCTGTAAATAGGTACCTGGAATAAGTGGACGACGTTGTGACGTCCCATCTGGGGTTGGCAAAAATGGTACAAGGCGAGATGGGTATCATATGGTTCACCTAAGCTGATGGCTACCTAAGCCTTCGGGCGACACGGTACCGTCTATAGTGAGAATGGTACCATACAGATCCACCCTAAGCCTTCGTTTCCGATGTCGCCAATTGGCTAAAAATACAGACTACACACACATCCATAGCCATTCCAACGATACATATAACACCTACACATATAGGAGGCGGGAAATAACGAGCATGCTCACTCCCGCAATACAACTAGAGTAAGTACAACTAGAGTAAGTACATACACACATACACATTATGATTTGAAGTTTTCGATGATGCTCTCTACATTCAGTGAAGTTTGTTAGCTACCGGTAATATATTTGTTCAGGTCCTATGTTTAACTTCACTAAAGTATGAATTTGTATTTAAGTTTTACACTGAAATTATTCAACCGTCATGTGTCAGGCCACCTCAGAGGAAGAATGATGCCAGATACCAATTAATTATTTACATTATTACATTTCATTACATTTCAAGCAATCACGATTGTAATCATGATTACAAAGCTTGTAATCGTAATCATAATCAATTACATTTAGGTCTCCTGTAATCATAATCGTAATCTTAAAATTTGGATGTAATCGTAATCAATTACACTGCTCATGTAATCGCCCCATCCCTGCTACCAATCTCTTCCAGCAGCTTCTTAACCAGATACACCCTTAGGTCCTGGCGTACCCGTAAGGCCTCAAAAAGGGCCATACTGACATACCCCAGACTATGGACGGAATTCTGAAGTAAGACCCGCCTGGTAAGAGATAGGGCCTTGTGGGTATTACTATTCTGAACTGACTCAGTCGTGCGCAATAGAGACTCAGCTATTTGCCGACTGATCAGAAACTGTGACAGCAATCTCCAGGCCCTCTGCCTCATTTTGAAATCCTTGTCAACCTACAACTAAGTTGGCGTGCAAAACGGTTCAGCTAACTGGCACAAAGATAATTTAGGAACCCACAAATATTCAAGAATACAATTGGGAACTCCTTCCGCCTGCACGACTAGCATGGAGAACCAATGAACCAACGGCGGGTGCCCAACCCCGAAAAGGGTTGAAATAGGGGAGCTATCCCCCCCCCAAGGCCGGCTTTCTAGGGCCTTTCCTAGCTGATGCTGAGAGGATTGGGTTCTAGTCATGTGGTGATGGGCTGGTCTATCAGAGTGAGAACTGAGCGATCTCTGCCATACCCATAGCTTACTCTGACTGTTCCTTTACTTATATATTTTCTAGATCTCAAGTGACTGCGTCTCTTGCGTGGATTGACCTAATCTACCAAGATTGGAAGCCAAAGCATCACATCTTTCCTTTGCCCCTCAACTTTCTCTTCATAATTGCTGAGGGGCACAGGGCCCTGGGTGGGGCTTTGGTTTCCCGGGCGTTTCCGCACCCTCCTCAGCTCCCCGCCATGGAGTGGCTTCGGTCACCCAGGCTTTATTGTGGTCGGCAGGGAGGGTTCTGTGGGGGCGCTCGGTTATGGCCTTGGCCTTGCTCGGGGCCTTGGGGCTGTTCGGCCAGGCAGCTTGGGGAAAAACAACAACCAATGATGGTCCTGCGGCGGGAGTTGGTGACTACCGGTACTCTTATTGGTAATAGACTAATAGTGCTGGCAAACAGCCGAGCCTACTGTTCCTACCCAGTCCACGGCCCGGCACCTACGCCCTCCAAATGAACGGGAAATCCAGCATTGTCCCGGCGTGGATATGACTGTAGCTCAGGGTTAAGCCCTGCAATAATTTTATGTCATTAAGTCCATCCGACTTGGAGCAATCTGAATACAATTTCACAGAAGAGGCAGGTGGTAGGGCCGGGGAGTGGGCGTGTACAAAGAAGTCAGGATTATAAATGTTTGGAATCACCTTGATTACAACATCTAGTACGGTACATCACCGGCTTGATTCTTGGCCCTGAGTTTCTTGGCCTCACTCATTTCAATAAATCAATGGTCTGGCACAGGAATTTCACCTGCAACAGTCGACTGCGTGACCTCAGGGCGAGTGGGCTTAACAACTAACCAAGACCTGTCAGGATCGTACAACAATAGCATAGGGCCCTTTTTAATAAGCGAGGTCTTATCAAGGGGAGGTGGAATCAGATTCAACAAAATATTTAATTTAGACGGCAGCAAAGCTGAAGTTACCGGAGTGACTGGAGTCGCACTAGTGACAATGGGAGGGAGCTGAGGATTGATTTGCGGAAGAACCTGCATTTGGCCGCCGGTGCCGAAGGAGTTGAAACCTTGGCTTTCCGTTCCTCGTTAATACTTTTAAGTAGGTCTACCCAACCCTAAAATTGTTCACTGGTCACAAAAACACCACCATGATGATCAGTTGATGACGACGGGCGAGAGGATCCAGAGTCCTGCGTTCCCGCCTCTGGGGGAGGGTGCTGTTGACCAGACGGTACCTCCTCCACCACCTACGCAATTCGATACAAAAGCGGAGTGACACCCGGAAACTGGGTTGAGGGGTCAGGTGAGGCCTCCTCAAACCGGGTGTCTGTGTTACTAACTGTAGGTACTGTACCTCGGATAAAGTGGTCGTCAATCCAAATATTTGGGATCGGTGAATGTTCCATAGGAGTTGAGCGACCCACCTGCTCAGGGTGGTTGGTAGATTCGGAGACATCGTGTGTGTCGTCGACCGCCGGAGTGACATTGCTACGATCCTCCAGTAGTACCGCAAGTTGAACGGGTGACTCCTGAGTTGATACCCGGCGGGGGATCGTATTTGGCTTCTTTCTAACTGATGGGGACACGTGGACCAATTTAGGCAAAACTGTAGGGCCGATGATACTGCAATAAAAACAGGAACGTAGGCAAAAAGCATCATGACCTGTAGCCAATTTCTTACTACGTAAGAGAAATTGAAACGCACGAGGTCCTCCACGAAGAGAAGAAACTGCTTAACCCACTCAATTGGGCGGCCGGAAGCGGGCCCCACAGCAACTAAAAGAAGCCTCATGTCTATACTAGCTAATAGAAATAAAAATAGGGGAAAAAGCAACACACAGAGCAAAAGCGGAATCCTTGCCTTATCACAGAAAAGGTCTTCTGAGCACAAGTTGAACACAACACCCACGGAAAACTCCTAGGGCGCAGCGAAGGACAAGTGAAATATGACCTGTCTAGACTGAAGACTACCCTAGTACATCACAGACAAGTACAAATGAGCAAAAAGACTCACAAGCCTGGACGGTAGAAGGAAGAACACAGGTTAAAAGTACACGTCCGCACCGCGTGGCGCCTAGAAGCGAAGAGGCAGTATGCAGCGTGGCTAGCTTGAGGGACGCTGCTAAAGAACATCAGACTGTTGGGAAGTGCTGGTATATCAAGTTTATTTACTTAATTTTATTTTACCATATTTTTTACTGTTTTTTCATCCGCATCATACATGGATGAGTCCGTGAGTGTTTTTAGAGTTCGCTCACGATGATATGGTATTATCTTTATATTTTTCTGCTCCTAGGCAGGTCATTTGAATTGCGAGCCACGAGTTCAAAGAGAGCCATAACTTTGTTAAGGCATTTCGTAAATGGTAATAAATAATAGAAATTCAGAAAAAAGATTGCCAGGTGTAGTGACGTTCGACTGATCTGCTCTCGCCCGTGTTACTGTCGGCACGTAGCCATCTAGAGATACGGTCTTCACGCTTTTGACAGTTTTTTGTATTTCACTTAATATGAACTTGCGTCGGTAATGACATACCGGTACCTATATATAGCAAGCAAATATTCTTTATGAAAGAGCTAGAAAGCAAACATCAGACTTAATTTTTGAACAATTAATTGTTGCAAAAATAAATTAGGGCCTATTCATATAACGCAAAACTAAAGGATGTATAACAAATCCGTCTGACCATTGTATTCCACTTTCTTCCCTCTTTCCAATGATATCTTATTTATTAACCCTTAATTAGCGGCGAGCAACATAAGTCGAGTTAAATAAAGCTGGACTATGTGGCGGCGCTCGACATAGGTCGAGTGGCAATTTCAGCACGTAATGTGGCTGAGAGAGAGAGACAAGTGGTGGCAGGAGACTAGCGAGCGTATGACTGCTCCAGACCACCGCGGCGAACCTACTGACACAAATCTCAGCTCCCTCCTCCCTCTCTCACTCGCTACATACTCAATTATGTACCGAAAGTACCGAATTACCTGCTTTTTGCACTCGCGTTGCACGGTTATTGCAAGAAAACTATCCATCATACAAGGATCGTTATGGTGTCATTCGAAAGCTCTGTTTATGCCCTTTCAGGGATAGGTACTTGTTTTACGTTCTGGGTCTTATTTAGGCATGAAAATGATCACGTAAACAGCCCTATTTTGGCTAAAAACACCCCGCTGTGCGGTACATATAAATAAACCGCATAGGCCGCTCGTAAGGTGTTAAGATTGGTCCAAAAATAAAGTTTTAGCGGTTTGAAAATTCGCTAAAGACGCGTAAATCCGAGGTAGCAAAAAAACTATTGGGCCGATTTGATTCATTTTTGGAAATGTTGTTCTTCGAAGTGGTATCTATCACCTGTATAAAAATGAAAATGATCGGACCATTTTGAAAAACATGGTGGACGCTCCCATTAAGAGTCCCGGCGCCTTTGCCCAGTAAAACCTCTTAACCCGGCAGCTGCAGGGAGACTCTTAAGAGGTTTTACTGGGCGACTGCGGAGAGACTTAAGATCCTAGGCCTAAAAAAAAACTTTTAAAAGGCCCCAGTAGCACTTAAAACTTTTTTATTTTTTTCCCCCTCCATACCTCATATCACTTCTCTACATCTGTCAAAGTCCCCCCCCCCCCCCCCCCCCTTCAATCATCACCTATTTTCCCTGTTATTCCCTTATTCATTGGTATATTTTCGTGCTATCATCTGCAAGCCGGTTGCAGGGTGTGGTTATGTGAGTAGCGAGTGTGTTGGGTAAGGTACAGGGTGGGGGAGACTCTCAGTCATGCTCTAGAGCTCGCGAGATGAGGGTCTGCCTCGCTCTTCTCCACATTTCATGAATGGGCCGCTCCATATTTATTCGCGATTTTGACCATACAAACACTATTCCCACTTGTTTTATTGTTGTTACAGGTTACTATCTTCATATTAAACGTAAAATAGGCGCATATGGATAAGTATTAATTATATTTATGGTAAATTAACGATTTTAGTGAGGAATGCATCAAAATACCTGCGCACAGCGGTATGGTGTCTACTACAGGGGCTGCGCAGCTGAGAGGTTAAGAGTCTCGGCGTCTTTCCCGGGTTAAAGACATCTTGTGACACAATTTATTAGGGAAAATAAGGAGCATATTTTTCTCATTATAGTCCGCATGGAGGAATTTCATTATCGACAACTTGGAAAAGAAAAAAAAAAAAAAAAATCACCGAAAAATAACACCAAAAATAATCCAAGTCCTGACCGTAAACAAAGCATTCCGTCGACTTGACCTCCTCCTCCTTGTTTTGTACGATGCGTACGGTACGCTTTTCAAAAGCGTGATTCACCCAATAAATGGCGCGAGCGTTACTCACCAAACAAAGAACCGGTATCCTATATTTGCCCCTTTACAGATCAACATATATGTGGATGACAAGTCGGGGGGGGGGGGCCGATCCCATGTATCCAATTTGGGTACTTATTAACGAAACTACCACTAATTATTTCTCAATATTTGAAGGCTATTATAGAATAAAGATGTTGCAAAGATCATATTTAAATTGGTTTCAACCACCGGAAATAAATTTTATGTGCACTATATAAAGCACTGTAAAAACAAAAACTCTCCCCATAATTCTCCCTACCAGAAATTCTTGGAGTTGCCACGCCAGACAATTGTTTTGTACGGTAAGCGACCTGGGCCCTTTAACCCAGCAAGTGCAGCAAGACTTATATAAGTTTCACTGGTGCGCTGCAGGAACCCTTATATAATCCAAGGTAGTATCAATTTTTTTTTTTTGAATTGCCCCTTGGCCATGCCAAATATCACTCCTTCCACCCCTCCTTCGATTATCACCTATTCTCCGTTATTCCCTTATTCTTAGGTGTATATTCGTGCTAACATTAGCGAGTTGCTAGCAGGGCGTGGTCAGCTGTGTTACCAAGCGTGGGAAAGAGCGAGAGAGAGACTACCACGCAACAGTGTCTCTCCAGCCGTCTTCACGGCTGGCTGGCTGCCTGAGCCATACGTTATGTAACTCCCGGCCTCTATCCCCGATTTTGACCATCTAAACGCTGTTTCCACTTGTTTTATTGCTGTAACAGGTTATTACCTTTATAATCAACGTAAAATAGGCACATATGGATAAGTATTAATGATATTTATGGTACGATGACGATTTGAGTTTAGGAAACAGTCTAAATACCTCCGCACAGGGAGGGGTTAAATGGCGATATCCCGCAGTTCTTCACCCTCCCTCTCCATCAATCATTCTTAACCCGTGGAGCCCCGGCTAGTTTTGTAATGTTTGTTCACCAGAACCCGGCCGGTTTTCAAAAAATTGTTTTATTCCAGAAACAATAGCGAATGGGTTAGGAATGAAGGAAAAACCACGAAAAACCGCTCAAAAAGCTTAAAGAATGGTCCTACAGAGCCCCCGAAAACGTATTTTACAAGAGTAAAAAATTGAAGGCAATTACCCAAAAAAAACAGGTTATTGCGCGCTCACGCGCACGCACGTGGACTTTGAGAGTTTTCAACCATCGGCACGGTTGCGTGGGATACGTACACAGTTCCCATACAAATCTGAGCCCTCTTGAGTGGCTACATCTGAGGTTACAGTCGGCGCAATTAGGGTGACGCGTCAGACGCGTCGCTGGGGCTGTGCGTTACATACATCGCCGACGCGTCAGACGCGTCGCTGGGGCTGTACGGGTTAATTATAAGCTATATGTCGTACTTTCTATAGCTGACACATTACCCCACAACTACCATACTATATAAACACTTAGTGTAGCCATCTAATACAGTAATCCCTCGCTATTTTGGACCTCTAAATGTCGGAAACCCGTACTAGCCGGATCGGTGACGGCCTCTCGGACACTTACTTCCGTATTTCGGAATTTCCGTCATCGTTCCGACAGTCTCTGACAGTGTCGGACGTTATATAAGTATTCGGCAAATGTCCGTCATAACCGTCCTCTGATATCTCGTATATTTCCGAAATGTGTCTTAACGGTGCCCGGCAGACGGATGACGTGTTGGATGACGCGCTCACGTCACCGGACAATAAGGGTGAATATCCGACAAACAGAAGGGACGTCCGATGCCATCTTACATTCGGGGCCCAAGCGCCCCGCTCGGACCGAGCGTGGGAGGCTGCGAGAGTCAGTCCGCACAAGCTCTGTTGTGTTACACATCAACGCATGCCATTATTTTGTTCATCATGCCTCCCAAGTATAAGCCTAAGCGTAAGGTGACTTCTATATTTCTTACAGTTTCTTACAGTAGATCCTCTGGAAAAAGGCAAACTAGGCCTGTGTATCCAGCTCAGTACCAGTACTTGCACTGCTGCGGTCGTTCACGGTGTTGGCGGCGGCGGTAGCAGACGCAACATTTTATATCACTAGAAACTAAGCTTCAGATGTTAAAGGATCTGGACAGTGGGATGAAAGCGAAGCAACTTCAGGAGAAGTACAACTTAGGTCAATCAACAATCTACGACTTCATCCGGGACAAGGAGAAAGTCCGGCAGCATGGCGCAGCTGTGCTTCACGGTCCTTCTACCGCCAATATCTTTCGCAAGGCTAAGCTAGCCTATCAAGACATCGACGACGCAGTTCTGAAGTGGTACAGACAACATCGTGCTGAGGGCGTACCAGTGAGAGGCATCGAGATCCAGCATGCAGCAGAACACTTCAGACAGCATCTTCATCACCCAAACTTCAAGACGAGCGAGGGGTGGTTGTGGAGGTTCCGAAACCGCCATGGCCCACAAACAGAACCATTCGTGGTGAAATTTTAAGCGCCGATACTTCGGCCATAGCACCCTTCACTGAACGCTTCCTAGCCCTTATAACCGAGGAACACCTTCAACATTGGCAACTGTATAACGGCGACGAGACTGGCTTGTATTGGCGTTCTCTGCCCTCCAACACACAGGCCTACCGAGAACTCACGTCCACACCTGGCCACAAAACTGTGAAGGACCGCATTTCAGTGCTCTGTTGTGCTAATGCTGACGCAAGCCTCCGTGTGACCCCTACAATTGTCTGCAAATCGCAGAAGCCTAGAGTAATCAAGGACCTCATCGTCAACAATCAACTCCCTGTCGACTACTATGGATCAAACAAAGCTTGGTTTAACCAGCAAATCACTGAGGATTTCTTCCACAAGAGATTTGTTCCCGATGTTCGGTCGTTCCAAAATCGAGTGTATGGTGTACCCTATGACAAAGCTGTTGCCATCTTATTGCTCAATAACGCACCTGCCCACCCATGTACCACGAAACTGGAGAGTGCCAACGGCAAAATCAAGACCATGTTCCTGCCTCCTAATACCACAAGTGCTATTCAGCCCATGGACCAAGGAATAATTGAAGCGTGTAAAAGGCGTTACAAGAGTAAGTTCCTGGAGCAGTGCCTTGTCATCATAGAAGATGGGATGGGCGATGAGGGTTATGTGGATACTTGCGGGAAGAAATCTCTACAAAACCTGAAGCAATATACTGTACCGTACTGCACATTGAAAGACTGCATCTACAATTGGGCGTGGTGGGAAGTTTCTTTCAACACACTGAGGAATGGGTGGACCAAGGTCTTAAATATCACAAAGGTGCAAGATCCGGGTTTCGAAGGGTTTGGAGCAGCTGACTTCAGGAACCTCTTGAACCAGGGTAACCAGGGTGACCTCCCTGAAGAAGAAGTCGACGACTGGCTGCAAGAGGACAGAGACCTACCTGGACATGAGCATAAGACTGACAAACAAATTGCAGCAGAGGTGTTAGGGGTACCCGAGGAACAGCCCCAGGATGAGTCAGACGAAGAGACACAGGTGGCCAAGATATCAGTCTCGATATCAGACTCCTTTGACACCATTCTTCAGTATCTGGCCCAAAAAGATGACCCGAAGTTGCAGTTCCTATATGAACCACTGCGTAATGGTCGATTCCATATTCAGAGGTCACACCTTGATCGCAAAAAACAGCAGAAAATCAGCTCCTTCTTTGTACCGTGTGCTCCTCCCAGACTTCATACCGGTACTTCGTCTTGCCACCAGTGGGGTGTCGCTTGCTAGCACCACCTCCCTCCACAGTGTAGCTTCAGTTGCCAGCACCTCCTCTCTCCCAAGTGTTTCCTCAGTTGCTAGCACCTCGTGGAGCACTGCAGACACTGTGCCACTCTCAGACTTGGACATGGACTTGGATGACTTAATGAGTAGCACACCTGTGCCCATGGATATACCTGAACCTGACATTGTTAGTGAGGTGGAGAAGAACAATGTGGTGGAGGAGTACAGTGTGGGTAAGGGTAAAGGCAAGGGATATGGTCCTAAGAAGAGTGGGGGTGTAAAGAACAGTGCGATGGACGTTGAGGTGGAGAAGGACAGTGAGATGGAGAAGAACAGTGAGGTGGAGAAGGACAGTGAGAAGGGGAGTGAGGTGGTCAAGGCCAGTGACATGGAGAACAGTGAGGTGGAGAAGGACAGTGAGGTGAAGGACAGTGAGGTGGAGAAATACAGTGAGATGGAGGTGGGGGGTGAAAAGGGGATGCTGCAGTAATTAATGCAGTGTTGGGGAGGGGGGAGGGGGGACATCAAGACTACAGTGGTACATCAAGACAACAGACAAGAGCAATGAAGGGGTAAGTGTAATATAGCCTACCGGTACTGTACAATACATATTGTAAAACTAAAATATACTGTACATGTACAGTACTGTACTGTGTTTTCTATTACAGATTATAGGGTTCGAATAGGGTTGTCTTCGTTTTCTAGGTTGATGCGGACTTCTCTCTTGAGGTCGGATTTTTTCCGTAGTCTCCGGGTTCATTGTTGCCTCGGACATTCATTGGTTAGGTCGGATTTTATCCTCTGTTAGGTCGGACACAAGTCGGACATCTCCGAGATGGCGAGGGTTTACTGTATATAGTAAAAACATGCAGAATCGTAAGAAATTGTGATAAACTTTGCATAGCCTAGGTGTTGAGTATTGTTTATGTCGACAGACGTAGCTCTGGCGCTACTTCGGAAGCGTCCACCAGAGGTCTCCGGTGAATTCCTGGTAAGGAGAATTCTCCCTATGGACAGTGGTAAATCTCTTATTAACCCCTTCTGTACCGAGTTGTCCTTGTAATTTTAATCTGGATATTATTAGACGATTTTATCCAGCATAGGGAGGACGTGTAACAATTATATGGCTTCAAACTATCTCTATTATCCATTTTAACTACCACGGTGTTCTCCTAAGCTGCATAAAATCGTCTAAGCATAGCTGGAATAACACAAAATATATCCTCGGTAATGAAGGGCTTAAGCCCCTTGCTGGCAAAATAGATGCTGATTTATATAAGTCATGGGCGGGTGAAGCAAAAAAGGGTTGCTTTTTTTATCTATGAAAATGACATAGGCTACATTTGAGTGTTTTAACATCGTTGGATAATGGGGAAAAAAAAATTGGTGATTGTAACTAATTTCAACTACAGTACTGTACTGTATAATGATGAAAACTACCTAAAACCAAAAAGAAAAACGATGGGAAAATTAGTAGTAGTTTCGGTAATATTTTTCCAATTTACCCCACAATTTCCCTTACCTACTGCGAATGCGCAATTCACCCAATAAATGGCGCCATTTGACGCCGTATCTTCAGATTAATGAATACTGGGTAAGTTAATGCAAATCCTCCACTCAAACCGTGAAAAACAACAATAAAACACTATATTCCTTGAAAAAAATATATACAGTATAGGCTAGAAAACTTGGTAAATAAGGCTGCTCTAGTTGTCTTGAAAGGTACCGTTGTTGATAACGCAAATCCTCCATGGGGACAATATTGAGAATATTATCGTGAGTCTATACATATGTATTGTCCCTAATAAATTGTTTTCAATAGTGCCACAAAAGATACCTTTAATGATATGCAGTGGATTTATATATCGAGGACTATTGGAAGTGTGTACGGTACCACAGTATTTACCCATCATCCAAGGATTGTCGAGTATTGGTAATTATAGATATTTCATGTTTTTTCCTCCAGATTTTTATAAATGAGTGTTTTCATGGTTTTAGTTATATTTCCAACGTGGAATACAAGATGGGTTGAGGGGGAGCAAAAACCCCAGCCCCCCCATGACTTACTGAAATCATCATCTGTTGCCAGAGGGAGTAGGCTAAACATAGAATAAGGTTGAATAACCTTATGAATTAATTTCATCTGGGGGAAATCCCCAACTATAACTAATTCTACAGCACTAAGCGACGAAGGCTATATAGCACTGGAAACTGTCGTAGCATAGCCGAGATTCGAACTCTTGTGAATAGTCATAACCAACATAGCGCGTAGAGCCTTAGCTTACTAGACCATGACAGCTGAGTAAATATAAATTATACTCCATAATGAAGACGTTTGTAAACAGTGAGGATGTCCGAAGGAGCTCTGATAGTGACTGGATTTTTTTCCATTACCGGTAATATCGGGTTTTATATATGTGATCAAAATTATTCTCCCACAGTGGATTATATAGTATAAGGATTTAACAGACCTACATTGTCCCTAGTAAAATATTTATAATATAGCGGTGAGCCTTTTCTAAATAATTATCGAAGATTTCAATAACTCCTGGAGGGGGTCCTCAACTTAGGCAAACGGTTATGGACAAATACTGTACAGCTTATTTTGGCAAGTGTGTAGTGCCCACCTTGTTTACACTACGCGGAGCGGCAGACGATCGCGATCATATTCCCGTCTATTTTGACTGCTGTTGGATACAGTACAATAATATGTTGGGGGGGGGGGGGGGGGCGCATAGATGTACGGTCATCGTCATATATACAGTATTGCCAGCAGGGGGCAAATAACAGAAAAAATTGCAGTAAAAATAAACGGGAACTTAACCGCGGCGATCGACCTTTGTAAACATGACGACCGTATGCCCGGACACTACATCCTTCCCTTGATATCCTCTTTAACCCCTCATTTTCCCTGATATTCATAGCCCTCTCCAGTATAAGGAGTCGTGTTTTTAGAATGTTGGGTAATGTGATGATCCTTGCTCTTATCTTAACTCTCCCAGACATATATGACGCGATCGAGTCATATGGCAGAGTGAACCAAAAACTCATATGACGCGATCGCGTCATATGGACTTATTATATTGCTAGAAAATAAGTTTATGACGCAATTGAGCCGGTTTTTTGGCTGGTAAGTCCGATAAGTTAGATGTACATGTGGAAAAATCTAGCAACCCCCTAGCGTCCCTGTGAGGGCCCCGCGGTGGTAGAGAGAGTCAGTTTCTTCCCATCAGCCAGCCTAGTAGGTGGGTGTGTGCAGCCCTTTAAACCGGGGGCCTCCATTTTGCCCAGCCTGGCTGGTATTACCGCCCTAATATAACCCAAACGAAGTGCTATATCGTTGGGTTATCGATGGATTATTGTGTTATTCTTATTTAGGGTATAAAAACCATGTTAGTGAAGTGTTTTGCTAGTCTGGTGTACGTGACCAAGGTGGGCTCCATGAGGGGCCATGGTTTCGCTTGTTTGTGGATCACTTACATACCATATTGAGTCAATTATATTGCTATTTATCATTTGAAGTAGTGTATTTTACTTGTATAAGTGTTTATAGTGAAAACACTTTTATTACTGATCGAGCATTCTCTGGTGTAGGCTACGTGACCAAGGTGGTGGAGGGAGGGGCCATGCTTTTTGCCAAACGTTTTGCTTGTTTGTGGAACACTTTCATATAAATATCAGTCAATTATATTGCTATTTATCCGTTCAAGTAGTGTATCTTACCTTGTATTAGTGTTTCTTAGTGAAAAAAATTTCATTATTGGTCGAGCATATGTCGCCATGCTCCCTCAGCCCTGTGCATTTTTGTTCGATAATTTAGTGGTGGAAAGTGCTTGCATTTTTGCTCGATAATTTATTGGTGGAAAGTGCTTGGGAGGTAAGTTTTTTATGGGCAAAAGCACTCTACATATACGGCTTGGTGGCCACGAGGGAATCTCAGCAGTGTGAGTAAGTACAGTCAACATTTTTGGTGGTGGTGGTGGTGGTGGTGGTGGAGATGGTGGTGGTGGTGGTGGTGGTGAGATGGTGGTGGTGGTGATGGTGGTAGGTGGTGGTAGGTGGTGGTGGTGGTGGTGGTGGTGGTGGTGGTGGTGGTGGTGGTGATGGTGGTGGTGGTGGTGATGGTCGGGGTGGTGGCTGTGGTGGAGATGGTGGTGGTGTTGGTGGAGATGGTGGTGGTGTTGGTGGAGATGGTGGTGGGGTTGACACCAATAGGGTAGGGTCCCTTTTCTGACCGTGGGCCAGGTCAGAAAATGAACCCAACCCAATTTGTGTCAACACCACCACCATCTCCACCAACACCACCATCATCCCCACCACCACCACCACCATTTTATTATTTTTATTATTTTTGTGTTTAGGCCTATTTTATTATTTGTATTATTATTATTTATTATTATACCTGTTATTCCTGTGTATGGGATCACCCATAAAAAAGTATTTATATTTGTATTTCATTTATATTTTTGCTTTATTATATTATAATTTATTATTATTATTATTATTATTATTATTATTATTATTTATTATTTATTATTATTTATTATTATACCCAACATAAATGTCCCCCACCACAAACTCTTATTATATATATATATATATATATATATATATATATATATATATATATATATATTATTATATATATAATTATATATAATCTATAATCTATATATATAATATAATTCGTGTTTATGTATTTATCTATGTTATGCCCCCTCCCCCTCTCTCCCCCTCCCTCCCCTCCCCCCTCACCTCCCCCCCTCCCCCCCCTTCCCCTCCCCCCTCCCTCCCTCCCCCCCATTATACC
>CM064548.1:16009898-16154898 GCA_032716605.1 Paralithodes platypus | reverse complement strand
TACACTTCGTAGCAACGAAATAAATCGAAAATGTTATAAACCATATCAATCAAAATCAGATTTTTTTTTTTTTCGGTCACTGCATGGAAACAATTGTGCATAGCTCGCGAACCAATTATGCTATATTATTTTTGTTTTCACCATTGGAAAGAGCACAATTTTCCGATTCCGGTGATATATACAGTTATATACGTATCCGAGCAAATAACGCAACCACGAGGTGGGGAACAGCTCGGAACCCGGCTAGCATCGCCGGAACAGAGATGGGTGAAGCGTAAATATTCGCATTTTGGCTCTTCATTTCAAATATTCATAGCGCAAAAAGTATTTGTCCTAGGAACTTCTAGTTTGTTTTATACTCATCAGCATTATTTGCCGTATTCATACAACCTAAATTTAAAACCATACACTTCGTAGCAACGAAATAAATTGAAAATGTTATAAACCATATAAATCAAAATCATATATTTTTTGTTTTCGGTCACTGCTTGAGAACTATTGAAGATAAACAATTTCTGTTTTCAGATTTGGAAAGAGGAGAAAAAATACTATTATTTGAGCAAAAAAAAATATGGTCATCACTCACCAATTTAGAGCTAGGACGGTGTGAAGACAATTGCATGGGAAATAATTGTATTCCGGACTCATTTACACTTTCATGTTTCGATTTATTTACATTTTTTTTATTTTATCATGTACTATAAATATTCCTCTTTCCATTGATATATGATACATCACAATAAACAGCATTCTGGTGGATGGAAATCGCGAAAAATGTAAGGCTTCGACAACACTCATGAGCCAAATTCAAGACCCAAAATACTTGTCAAGCGCCTCCTTGGACTTATTGGAACATAATATGTCGGAGGGAGTTAAAACATATCCCCTCCCCCCACATAGTGGGGACTCAGGGAGGCCCATGAAGATCAGGAAAAATATGGGGTTGAAGACTATAGTAAAGCAATAATATGCTGTATTCGACAATAACCAGTTGCTGTGGGATACACAGTGGGTTGAGGCAACATGAGGGGGGGGATTTGTTCACCCCCACCCTCCATGACTTCTTGAAATTTTCATCTATGTTGCCAGTAGTGGGCCAAAACCATATCAACCCTAACCGAACCTAGGCCTATTGCTGAATAATACTCACTTCCACGGTCCTCGGTATATAAATTATAACCACTGTATCTGAAGAAAAAATGTAATTTACCGATGATTTACCGTTGAAATAGGGTCATGTTGTAAGCCTACTGGCTGCTGCTTGTTTAGACCCTCTCGTTTATTTACATGAATTAGTCGGTTAGGCCGTAGTTGGGAGTGCTTTAATTATACCAGTTTGGGCAAAATTTGGTGGGTTCGTTTTTGGTCTATCTATATGCTCAGGCCCAATCCCCATTTTGGGGGTAGCCGATCAAGACAGAGCAAGACCAGGGAAAACACAAAAACAATATAAAACAACGAATAAACACAGATAAAAAACACAAATTCACACACATCTAGGTCACCCAGAAGACCCAGAGACTAGGGTCACCAAGGTCGCTCCAGCACTCCCCCGGCCCCCGACCACCCAGAGGTTCCGATCTCGGCAGGCAGACATGCAGCGGAGCCAAAGCCACAAGCCCTCCCACCACACTTCCAGGCGCACCCTTCATATTAATCGTCTCCCCGTTTGGTAATTAACAAAAAAACAGTTGCAAAAACTACGATCGCACCTTTAAGTCAGTGATACCGGACAATATTTACAAGCCGCACCACAGCTAGCAGCGCAATCTTAATGGGTCGTAGATGGCAAAGTAACATCAAGATTAATAATTTTTCGCATAGGTTTAACCCTTCCCGCCCGGGCAACATTTTAAAATGACACCGCGGCAGCTGGGCAGGAGCCCGGGTGTCCCCTTGAAAGCCTATTAAGCTTGTTTTGAAAGCCGCACATCTGACGTATGTAAATACAGCCAGTCGGAGGCGACGCGCGCACCTCAAGACACAAGAAGATCGCAGTTTGTTATTGTGTTGTCTGCTAAAACAAATTCAGTGTTGAAAAGTGTCCCATATTGCTAACATCTCCTCAAAACTTTCTCCACGGAAATCGTCATCACAACTGAACCAGTTGACTTAGAGAGCTCTACTTAACGCCAGTCTACAGATTGGAAACAGCAGTACGTTTAGAGATGTGTGGGAATTTTTTAGCAGTTAAAATAACGAAAGATACGGGTAGCCTATTAAATAATTTTTTCGGCCATATCGCCCGTATCTCGACGTCCTTAGGGGGGGGCGAGAAGAGTTAAACTTCTGGAAATTAGGCCTAATGGGTTGCCTAATAAATACGATGATTTCTTATTTTAACTTAAGTCCGCCGCCGCAGTCATGTTATGAACCTCTCAGCTGTCTCACTGCCACTCGTTGCCGGAGTAAGGTACTGTATGTCCCATAATACTGTGTTTTATGCACTGTTACCCAATCAGCAGGGTGTGGGGGCGGCAGCCCCCACCCATAATACTAGGATAGGTTAGGTAAGGTTGTTAGGTTAGGCTTATGGGTAAGAGTTGTGTTATCGGGCGTACCACTACCGACATACAACATAAATCATCTATAAATACTTAACCTAACTAAAAAACCTAACCTAACCTAGTATTCTCATTACTACTAGAATACTAGGTTAGGTTATTGGGGATGGATGTAGTTACCGGGTGTACCACTACCGACATACAACATAAATCGATAATCTTCAAGGACACTACATCCGCCTTATTAGAAACAATTTATTAGGGAAAATAGGCACCGACAGATTCGCCATATTATTCTCCATATAGTCCGCATGGAGGATTTTCGTTATTGACAAATTGAAAAAATAAACTTTTCACAGAAAAATACACCAAAAATCTGTCAAAGATGTCAAATAGCGGGGTATGGGGGCGGCAGCCCCCACCCATAATACTAGGATAGGTTAGGTAAGGTTGTTAGGTTAGGCTAATGTCCTTTCAAAGGGGTATAGGCTAGTAAACACTAGGATAGCTTATATCCGGTCAGAGGTAAGAAGAAGAGTCCGATGTAGTCTCCTTGAATGCTACCCATAAAGCATCTATAAATACTTATAAATCTATAATACTAGGTTAGGTTAGGTTAGGTTGTTTGGTTAGGGTAATGTATTTTTGTATCCAAAGGCAGTCAAAATAGACGGGAACATGATGGTGAGCTTCCGCGTAGTGTAAACAAGACGGGCGGTACACCCGGTAACTACATTCTTGCCCAACTTTCGTCAAAAGTCGGCTTGGGTTTTTTTAAAAGTGGGTTTATGGGTCTCAAAAATGCACAAACCCGAGCCAACTATTTACAAAAGCAACATCATCGCTTTATACGGTTTTTACGGTCAATTTAAAGATGTAATTAAATTGCTAAAAAATCGTTTAGATTGTTTTTATGTAGTTTAGAGTTGTGTAAAGGTGTTTTGATGTGTGAAAATAGGCGTAAATGCATATTTACCCATTAAACAACAATCTAAAAACACGTCCCTTCACTCGCGAAAAATAACTATTTGGCCATAACCGTTTGCCGTTGGATACAAAATATGTAGAGGGGGGGGGGGCCAAGCCCCCCCCCCCCCCCAGATTTATTGAAATCGTCATATATTTAAACAGTAGGGGGCAAAAAACAAATTTTCCCAACGCTTCTTCTTATTCGCGGCGGATGTAAACAAAGCCACCCGCCTCTTGCGACGTAGGTGATATAGGGGATATTTTGTTTTTTTCAGGATCAGTAATATATGTTTACGCACATTTAGACACATATATGAGTGAAATACATGGTATAAGAACCCTGTAGGCCACGATAAAATCGATGTATGAATTTAATTACCGTACATCATCTGTATATTGTCCCTTTTTACCCCTCAATTTCCCTATTCTTCATAGCCCTTCCCACTATCGGGGGCCTGTTTTTACATTCTTGGATAATGGGTGAATACGAATTTCCATGAAATAATTTATTATAGAATACATATAAACCATAAAAATTACAAATCCAAAAAATTTTTTTTTTTTAAATAGGGTTCAATGTTATTTTAATACCACAAATTTTGTTGATATATTTGAAGATAAATATTGAATCTATTTGCTCTAAAGATCATAAGAAAATTTGTTTTAACCCTCGGCAAAACCTAATAAAAAAAGTATGGTACGGTACTAAAATGTCTTTTTCGTAACAAGGTTGTCAATACGGTACTTCCGGTTATCGATAGCTCTAAAGATCATATGAAAATGTGTTAAACCCTCGGAAAACTTAATATAAAAGTATGGTACTAAAATTTAATTTTCGTAACAAGGTTGTCAATACGGTACTTTCCCGTTATCAATGTACAATCAAAGCTGAAGATAGCAGAGTAAACACCGTAGACTTCATCGACTTTTCTTTCACCTTCGTATAATCGACAGCCAATTTTTTTTTTTTTTTTTTTACTAAGAGATTAGTACTCAAGCAGCGGGGGTGTGGGGGCGGCAGCCCCCACCCATAATACTAGGTTAGGTTAGGTAAGGTTGTTAGGTTAGGCTAATGTCTTTTCAAATCACTATCGGGGGCTGTCTCAACATCGATCGATAGGCCTAATGGGGAAAATGGTTACATGTCAACTCGTACTAGAGACATCTCGTACCTTTAAAAGACAACTCGTAGCTAAGACAGATCGTACTCGATTACCACCCTGATATCCAATTATAAATTAATGTTGAATCTTTCTAGGCCTTTCTAAGCATTTTGAATGCTAGACTACTCGGCCCATGGGACAACTCGGCCAGGACAGCTCGGCCCAGTAAAAACGAGACAGCTCGGCCCCGTGTTAATTACGAGACAACTCTTAATTAACCTAACCTAACTTACACATTATGAATCGAGAGAACTAGCCTATGACATAATTATACAATAAACGAACATTTCGCCCACATTACACACACGCCATAAACGGGAGGCCATGTATGCAGCACCAAATCCTGCAAATCCTGTCCTCTGCGCATGCGTGAGAATCTTAGGCCCCTTGGCACGATTTTTTTTTCCTTTATACTATTATATTATCTTAGCCTAGCCTAGCCTAGCCTAACCTAACCTAACTTAAATTAACCTAACAGTTGAGCCTAAATAACAAAATAAAAATATTAGGGAAAAGGCCGCGCATACCAGAGGACAGGATTTGGTGCTGCATACATGGCCTCACCCATAAACCCTCCACTTAGCTCTCCCCATCCTAATCCTGACTGGTCTCATCAAATTGCCCCATAGCAAAACATGGGGCCGAGCCGTCTCAAATAATGGGCCGAGTTGTCTCGCCGTCGTGGCCGAGGTGTCCAAAAGTGGGCCGAGCTGTCCGAGCCGAGTTGTCCCATGGGCCGAGTCGTCCAGTCACCAGCATTTTTGTCTTTCTGTTCTATGTCAGGTTCATTGTGTGTGAAAGTAATGCCTTTTCATAGGCACCTCTTTGTCTTGTTTTGAATAGCCGAACCAACAGAGCTTCGCGATTCACGAGTTTCATATACTATTTGAACTGTTTCATAATGAATTGTGCAAATATCCTCATGCTTCGGACAAGAAATCAATCGATTATTTTTAGAAATTGTTCATACATTTTGTTCTTTTCTTTTATTACACGAATGTTAAATGATGCGAGAAAGTTACTTCTAGTCCTACCTTCACTCAAGTCACATCTGCTGGAAACTATTTGCTTACGATGGATAAGTCTTACCTATGTTCAGGCTGTGGAAAAGAAGTGAGACATAGACAAGAAGCCTTATCATGTGATTTATGTGAGAGATGGAGACACCGCACTTGTGGGTACGGGAATGCCACGGGATGTTTATAGGGATTTAAATCGAAGGTTGAAAAATGGAGAAATTTTCCATTAGATTTGCCCTGAATGCCCAGGAATAACTGAAAAAACAGCGCAGTCTATTATTATGGATATGTCAATTGAGTCTATTTCTGAAGGTGGATAAGTCTTACCTATGTTCAGGCTGTGGAAAAGAAGTGAGACATAGACAAGAAGCCTTATCATGTGATTTATGTGAGAGATGGAGACACCGCACTTGTGGTACGGGAATGCCACGGGATGTTTATAGGGATTTAAATCGAAGGTTGAAAAATGGAGAAATTTTCCATTGGATTTGCCCTGAATGACCAGGAATAACTGAAAAAACAGCGCAGTCTATTATTATGGATATGTCAATTGAGTCTATTTCTGAAGACCTTAACTCGTCGATTCCTACAGCTCCAATCGGACCAATCCCCGACGAAGCAATTATTGACACAGGTACAGGTACAGAAAGGGGAGAACCTCTAGTAACTGCAGAACAAGAGCAGTCTATAGAATTTAATGTGGATATGTCAATTGATTATATTTCAGAAGACCTCAACTCCTCGATTACTACAGCTCCAATCCCAGACGAAACAGTGGAGGATCGCCCCATTGAATTTAAGATAATTGACACAGGTACACAAAGGGGGAAACCACGACTCCACGATTCACATGGCTACATATATACAATGAAAAAACAATCATCCAGGACTACTTATTGGTGGTGTTCAGTGCGCCAAAAAAACAATAGGTGTCCAGCTACCGTCATACAAAAGGACAGTAGCCTATGTATACACCTGGTATGCACTTGCATAATCATGCTGGTAATCCAGGTGCAATACTTGGTACGAAAGTGCGCATAGAAGTAAAAAAAACCAAGCCCTGAATAACAAGCATAAGTCGGCATGTCAGCTAGCCGAAGAGTTGATACAGGACCTACGTAATACGGATGATCATCAACTGCCAAAAATTATAAATGAAGCAAGATGTTTAAATAGGCATCGGGCATCAGTTCGGCCCCGAGAACCAACAACACTCGATTTTGAACTTGATCTACAAGGGTGCAATGTACCAGAAAATTTCTTAAAGGAAGATATAAAAACTATTGACAGCAGACATTTGCTATTTGCAACCGATGAACAACTCCGCCTACTAGCAGACTCTCGCACATGGTATATTGACGCAACATTTAAAGTTGTTAGACAGCCATTCTATCAGCTGCTATCAGTCCATGCTTTTCTTCGCTCTGAGGACTGTATCAAGCAAGTTCCATTGGCCTTTGTACTGATGAGTCGGCGGCGTAAAGAGGACTACGAGAGGGTACTCAGTGCTATTAAGTCAGCCCTCGCCAGATGTTGATGAAATTGTGTGCGACTTTGAGGCAGCAATTTGGCAATCTATCCGCTCGATACTACCAGGTACTCATATTCACGGCTGTTCCTTTCATTGGTGCCAGACAGTGTACAGACAGGTTGGGATCTTCAGACTACATACCACCAAAAGGTATGTACAGTATTTAGACGATCTTATGAAGCTTAGGAAGGATCAGCGGTAGTTAAAAGAGTTGGTTGAGATAGTTTGAAGCCTTATTATTGCTAGAGGACCTAAGTAAAATCGTCTAATAGTTGTCACAAATTAAAGAAAATTACATCACTGGCAACTCTCGGCCTGCAAAGCTACGGTACGCTCCCATTTAAAATTGGACGTGGGTATTTGCACCCGACCGTGAAAATACCGTGAGGGGTATTTTCACCCGACCGTGTAAATAACATTGAAAGGTATTTGCACCCGATCGTCATCTTATTTTACGATACCGACAATAATACAGACCCACATATATTGCTTGAATTTCATTATTGTCCTTGTCTAAAATTACCGATAGTGGGGAGGGCTATGAAGATCAGGGAAAATGTGGGGTTAAAGACATAAAAAGGCGATATAATGGCTTTTATGATGAAAGTTGGCTCGGGTTTTGTCGTTTTTCAACTTGAGAAAACCCCAAAATGAAAAAACCCGAGCCAAGTTTTGGCAAAAGTTGGCTCGGATTTTAAGATTTTTCAGCTGCATAAAAGACAGCAAGTGCAAAAAAGAAGTTGGCTCGGGTTTTCTTGTTTTTAAACTTAAGAAACCCCCAAAATGAAAAAAAATCGAGCCAAGTTTTGGCAAAAGTTGGCTGGGAGCCTGAGATTTTAAGATTTTTCAGCTTCATAAAAGTCAGAAAGTGGCAAAAAAAGTTGGCTCAGGTTTTCTTGTTTTTCAACAGGGGAGACTCCTGGATATATTCTAAATTAAACTTCTAGAAGAGACTCATTGCTGGCCTTTTGACACATATATGCTAATGGTGTAACGGTGACTCGCTGAAATTTTCATCGTCCTATGTCCGCGCGCGTGAGCGCATTTTTAGTTGTTTTTACTAAATATCTGATGATCCAAAATCCACTTTGCAAAATTGTTTTATATTGTGTATGAGGTACCCTATATAGACTGTCTACAACTCCTAGGAAGCAGATTGCCAAGTTGATACGTGATAATGTTTATAACCGCAGGTAAATTATCAATATAACTAACTTACCCAATTGTTTATCATAAATAAATCATTTGAGTATGGAAAATATTTCCCAAACTCAAAAAGCTTCCGAGGGAGTGTGTATGTATATTTGTTCTAATTATATGGCGAAATTGGAGACAATCGGACAGTAAATGGCTGACTCATCATCATATAAGGTGAATAAACATTCACTATTCATGAATAGAGTTTGAAATTTACTCGAAACTAAAACTTATTTCAGTTTGAGCCCGTGAGACATTTTCCTTGAGTTACCCCTATATTGGCTTCTTCCCGTATAGTGCCACTCGCTCGCAAAGAAAACTTGATAATTTGGGGGACTAAACTATTTTATATTATTATTTATAAGACAAAAATTTACAAAAACAAACATTTTGGGGCCCCCCCAAGGGGGCCCTAGGGATATCCTATGGGTGTTTATGCCCTCATATGATCATTTCTATTACTTACAGCATCTCTTTAGACTAGGCTACAGACACCAAAAAAAAAATTGTGTGGCTGACAAAAAAAAATCTTGTTTTTCGGGGGTCAAGGTCGAACCCCCGGCCCGGGGGGTTATGGATGCGATATGTTTTTTTGTTCCTTCCTATGCTATTCTCCTATGTTGAAAGAAGCAGTTTACAGAGAGAACACAAAAACTTGAAATGTTGACCAGAGCCAAAAAAAAAACTGGAGTCTCCCCGAAACCCCAAAAATGAAAAAAAAAAAAAAACAGTCAAATTTTGGCAAAAGTTGTTGGATGATACATGGGATAGAAAATGAACTTACCCAGTTCATTATCCAACAATTAAGCAACATTAAAGATTTTAGCTTAACCTACCAACCTTACCTAACCTAACGTAGTATTATGGGTGGGGCCTGCCGCCCCCACATCCCCGCTAGTTGGATAGTACATTGGATAGAAAATTAGGTAAATTCCTAGTGTTCATTAGACTGAAAGGCAGGGAGAAAGAGGTCCGCCGAGTCGTGTTGTGCATCGTAACGATAGCAGAGTCCAGTTATATTAGTCTATATTATTGCATGTGCAAGGATGAACTCAAGATGTATAGTTCTTATTGTGTATTTGCAAGTGATAAAACAGCCCAAAAAATGCTATGAAGTGATAATTTTCTTGTCTTCCTTCTCATTCTTTCAAGTTTTCAAACCATATGGCTCTGGTTTGACACCCTGCTACTACAATACATAAAGAAGGATGAATCATGAAAGGGTCAAGCCTTAGTAATATTTTTCATTACAGAACTTGGTAAGACTAACGTTATCTCCATCAATCATACTTTGTGTAACATAATTACTGTAGCCTACAGTATAATTCAAGGATTCATTACATTATAGAATTAGCACAATATTAGTCAATGTTGTTCAATTACATATCGGTAGCCTACAAGTACAATTGACAATGTCATACTGAACAGGTTGCTATATAGGCAACTGTACTGCAATAATACATTACAAATAAAATAGCTACACTACTAGACTTCCGGTATCGTACCAGTGTAGGCCTACTAGCACAATGCACTTTAAAGTACCGTATATTATGAATTTCTTCCACAAATGAAGTATTTGTTTCAAATGGAAAACAAATATATATATATATACTGTATAACCATAGGCCTATACTGCATTATATGAAGCATTGTTCATATTCAGAAGTCAAGGTAAGTACTGTACGACCTGTCCAGTAAGTAAGACAATTACTATTTAGTTGAATCTAAATAAATTCTTTCACATCACTACCGATATCTAGCTTATAGTAAAAAGCATATTTCAACCTAATGTCTTTTTATTATAGGCCTACCTCAGTACCTGTATACCGGTACCATATACAGTATACCCATTATTTTTATCCCTGCTATATCCAAGTTGGATCAATTAATGTGATGTACACGGTACACCCAATGTGGTTGATTGTGTTCTTATATTTCAAAACTATTTTATTAGGATAAGCGTTATATCCAAATAGCTATTTTGATAAGTTATTTTGCATTTATCTTGTCCCAGTTTTGTTTCGTTTATGATGCAAGTCTTACCATTTCAGAAGGGTCAGAAAAGAAACATAATATTAAGCATATAAACGAATAGTAAATTATTGTTTAAAATAAAATTGAAATAAAGTCCCCATAGCAAATTTTAGGTGTTAGGCTATAATGATATGATTGATATCTATGTGTAATTCTGAAAGTTAGGGCTGAAAATTACCGGTATATGTATTAACGCTGTGAGTTATGGAAAAATACCAAAGTGAATATCAAAATTGGAGGAATTAGCCTAGCCTAGGTTATAACAAATAATAAATAAAATATAATAATATAAATATGAAATAATATGGATTTTTTTTTCAATATTTACGAGCCACACCACAGCTGGAATCTCATTTCTAAGGGTAGTTTTGGGTTCCTATCATTCTATGCTTCATTGCTATATACTTTTTATCCACCGGATTATTTTTTTTTTTTTTTTTGTATTTTTTTTTTTCTTTGTTTTAGCATTAACCTAACCTAAAAACCTAACCTAACCTAACCTAAATGTATTTGGGGGCTATTAGGTTAGGTTAGGTTAGGTTAATGCTTAAAAAAAAAAAAAAAAAAAAAAAAAAAAAATTCCGGTGGATAAAAAGTATATAGCAATGAAGCATAGAATGATAGGAACTCAAAACTACCGTTAAAAATGAGATCCCAGCTGTGGTGTGACTCGTAAATATTGACCGAAAAAATTGTCAAATGTGATCATTTGGACTAAACTAAAAATTGCACCATTAATTTTTTATTCTTTGATATTGTAATGCCCTCGCAAAAATCCCGCAACCCCAATACTGTACTACCCGAGTTCACGTCTGGAATAGCGTAAAATAGTCGTTGATGGCGAAGTCTAATAAATCCATAACGTGAATCACCACGAGACTATCACCTGGTTCTTTCAATGAGAACTAAGGTTGCTATTTTATTGAACGTCCGCGGTAGTACAAGGGGTTAGCGCGAGGGTCTGGTTGACCTACTGAGAGAGGTCACTAACCCGGGTTACCTACTGAGGGAGGTACAGTAACTAACCCGGGTTCGAACCCCACACCAGGCATCTAAAAAACCTGGAGAGTTTTCGGGAGGGATAAAATTCCTCTAGGGTTCGAACCCCACGCCAGGCATCTCAAAACCTGGGGAGTTTTCGGAAGGGTTAAATTCCCTTCATTCACCCAGCATTTCAGATAGCCTATGCAGTGGTGTTTTAAGTTTTTGGTTATTTTAAACGACACTACTGCAGCGTTATTAGGCCTAGAAACAATTTATTAGGGAAAATAGGGACCAATAGATTCACCATATTTTTCTCCATAGGCCTATTATCCGCCTATAGGCTAGTCCGCATGGAGGATTTTCGTTATCGACAAATTGAAAAAATACCCACTTCACAGACAAATACATTACACCAAAAATCTAAGTCAAAGATGTCAAACAGCGGGGGTGTGGGGGCGGCAGCTGCTCAGCCCCCACCCATAATACTAGGATAGGTTAGGTAAGGTTGTTAGGTTAGGCTAATGTCCTTTCAAAGGGGTATAGTAAACACTAGGATAGCCTATACCCAGTCAGAGGTAAGGGTAAGATTAGGAGTAGTGGGCGTACCACTACCAACATACAGCATAACTCATCTATAATACATTAACAATTAACCTAACCTAACCTAACCTAACCTAGTATTCATGTAGTACTTGGTTAGGTTAGGTTAGGTTAATGTTTTATAGATGATTTATGCTGTATGTGACAGTATGTCGGTAGTGGTACGCCCACTACTCCTAATCTTACCGAGGAAAGTCCTGCTGTAGTCTCCTTGAATGCTACCGGTACCGTGTTTTTTACTGTAGATAGGTAGGCAACTTTGCCTTTTGTCTCCTTCGTGCACAGACAAATTAAATAACTTACCAGTATAACTATGCAAGAAGGATTGCACCTATAGTATTGGCGTTTAGATTGCTCACCTCTAAATCTTGTCAATTATCAATATAGCCTACCTGTAGGCTAAAAGTAATTTTTTTGCTGTTGAAGTTTAGGCCTAGGCTAATGAAGGTAGGCCTAGGCCTACCTGTAATAAATTAATTTTGGTGTTTAGGCCTAGGCCTAGTATATATATATATATTGTTTTAAAGTTTGGACCATAGGAAATGGCTATGATTTTTGTTTTTTATTTAGGCTAGGCCTAGGCTAGCCTACATCAAATAGGCTACCATGCCAAAGGAAAAATATTTAAAAAATCAGTTTCATCGTCAGTGGCACTAAAACGGCAATTAACCAATAGGCCTAAGAAACCCTTCCTTCCATAAATGGTAACCTTATCTTTCTGTGACATGCAATTTCTGAGTAGGCCTATATATTGCGAAATATTGAAATCACGCGTTTTAGACAAGCTGTGAAGAATCGAATCGTAGGCATATCATGACGGTTTCAGCTTAATTAGTGAATGACAGTGGTAGGAAACTAATAAACAATGGTCTACCATATAGTAGCTTACCTCTATGATCGCCAGATGCAGGCTCTTCTTATTAAAATGGATATATATTCACTATAAAGTGGCTCCACAATCGAAATGAAATTTCGGATTCGGAAACCATCTTAAAACTATAGGTACAACGGGTTTACAAACAAATTGATATCAAACAATATAGACTTAGAGCATCAGTTTTTAGTCAATGATAGAATCGTATCCCTCTTGTATATATGTCGATCCTGTATATTATGAATACCATCCTCCTCTTATCATTATTTTTTCTCAATTATAATCATTATGATTATAATTGTATATATTTATAATTATTTGTATTTATTATTCATAATTTAATGATAAATAGGCCGAGTCTCTCTTCTTGGAATTACATTATGGCAACGAGCCTGCACTGATTATGGAATTTATGGGATCAGGGTATCAAATATAGCATCGATCGTCACACAGTCGCGCTAGGTAGCGATGATATATTATATGAAAAAATTATGGCCTACCAATAACTAAAAGCCACTGAAGCCTATCCATTGATATGTATTAGATATCTACTCGCCTATCATGATCATCCAGAATCTTAATCGCATAGTGTATGCGATTTATGTATCGCATTTATCGCATTTATGTATCGATTTATGTATGCGATTTTCTATGGAACCTCTGTTGGCTATATATGTAGGCCTATGTTCCAAATAAGTAGGCCACAACTTTTGGAACATTAACCTCTATAACTCACAAACTATTTGAGCAATTGAGTTAATATTTCTACCATTTGGGAAGGGTTAGCCAAGTGATAGGTGTTGGAATTCACAGTCCATTTGTTCAAGCCCTTTTCGAGTTCTAGAGGTTATAGGGTTCAAGATTTCAGGCCTACCTATTTGGAACAGGGTATAGATCGCGAATTCATATCGATATATGTATATAGGCTAATGCTGTAGCCTAATGGAAAGGAATACAAGCTAACACACTGACATTTTAAGTCTAGTCCTATAGCCTACAAACTATATAGGTGAGGTACATAATTATACCTTCTTAAATATAATTCCGGTCATATTCGCATGGTAAGTTTTATTCTTTTCCTTAAATGGTTCGACTGTGCTTCCTCATTCCGAGGTAGTCTTACAATTCAACACACGCACAATGTAAGTTACCGTACACAAAACAAATGTATGGTACAAGAATTATACTTTTATTTGGCCTATTGTGGAAACATATAACTTACCCTTTGCTAGTGCTTGTCCAGGTTGTTTTTCAATGTGTTGAGATTGGGGCTTGCAACAACATAAGCTGATAATGGGCCAATTAGCCTATAGTTCCATATGTCTAAGAACCATACCATTTGATAAAACTACGGTACTACTTAATTGAGACCCAGAACTTACCATCGCTGGAGTACGTAGGTCTATCGGAGGAAGAGATCGAGGTAACTGGCGCATTTGTAATAGGATAATGGGCTGTGGAGGCAAAAAGGGTAGGCCTACTACTACTAGCCTTCATTAAATTGGTTTATTGATAATAAACCAGTTAAATTCCTCATTGACAAGTTGACAACATAGGCGTATCCCATTAACTTAATTAGCCTACACCTCTATTTCCTTTTACCTTCCACAAGCAGCTAAATTTCTCCCTTATACTGTATGTTGAATATACATTAATTGAGAGCTATATATGTAACAATCCTTCAATCACCTCTTCGTACTTTTAGACTGAACTATCTCTTTAGTAGCACTATCTCGCGATCTGTTTTATAGTTACACCTTCCAGCTTAATTAACCCCTTCATTACCGGTGACGTCTATATTTGATTTTAGCTGTTTAGGCCTATAGACAATTTTATTTGGATTAGGATTTGGCAATTATCTGGCTACAAACTATCGGAATTAACCCCTTTTACTACTGCATATCCTTCCTAAGCTGCCTAAAATCGTCTAAATATAGCTGATAAAAAACATGCATCCCTGGTAGTGAAAGGGTTAATGGAACCACTTGCCTACTAATAAACGTACGTTTATTTCAATAACCAAACGTAGGTCTGTACAATAGCCTATAGTACCTATACGATATAATATTGTTAGGCGTTACAGATAAATGAGACAGACAGACAAATAAATTGTGCATTCAAATTGGTACAGTGTAAGCCTAAACCTACAGTATGTATAGTAAAAGCTGCATAATTGGGAAACAGCATCAAACCAAAGAGACAATTAAACGATGTGATTAAGACCAGACTGAAAAATAAGCAACATAGGCCTATATATATGCCTGAAAAGAAGGCTCACCAATATATAAGTGTATAATACACATTTATATCTTATCCATCCAAAACAAAATATAGAACAAAGGCTAGGCATAATTGCTCTAAGCAGCACATTGAACTACTCTAGACGACATATAAAAGAGGGACCAACCCCAAACAATTACTGTAATATTGGTATTTATCTTTTTTCTAATAAATTAACTGGAGTAGGTATGCTAAAAAAATTGTTATATCTGCATCAATCGGATCTTTAACCTAGTGCTATTGCTCTAGCTGTAGCATATTCCGAACACGGCGCTCGATTTACACCTAGCCATAGTGCTACTAGGGTAGCACTAGGGAGTGTGGTGAACTAACGCGATCGATACCAACGATACAGAGTCACAGAAAAGATTTATATCTGAAAGTTTCATTGTCTGAAAAGAGATAATTAAACACTATTCATCAAGATACTTCATTAAATGGTAAATACCAGTCCCTTATAAGCTGTGTGGTGACCATTTTTTGCTACGAATCATGCGGTATTCAGAATATCTTCCGATTTAATTTAGCAACTTTTGGAACGAATCTAGCAACAGTGGGAGAGAATCAGATAAGTTGATAACATTGTCAGTTCCCGCGCAACCAATATTTGTGGTGAAAATCGAGCTTTGGCTTACTCATATTTTGTTAATTGTGCCTTTAATATTCAGAATACTTGATTCCCAAGTATGCAGTGTTGAAAATAAGGAGTTATAGAATAATCTTACAGGGTGTTGGTGTTGTGTTGAGTCCAAATATTAGGCTGATAAGCATACATAGTTAGGGACTTTGCCTCTTTATTATCACTAAGGACTGTGGCTGCCCAATATGCAATAGCCTATCTCATTGGTATACCATATCTCATTCAACACTCAACACTATAGGCTGCTGGCATTGGCCTTAATGCTATCACAATCCAGTAATATTGCAGTGCACTAGGCCTACAGTTGCAACATCCAGAAAATTGAAATTGTAATTTCAACTGAACTGAACTCTACAGAGGAGGAGGGAACGGTACTGTATTGTATAGGCCTGCACATGGAAGATACTTGAAGGTAGGATATAGCCTAGCCTAGTACCAAACCCTCTCCCTGAAGAGAAAGGAGGCATCAAGAGCCAACGTCTGCCACGACTGGGTCTGGGGAGGACTTGCTATAGCCTAGGCGAATCCTATATTCGTCCTCCCAGCGTCACAGGACCCTCCTCTCTAGGCTACAAGCTTCCTGAACGTCGGTCCGAGCCTCCGAGGCTATTCAATAGTCTCCTAAAAGACATTCGTGACCTGACGGAACTGCATGGTGGAGGCATTCAAGAGGAGGCTGGACAAGTTCCTGGAGCGACTACCAGACGAGCCTCCCATTCCACACGGTACCTGCGAGGAGCTGGATCAATCAAACTCGATCCTCGACCAACTTCTGTAGCCTATACCCGGATCGAGGAGAGGTGTGGAGGCGGTGGACTACCAAGTTGAAGACACCTGTAGTCCCTGAAGTACCTGAACTACAACAAGGTAGAACAAGGTAAGGTAGGTCTTGGTCTAGGCCTACTTTACTTGGGTAAAATTGCTGTTTTGTCCACAGCCTAGCCTATTTTGTGGTGAAAATAGGCCTATTTTTGTCTAGGCTATGGCATTCAAACGATTATAGGCCTAGCCTATATCTATTTCCTCTAGAAAATGTGTTAACCTAGGCTAACTTACCTGGTAAAATTGCTGGTTCGGTGCCACTGCCACAGCCTAATAGCCTATTTTGTAATGAAAATAAGCTGTTTTTCCTCTTACATTTCGAAAACCATTACGCCATCAATCAGTACAATAGGAAAGGACCATAGGCCTACAGCTCAGCAGCTGGGAGAGTGTAGATAGCAGAGAAGGGATGTAGATAGAGGAAGATGTTGGAAATTTGGAATGGCTTTGGTACTGTATGTGTGTTAGTTACAGTTAGTATAGTTAGTACTGGTATAGCCTAGGCTAGGAATGATTGTGATAATGTGGCTCTACTATTCTAGACTCTGGCAGCCTATCTGCTTTGACATTGCCACTGACCCACTGGGCACTAGCTTGCTTCTGGCACTTCCGCAGCGCCAGTGCCGCTGCCATAGTGACTGGCAGTGTCAGTGCAGCCTTTTATCACGGAAATATCACCCCTGCTAGCCTGATTAGGCCTATCTGTCATCAGAATGATCTGATATTTTCTGAAAAATCTAGTATTTGCCTAAATTGAGTCCCGATTCCTTGTGACTGTAGAACTGTCGGATCCAAAACGACGAGCGAATTTTTTCTGTTTTGGGTAGCACTAGTTTTGAAGTTGAGTAGCACTTCGATAATCGGCCTCGATTTACACCCTGCGCTGGGCTCTATGGGTTAATAGAATTTTTCGAGGGTTGACACTTATTTTAACATGGATTATAGGTTATATTACATCCTAAATGAAATTTTAAAAATCTGTGGGAAAAACTAAATAAGATGGTCACCAATTTTCCCATGGATTTTTTTATTTTTCCCTGTTAGTTTTCATCAATATATAGTGTTTGGAAATAATTACAACCCTCGGTGAAACCGGTTTCCCCATTATACAACGATCTTAAGACACGCCGCCCGATAGTGGGGAGGGCTATGAAGTACAGGGAAAATGAGGGGTTAAATGTGTAAAACGGCGATTAAAACGTATTTTAGCAAAACTTGGGGAAAAATGTTATTTTAATACCACAAATTTTCCGAGTGTTTTTTATAAACAAAATTGTTCATTTGCATCAATATATAGTGTTTTTATAATTAATTAGAAATCTCGGGAAAACCTATTTTCCCCATTAGGCCTATCGATGATGTTGAGACACGTCCCTCCCCCCGATAGTGATTTGAAAAGACATTAGCCTAACCTAACAACCTTTCCTACCTAACCTAGTATTATGGGTGGGGGCTGCCACCCCCACACCCCCGCTGGTGGAGTTAAAAAAAAAAAAAAAATTGGATGTCTATTATACGAAGGTGAAAGTCGATGAAGTCTACAGTGTTTACTGTGCAATCTTCAGCTTTAAATTGTACATTGATAACGGGAAAGTACCGATTGACAACCTTGTTACGAAAATTAAATTTTAGTACCATACTTTTATATTAGGTTTTTCCGAGGGTTTAACACATTTTCATATGATCTTTAGAGCTATCGATAACTGGAAGTACCGTATTGACAACCTTGTTACGATTTTTTTTTTAGTACCATACTTTTTTATTAGGTTTTGCCGAGGGTTAAAACAAATTTTCTTATGATCTTTAGAGCATATAGATTCAATATTTATATTCAAATATATCAAAAAAATTCGTGGTATTAAAATAACATTGAACCAAACTGGGCTCGGGTTTTAAGGTATTTCAAAGGCCTAAAACCCAATATTTCGAAAACCCGAGCCAAGTTTTGGCCAAAGCTGGCTCGGATTTTGAGAGTTTGTAGACAACAAAATTACAGTAACCTCATTTAGAAATTTGGATCGTTTCCCGAAATTGCAAAGCCATAAAACCCGAATTTTGCAAAACCCGAGCCAAGTTTTGGCAAAACTTGGCTCGGATTTTGCGAGTTTTAAGAGTAACCTAATTTAGAATTTTGGCTCATGTTTCCCTAAATTGCAAACCCCAAAAAGCATAATTTTGGAAAACCCGAGCCAATTTTTGGCAAAACTTGGATCATATTTTGAGAATCGAAAAAGACTAACTAAATGTTGGAAATCGGCTTATGATTTCCCTAATTGCAAAGACATATAACCAGATTATCGAAAACGTAGCACTTATTTAAATCATAAATATCCAGTAACATAGACCTAGTACATTGGATACAAGCCTAATCCACACCTAACGCCTACAATGTGTCCGTAGTACCTAGTAGGCCTACGTGGGATACAACATGGCGGTTGGGCCGGCGCCCATTTAATAGCCTACCGGTATTCGGCCGTATCTGTAAATACGAATGCGAGTCACTTCGAGCGAATTCCTGATCAAGTGGATGCACAACCTAACCTAACCTAACCTAACCTAACCTAACCTAACCTAACCTAACCTAACCTAACATTTTCATATTATGTTTAGAGCATATAAAATCCATATTTGTTTTCAAATATTGCAAAATAATTGGTGACCAACTTATTTAGTTATACTGAACAGGGTATTCCGCTCACTGGTTCACATGTATTATTCAATAAGTGAAATCTATAGTGTATGGCAATTTAACAAAAACTGAAGTGATAATTATTTATGAAAACTAAATTCCGCTCACTGCTTCACATACTGTATATTATTCTATATTTGTCAGCTTCACTTTGTTATAATGTTCGTTTTGCTATATTTAGGCTACGTCTATCGAAATACTTATAAGACGACGTATTAGACGAAGATCGGGTGCAAATGCCGCAGTGTGTTATTTACACGGTCGGGTGCAAATACCGCTCCTGGTATTTTCACGGTCGGGTGCAAATACCCACTTTTATCCAAACGTAAAAATACAATTATTAATTAGGCATATATCCCAGATGCTTCAAAAGTTGGGTTTAAGGTATATACTATTCCAATGGGTGTATACGTATTATGGCTCACTACTGTGCAACTAGGCCTAGGGTATACTGAGTAACTGAACCTCTTATTACGGGTTTGAAGCATAAATGATAACCCCCTTTACTATACACCCTAACTCATTATGTGTCTTTAATACCGAGTAAAATCTATTCACATAAGTAATACGCAAGTTATTAATGTAAAGGATAGCGAAATGCAGGAACCAAAGAATCCATTTAACCTCTGAAGTGCGCATGGGGGTAATTGGAAACGTCCCCCTGTGCTGACGTATTTGAGGTGTTTCCGTCACTAAAATATTCATTGTGCCATTAATAGCATTAATATTTATCCATATGCGCCTATTATGGGTTGATTATAAAGGTATTAACCTGAAACAACAATAAAACGAGTGAAAACAGCGTTTGGATGGTCAAAATCGGAGATATAGCCCGCGAGTTGTATAATGTATGGGTGAGGCAATCTGCTTTCCCGCCAATTTCCCCCAAGGCCACTGAGACGCAGTCGATCGATACTCTCTCTCTCTCTCTTGCACTCGCTTGCTATCAGTGATGACCACACCCTCCAATCGGATTTCTAATGTTAGCACGAAAATATACCTCAGAATAAGGGAATAACAGGGAAAATAGGTGATAACTGAAGGAGAGGAGGAAAGTGGGGAAGGAGGGGAGGTAGAGGACTGAGATTTTGCATGGCCCAGGGGCCAAAAAAAAATAAAAAAATAAAAAAAAAAAATATAAAAAAATATTTTTTTTTCGATGTCAAAAGTTGATTTTTATTTTCTCTGACTCTTAAGAGTCTTCCCGCAGTGCGCCGGGGGAACTCTTAAGAGTCTCCCCGCAGCTCCCGGGTTAAGAAGTAGAAAACCACCTACAAACCTTGCTGCTGCGATGGCTTGGGTTGAAGCCTGCCTTCTCTCTTCTTCGTCTATTATGCCTCCACTAAACAAGTCCTCGTAATTATAATCCTCCCAAGCGTTAGTCTCATTCATGTCACCACACACACGCGCGTACCGCCGATAATACCGCCGCAAACAACACCGCCGCAAACAACGAAAAACACGATAATACACAAGCATAATTACACCTCGTGCTCGTGGTCGGACAGGGAGAGGGAGAGGCCAGTGTTACCACGTCTATCCCATATGCTGCGCAATAAATACCAAAAGACGCTAGAGCCGCTAGATAGTCGAAATGCTTCTTATCACTATAAACGGTAATAATTATATATAAAATATAACTCCTAAATGCTCCATATATTCATAAGAATACTATACTTCATGTCTCAATCTATTAATATTACGTCACAAGATAGTAATACATATATCTTGGAGCTAGCGGTGAACACGCTAGGTTGGCAATTCTGCTGCACGATGGCTGGGATGGGCGGAGCTTAGTGTCTGATGCAACAGCCTTCTATAGGGAGTATTTACCGCGGCAATTAAACAATTAAAGCCCCACCATAATCTATTTAAAACAGTGATCTTGTTAGGGATTTTAACTACTCTCACTTACGCAAATCATTATTTTATCACCATAATAGGGAAAATTAGACATTAAAAGTGAATATATAAATTAATTTAAGAATGTTTTTTAAAGTAAACCACCGAAGGCAAAATTGCTAATCTTGAACATGGGATGAAGCTCACTGGTTATGTACTTATGTCCCACACTAATAGTGACACAGGGAAGGGATGACAAACCCCAAACCCCTTCCCAATAATTAATACTACCCTCCAAAGACATATACCCGCCCCTACCCTCACAGTTTTTGCTACCCAAACCACATGCTTGTATTATGTAACAATAAAGAAGTCTATAGGGACAATGGCGCAGGTATTGTTTTTATAAGTACCTCCCGCAGTGTTCGTTTGGCATACAGTGTGCCATGTTTAGTTGTTTACAGCTGGCCAACATAAGTCATGCCAGTTATCAATTAAGTTTCACTTGTTCTACATTGTATTATTGATTGCTAGATGTTGATTTGTCATGTATTATGCGTTATGTATTATATTTGACCTATTTACTATTCACCTAGGATTATTGGCTTGCTCGAGACAAGGTGAACAGGCTTGATATTGCACACCAGCAAACGACGTTTCTTACACCGTCAGCTGTTTTAAGATGTACTGTTCCACCAAAGCATTTCTTGAGAAATGGAAACTCGTGGATTGCTAATATATTGGGTAACATTCAAGGAGACTACAGCAGGACTCTTCTTCTTACCTCTGACTGGGTATAGGCTATCCTAATGTTTAATAGCCTATACCCCTTTGAAAGGACATTAGCCTAACTTAACAACCTTACCTAACCTATCCTAATATTATGGGTGGGGGCTGCCGCCCCACACCCCCGCTGTTTGACATCTTTGCCTTAGATTGTTGGTGCATTTGTCTGTGAAGTGGGTATTTTTCAATTTGTCGATAACTAAAATCCTCCATGCGGACTACATGGAGAAAAATATGGCGAGTCTATTGGTCCCTATTTTCCCTAATAAATTGTTTCTAATAAGGCGGATGTAGTGTCCTTGAAAATTATCATATATTGTATTAATCTAAACTGTTTGGCGTGCAGACTATGTGGGTTTATAGTATAGGTTAGGTAAAGCTATAGTAGCCTAGGGCACGTTAGAGTAGGTTATATTATAATGCATTAGCTTAGACTAGGTTAGCTTATGAGATTATAGGTTATATCAGGTTAGGTTAAGCTAAGGCTAGGCTAAGATTATTTTCTGTTAGGCTAAACTGGGTATTTGCTATGTTGTGCTTGGCTAAGTTGTGTTAGAATATGTTATATAAGTTACATTCAAATGGGAAATTAGTTCGCAATGTCTGCCGCCGAAGACCTGAAGCGCACGGTATTGTTTTCACTAGTGTAGGCCTATGTGTGTGTACAAGCATTGGCGGGTTCATGCGTAGGCTATACATTTTATATTTGCAGCTGTATGTGTACGGTCGCACTAATAAGTCATGTCCCAGATGTCATTACGTTTGGCTTGCTCTGTGCTGTATTAATGTCTCAGATGTTGAATAGGGTGGATAAGTGTAGGAACATGTTTTTATATTTCACTCGATATGAAGAAATTAAGTTTTAGATATTGCCGATACCAATTATTGATCAAAATATACTTGGTGCCGAGACATCACTTATTAGGCCGACTGTACAAGCATTGACGGGTTCATGTGTATACATTTCATATTTTCAGGTGTATGTGCACAAGTAGACTGAACCGACAGTTTAAGTGTACACACACATTTAAAATTCTTAGATAAAAGTGGTTTACATTAGGTTAGGCTAAGTAGGCTAGGCTAGTTCAAGTGTACACACACATTGTATAATATATATTATAGAAAAGAGGAGGGGCCGTTTTCAAGGTTATTGGTACGAGTTGACTAGGGTAGGGAGTACGAGTTGACTCGTTCCGCTAGGTACGAGTTGTCCAGCACCCGGGGAAAATAGGTTTTCCCGAGATTTCTAATTAATTACAAACATTATATATTGATGCAAATGAAGAAAAAAAAATGTAAAAAAAACACTCGGAAAATTCGTGGTATTAAAATAATAAAAAATCCGAAAATAGCTGTGGTGCGTCTCGTAAATATTGACCATCATGACCATGATACCATTGTAACAAAATGTAATTGGGAAGGATATTAGAAAAAGGAAAATATTACCGAAACTAGCTTAACTAGGCCTTCCAGTAATTTTGGAATTAGTCTATAATTGCACCTATACGAACTAAACAAATTATTATTGTATTTAACCCGGCAAGCGCGATAGGCCTCACGGAAGGCTTCCTATAGGGAACGCGATAGGCCTCACGGAAGCAGGACCATAAAAAAAGCCTTCCATAAAAAAAAAGGGCCTATCAAAACAAAGGAATTTGTCTCTAGGTGAGATAATTCCCCTCCAGTACTCATCCATGTAAATCTCACCCACCCCCCTCCCCTCCTTCCCCACCTTATTCCCCCCTCCCTCCCCTCCTCAATTATCACCTATTTTTCCTCTTATTATCATCATTTATCGGTTATTTTTCTCTCCCGCGATAATGTAGCACAAGTGGGTTGCATAAAAGATCGTTATGCAACACCCAGACACCGGCACACACCGCCCCGCTCTCCTCAGTTGACTCCCAGACAGCGAGAGGGGAAGGCTGCCTGTCTCTCTCTCTCGCCTGAGATTATGACCGGGTGGCCAATATCTTCGTTTTTCACCACCCAAATGCTTTTCCCACTTATTTTAGCACTCTTGAAGGTTCATATATACATCATATATGTAAAATAAAAGCATACCGAAAACAAATAATGGTTTATATTGTAAATATAACGAATTCTGTCAGAATCCAGGGCTAGAAATGCACAAATAACTACCCTAGCACCTACATCTATATCGCGCTTGTCAGGTTAACAGGAAGGTACGACGGGGTAAGTGATGTGGTATAGGTTGCAATATGCGGAAATGGATTATAAGGGCATTCCGCCCCCTCTGACACCCTTCCGAAAATCTACGGTTACTCACTCCACCCCAACTGGATTTCTACCGTTTTACCCAACCAGCGGGGGGGTGGCAGCCCCCACCCATAATACTAGGATAGGTTAGGTAAGGTGGTTAGATTAGGCTAATGTCTCTCTGACTCTGAAACATTGTAAAATCTGTCACATCTAGATTCATAGACTTTTGTCAGAGGGGGCGGAATGCCCTTATAATCCATTTCCGCATATTGCCACCTATACCACATCACTAACGTCGTCGTACCTTCCAGTTAAATACAATAACAAATTAACAATTGTTTTTAGCTCGTATAGGTGCAATTATAGAAATTTACCCTAATTTTCGCATGGTTTTCTTTTCGGTCTTAGGTAGTCTTCATCATTAGCCTATACAGTAGCCTAGTTAAAATTAGATACAATCCACGGATTTTTTTTTTTTTTTTCCATTAGGCCTAGGCCTAACCTACTATCTTAAAACACTCAGATGTACCGTATGTAATTTTCACTAGGCCTAACCTACTATCTTAAAACACTGGCAGAAGCTGCTGCACACATAGTATGTACTGTAATGTAATATATAGGTCTAATTGAACTATGAGCAATGATCTGTGCAATAGGTGTTAACCAACATTGAGCAATAGCCTTAGTTAGCCTATCTGTGTTATATTGTGACAAAATGTGATATGTGCTCTATTCTGTAAATAGGCCTACTGTTTTTTTTATTTTATTGTGTCTTTATTAATATATCTTTGTGTATAATTATTATCTGTGCTCTGACGAGAAGTGTATGTGATATGGACCATTAGGTCGTACTGTATTTATACTGTATCTATCTTATGTGTCTGGAATAAAGAATTATTATTATTATTATTATTATTACCGTATGTAATTTTCAGAGTAAAAAACAACAACCATTTTTTGCCTTGGGATACAGGATGGGTTGAGCCCCTCCGGGCCCCCCCCCCCCCCCCCCTCTATCTGACTTATTGAAATCGGCATCTATTTAGCCAGTAAGGGGCATAAGAGTTTTACTGCCGTCAATAGAGAAAATGTTCTGTTTGTACAGTGCTTTAACCCATCCAGCACCAGCGACGCGTCTGGCGCGTCGGCGATGTATGTAACGCACAGCCCCAGCGACGCATCTGACGAGTCACCCTAATTGCTCCGACCGTAACCTCAGGTGTAGCCACTCGAGAGGGCTCAGATTTGTATGGGAACTGTGTACGTATCCCACGCAACCGTGCCGATGGTTGAAAACTCTCAAGGTCCACGTGCGTGCACGTGAGCGCGCAATGACCTGTTTTTGGGGGGAAATTGCCTTCAATTTTTTACTCTTGTAAAATACGTTTTCGGGGGCTCTGTAGGACCATTCTTTAAGCTTTTTGAGCAGTTTTTCCTTCATTCCTAACCCATTCGCTATTGTTTCTGGAATAAAACCATTTTATGAAAATGGGCCGGGTTCTGAACAAAAAATACAAAACTAGCCGGGGCTCGACGGGTTAAGTAGTGCACATAAAATGCATTTCCGGTGGTTGAAACAAATTTAAATATGATCTTTGCAACATCCTTATTCCATAATAGCCTTCAAATATCGAGACAAAATTAGTGGTAGTTTCGGTAATCAGTACCTAGAACGATTAGGAGTAATAAAAAATGCATTTAATTAAACTAAGTTACGTGAACGAAAGAAAGATGGAGGGGCCGGGGTAGAGAGAGATACAGGAATCAAGTAGCCTAGTTCAAATAAGTTATCAAAGATAGTGTCAAGGTGCTGAACCATGGAAAGGAGCAAGGGAAGATGAATGGAAGCAAAATACATAGGACAGAACAAGAAAATAAAGTTCAAACCGGCGAACAAGCGTGGAACAGGAGTAAAAAAAATCGCACTACCTCACACTCTGACACTTACGGAAACACTGGCTGGGGCCTGGGCACTGTGGGCAGGCAGCGGCAGCGCCTGGCAGCTGCAGAGCCTGCAGTAGGCTGGCTGCCTGCTGCCTGGCTGAAGCTCAGGCTGCCTGCCGCTGCTTAGCTGGCTCTGCCTGGCTGCCAGCCTGCCACTGCCCAAGGCAAGGATCTAATAGGGAGAGCTAACTATCTTCTTTTGGTTGTAGGCCCCTGATACTTACCCTATTTAACGACAAGCACCCACCAATAGAGAACGGTAAATTTCGAACAGCAACTATATTATCAATATAAAATGTCTGTTCTTTAGAAATCGGTTATATTCGAGCTGCAACTATACAGTTTCTAATATAGGCCTATACACCAGACCAGACCAGATGGCTGGAGTAAAATAGGAAAGAAGAGTAGCCTAGTTGGACAGAGGAAGAACAAGCCGAGAAGTGAGAAGTAGGCTACAGTAGAAGACTGAAAGTTGCTTCATTGCTTGCACTACTCAATATCTCTTTAATTTTCACAATTCATAAATAGCTCTTTTACATCTTAATAGTAGGCTACTGTTGTCACTCATGATGTTTTAATTGCCATCCCCATTTTGTCATTATCATTATTGTCCTAGCTTATAGTCCATATGCTAGTAGGCTACAACTAAATATATTGCGCTACATTCCATGTAGGCCTATACTTTAATATTTTGCAGCAACGTTACTTTTGTCTGTATAAAATACTTTATCTAATTGTAATTCTTTGTTATATGTGTAGGTTACTCAACGTCTATAGGCCTATCTTGTATTGGTTTTGTTTCTTGCACTGCTTAATTGGTGCTTGTACTGAGGACTTGAGGAGTAAATAAAGACATAAGCCTACCGGTAGGCTACGCAATTATTTTCTCATGAAGGAATATGTGAGACCACCACAGCAATCATCCCAGTGACTGTCTCTCCAGTAATTTATATTTCTACAGCTCTACCCATACACGGCATACACTAATAAATAGCCTACACATCCCTTCAGCAACATCCCCAAATGTGTGGAACACATCTTTTGTCTCATTTTGCGTTTATGAATATATTTTCTCTCGATGTTACATGTTTACTATTCTTTTTTCGTATCTTCAATTAAATTATCTTCTACTACATTACTACCGGTATATTTACTAATATTATTGTGATTGTACTCAATTGGCCTCTGCATCTGAATGGTCTTTAACCATTATGCATCACAACGAATTGACCACTTGCGAGTTTCTGGCTATAAGGAAGTTGGAGCCGTAAACATCGATATTAAACATAAATGCAATGATAATATAGGTTTCTGATGGATAGAAAGTAGGTCGAGTTATATTTTATGTTTATAAATAGGCCTACACTACAACCGTATTTTAGCTGGTAATTTTACTAAATATCAATGTCTACAGCTTCAACTTCCTTATAGCATGAAAATCGCAAGTGGTGAATTGGCCGGTGAGGTATTAGTCCATGAGCCAAGACCCGAATTTTGGGATATCGGTACCACCCGGGGTGACTAATTCTCTTAGGTGTTTTTAGCTTGCTACATGTCTCTAGTTTATGTTTTGATATGATAGCCCTTGCACATTGGTAGCTTAATGGTCGTTATCACTTCTTGAATAGACATACCCTACCGAAAATTCCGAAATTTTTTAAAATGTCAAATTTGGGGACAGGAATGCCTAAATGTCAACAAAATGCATATAGTAATTGTCACATTTAATACAAGTCCTGTAAATACACACTAAGCATGCCATGGGCTTGTACATACTATTATGGCAAATTACTACTCCTAAATATCATCTACGTCAGACTCGGAATCTGACTGTTGTGCCACCGGCTCTTCTTCAATAGCCTTGTTCTGACATGTCTGTAACCTGCACATGTCCGTGCATTTTAGACCATTGCTGAGGCAAGTACACTTAGGGAGTTCGCATGACCGCACACACTTGCAAGACAGTAGCTGCATAACAGCATCTGGTGCTGGTGAGCCTCGCATCCAGTTGACGGCAAGCTTACCGTCCTCATCTGTCATCCAACCGCAGTCTGTTGGGTTCGCAACAAATGGCTGGCTCTGAAGACTTCTCCTCCAGATCGCAGCCTGGTAGTTTGCACGCAGTGCATGCATGAAGAGGCAGTCCTCACAAGGAGGGAGTTGACTTGACTCTACCTCTCCACGTCTTGCACAGAACAGCTCATACCGAAGCTTGTTTACCTTAGTTGTGTGGGTAGATGGTAGGTACATGTGGCAGGTGATTTCCTGTAGCTTCTCAAAGAGTTCAGGAGACACTTCCCATGAGCGTCCAAGTTCGTGAAAAGCATGCTGGTATGTCTTGTCCATCTTCACCTGCTTGAGTGTCGTCATCTTCCCTCGGCCAGCGAATGCACTGACGGTATCACAGCCTGTAAAGGCATGCATACCAATCAATGAATCACACACGCTGCCTCCCAGTGTGCGGCTCAGTGTGGTGATATCCAGGAATCTTGTCCGGTTCTTCGTCCCGCACTTCTGGAACAGATGGGATGGGATCTTGTGGCACATGCCAAGACACAACACCATGACGTCTGTATCTTCTGCAGTGATGATGACAGACTTGTTCCCAGATTCTGCTGCATGAAGTGCATGGAGAAGAAGGCGTGTGTCTGCTTCTTCTTGAGTTGACTTAAGCTCAGGAGCCTCTTCCCACTGCTCTTTGGTGATCTTGAAGCAGCGCTGCTCACATGTGACATACAGCTCCTTGTCCTTGAGCTTCTCCCTGTGCTGTGGTGCCTTCCATTCTTCTACCAAGAACTTGATAAGACTTGCCTTGTTGGAGGAACTACTGAGTAACTTTCTCCACTGCTGGATGTTGTGCCCAGGTTGAATGTTCTTGAAATGAATTCCTGTGCCTGCACTTCTTTTGGCTCGTTCTGCATCCTTGATGGATGTCTCCTTGTAGATATCAAACACAACATCAATGCGCCTGCTCTTAGCACCTTCATGAACAGCGTGACTCAGTGCTGTACCTGCAAGCTGTGAAAAAGTTTTGTCGTTTCCCTTCAGTTTGTGGACCAGGCTCATCCCATCAATTATGGTAGCAGAGGGCTCGGGTATCACTTCTGCAGGAGAAACATTCCTCTCTAACTCCTTTGCGAGGGCAGCCTTGTTGGTCTTGCGGAGAGACCCATCACCGCTGGCAAGTGCCCAAGGCAAAGGCCCCAGGGGATGAGCCAAGACATCACTCATTTTGAGCTTTCTGTTCTCGGCAACAAGGATCATCTGGCCAAATAGGTTCCTGTCAGCCTTTAAGATAACCTCCTTGGCATGGTCTTGTGAGCGTGGCTTCATTCTGATGTTAGTGAACGTTCTCAGTTTCGTCTTCGTCATCGTGTCATGAAACTGTATAGTTGGCGTATCGATCTCCAGGCGCTCTTCCTTGAAGGCTTGATATGCATCCTCTCCTATTCTGTAGGCCCCTAGAAGGTCTTTGACAACTTCTGGTGGTGCCATAGTCGCAGTTGACAAACTGACAAGATCTTCTTGCTCTGCGTTGAAGGGGTTCAACCAGCTGGTCTCCATCAGTTGAACTAAAGATTGGACATCGGCCTCATCTCTTCTAATCCTGGGCATCTGTAGGTCTGGGTGGCTGAAGTCAGTATACTTTTGGCCTACTACCATAGTCCTGAGCTGCCTTAAGTACCTGCTGCGATACTCCGATGTCAGGTAGTACCTGGCGACAGCTCCGCCTTTCAGGCTGAAGCCTTTTGTGCCCCCTGGTGTCTGGGTGTCTTTGTTGATCGTCTCTTCGATTGTCTGGTCCACAGGGATCCGTCCAAAGGGATTCTTGCTACCGATCTGGACCGAAAAGCCACCTTGCATGAAGTGTTCATGGACCTCTGGGTGTTCAATGGGCAGTCGAGACATCAAGGCATAGTAGTAGGTTAGGAACCGGGCATAGTTCACTTTGTCATAGGCAAAACACCACGGTATCATCTGTCGGATTGCTCCTAGGTGGAGCATCCAGTTGCCTTCTCTGGAGGCTCGAATTAAGTCCAGCATGATCTCAACCATGTCCAGGTATGACATCCAGAATGCTGAGAGGTTGTGTTCATCTCTGAGGGTCTCAAGATAAACTTGGAAAAGCTTCATGATATGTGTGCATGATTCACTCTCCATCAGCTCTTGAAAGAGTCCCTGAGACACATTGCTGTGAAAGCTGTTGATGTCCTTCAGTGTTTCATCTAGATGGTGTATGTCCCTTGAATGGTTTTCTTCTAGCCATGAAAGGAAGCCTTTCCATGCAAGCCTCATCAGTGCTTCATACACGAGCTTGTGTAGTCTCACTGCTCTGTTGTACCTCTTGCCGTTCATCACTCCTGACACTGATCCTTCTGCGATGATACCTGATTCCACACACAGATCTCTAAGACCTGCATCTTGAAACCTCTTTCCTATGGTGGAGATGAGATTACAGATTGTGTGGAAGACGCCCATCCTGATGATAATGTTCTTGAACTTCTCTTGTTTCCAGATAACTTCGGCAGCTTTGGCATAGAGTGCTTGATCAAACACGCACACAATCTTGTTAAGCTGTAAGGACTGCATGATAGCATGCGTTTGTTCCAAGATTTCATTAACGGTGGACATTTCTGTTGCGGGAGCATTGATAGTGGGCAGGTAGCTTACAGTGTCCTGAACCACTGCAATGTCTCTGCGCATTTTGATGTTGAACCCAGTCCAACTGCTGATGGACTGGTCCTCATGGTCTGACATTCGAGTAAGAAGCCAGATATGGTTCTTTGTCTTTGAATCCTGGACTTCCTTGGTAGTGTCGACATACGCAGTCTCAATCCTAGGTGGCCCTGCCCGCCGCCCAACATTGTATATTGGCAGCATTGATGATGTCTGAGTGATGCTTCTTATCTTGGACTTGGTAATCTCTGGCAGGACTTTCTCTGGCACAGAGCCTGCAACCTTGGACTGGACAGCAATGCCATTGACTCTATGAGAAGTACCTGCTCCACTTAGGGTCTCTTCAAGTCGGTCAATGTTATCCCAGGCCAGGGTTGTGAACACACCAGGGTAGATGTTTGCTGGCAGTGGAATGTCATCCTTTGAGCATTCCAGCTTCTGGATACAAAGGGCTGTATCGATCTCAAACATTGAGTAAGACACACAGTGACCAAGACGATTCAGAGTTCGGATCAGTTCTGTGTTTCCTGTCAAAGACTTTACAGCATTGGTCAGCAGTACGTGCTTGGGTGGTTTTGTCTTGCCACTGGTAACAGCAAAGACCAAGTCACTGCCAAAGGAAGTGGCAAGACGTTGAGCTCTTTCAGAGGGAGTTTCACACTCACACTCTCCTGTCAGCAGGGTGTGCAGGAATTGAGTGACTGCTGCAGGAATGACATTCTGATCTGTATCGGGAGGCCATGGCTGACTCACATCTTGTTTATTGATCTCATTCCTCAGCTGCATTCCTGCTTTGGTTAAGACATCTTCAGAGTTAGCTGCTCTTGCTTCTTGCAGGTCTTTTGCCATTTTGTGTGCTTGCCGGGCAAGGTCGTCCATTGAGAGGCTGCGTGGATAGATTAGAAGCTTTCCTTTCTCATCTGGGACAAAGCGTAGTGATTCTCCAAACTCGGTTTCAATCTTTCGGCGAACATGTTTCTTTGTCGCTGGTTTCAGTTGGATAATACCACGGGACATCATGGATCTCTCAAGCCTAGATGTGAGGTTTGTCATAGGCAGTACCTCTGGGTTGGGGAATAATTTGGTCCTTATATACAAGCAGAGTTCCTCGAGGGCTTCTGTCTCAACCTCTTCGTAGCGTGCTTCCTCGCTTTCTTCCTGATTTTCACCTGCACCCGACCTGGCGGCCGCTGGGAAATCATCTTTTGTGAAGAGTTTGTAGCACGACTTGTGGTAGTGACCCTCTGCAGCAACAAGGTCTCTGCTAACTAAACCAAGGATTCTCTGGTTGAGTTTCCTTATTGCTGCTCTGCGAATCTTCTCATCTGCTCGTAGCTCAACACACTGTATGAGTGGCTCCCTTGTCTTTGTTGTTTTTATGTACTTGCTTGACTTCTCGCAGAAGATACATACTTTGGCATACACCCTGCTAGTACTAGGGGCATCCCTTGATGCCCTCCTCCTGGGGTCGACGCTTGCTGATTCTATCTTGACACCCTTGGCAAGGATAGAATCCAGTGACTTCTTCATTGTAAAGAGACTACGACATTTACGGTGATAATGTATGTGTGGTATTCCTCCTTCTTCAAGGCCCTTGGCTGCTTCCAGGACTGGATCATGCTGCCTGATTTCTGCAGCCCTGAGCAATGTGTTCCAGGAGTCCAAATCCTGTGGTGACACCAGAGCATCGCTGTCATCATCAGAGCAGTGGATGATACAGTCGATCCGTGCTCTCTTCCTCGCAGATGGTTCCATCCTGCCGTCAAACAGTCGACACACACCTGCAAAAAATATCACCATTAAACCATGAACAAACAAACACATTACATGGAAACCACTCTACATATGTTTGCTCCTTCCAATAATAAATTATATCCCCAAAATATAACAAAAAATCCCCAAATATGAAATAAACCCCTAAATATGGAGAAACTTGAAATACACATCGGAATAATTCTTGTAGAGAATCAAATAAGCTACAAGAGCTGTTAGAATATATTTTTCAATGTTCCCCATATTTAAGGATTTATTCTAGATTTAGAGGAAAATACCCAAAATATAGAGTATATTCCGAAATATGAGGAAATTTGAAAAATACCTAGGAACAACTCTGGTAGAGAATATAATTCTACATAGGTGTTCAAAGTTTCGCGATGATTGTGTGATGGATTTTAAAGAAAATGAGGAAAACGCCGAGCGTCACGCTAAAAATCTTTATTTTTGGGTAGCGCCCCTATTGCATCAAAAAAATTAGACTAAGCTACCAGTGCGAGAAGGCTATCATATCTTAATGTACTTACAGTCACTCTATAAACATTTTAGTACCATTCGTGTTTAGTCACCCCAGGTGGTACCGATATCTGGCCTGGCTCATGGACTATATGTAAAGGATAGCGAATGCATAATCTTCATTGCAAACTGTTATGCCACGTTTCTAAGAAACGTGATATATTCTGATTGCTATTGACTATGTGCAGTTATCTTCAACTAAGGAGCTCTCGACTATGGGTGAGTATTTCCCCAAATTACCACATAAATAACAGGCAATAGAGATAAAACACAAGGAAAGATTACACAGGTTTTTATTCCTAACAACTAGGGACCATGGGCATTAACACCTTACGAGCGGCCTATGCGGTTTATTTATGTGTACCGCCCAGCGGGGTGTTTTTAGCCAAAATAGGGCTGTTTACGTGATCATTTTCATGCCTAAATAAGACCCAGAACGTAAAACAAGTATCTATCCCTGAAAGGGCATAAACAGAGCTTTCGAATGACACCATAACGATCCTTGTATGATGGATAGTTTTCTTGCAATAACCGTGCAACGCGAGTGCAAAAAGCAGGTAATTCGGTACTTTCGGTACATAATTGAGTATGTAGCGAGTGAGAGAGGGAGGAGGGAGCTGATATTTGTGTCAGTAGGTTCGCCGCGGTGGTCTGGAGCAGTCATACGCTCGCTAGTCTCCTGCCACCACTTGTCTCTCTCTCTCAGCCACATTACGTGCTGAAATTGCCACTCGACCTATGTCGAGCGCCGCCACATAGTCCAGCTTTATTTAACTCGACTTAAGTGGTGAGCCGCTTTTTAAGGGTTAAGGGGAGGTTTTTAGTGTGTTTCTCAGACTTCCATCAAGCTTGAAATTACACCCCCTTGACTCCCTTTCAAGATAAATTTGTGGCTGAAAGCCGGTTCCTCTTAAATTACAGGCTCGCTATCGCTCGCCAGGATAAAATCGACACCTAAATGGCACGAAAGGTCTTAATAATTGACAGAAATGGGTTGAAAGTCCTTAAAATCGTCAAAATAATGGGGCAAACGTCTTAAAATTAGAAAAACAATGGGGCTAAGCATGAGGGAGAAAGGGGTCAAGAAAAAAAATCCCTCAAGTGGATATCTCCCCTTAAAATAGTATGTTGGTAATGGTCAATTTTGGCTTATAAATTAGACAATAATTAAATATGATCGGTCTTAGCACAATAGTATCGTCCTTAACCCGTTGAGCCCCGGCTAGTTATAATATTTTGTTCACCCCAGTCCCAAGCCATTATCACTTCTTTTTTTTGTTTGCTAAAATGGAAGACAAGGATGAGAAATGGAAAAAAAAAGAAAAAAAAATCACCTTGGACATTTTTTTTTGGGGGGGGGGGGGGCCCGGTGGGGGGGGGGGAGGGGGAGCCTCAAAAAAATGTGTTGAGCCAAAATGGAAGAGAATGGTGAGAAATGAAGAACAAAATAAAAAAAAACTCATTTCGGTCATTTGGGGGGAGGGGGGGTTCAATAGTTCGTCGCCCCCGCATGACCACCCGCCCGGGAGCACTAGGGTAAAAACTGAGTATGGCATTGTACGGCATACATCCTAAGGAGTGTCTCACATAAATCTCAAGCCTCTAGCTCCCATACGACCGGAGTAATGAAGGTTCAAAGTGGCGGTGAACTAAGGGTGTAAACTATCCCCACTAAGCCCACCACCACCAGCCGCGCGGCTGTCTCGGCCCGCTCACACCTACTGGCCCGGCTCCCACACACACTACGGTACCTCCCCCTCCTATTCTCCGCCATACTTACGAGCCACGTAAGTGTTTTTTATATGTCGGACACACGTGATGCGTCGCTGGGAGTTCGTGATCAAACACTGCCGACGCAACACGTGCGACGCTGGGTCTCACCGGGTTAACACAAAAACGGCGACCGACCTCAATAGAGGTTTTTCTGGTGCACTGCGACTGTCCTCAATAGATCCAGAGCATAACAAAAAATTAGAAAACACCCCAGTGGCACTCAAAATAAAGCAATTTGTGATTAGGTGAAATAATTCCCCTACATTACTTACTACCACTACTACTGTACATATGTGTCCCCTCCCTCCCCTTTCCCCCCTCCTCAATTATCATCTATTTTTCCTCTTATTCCCAATTTTATCGGGTAATTTTTGGCGCGAATTTACCCCTCCCGGTCTCTTTAACACGGGTGAGTCAGCTAGAGATCCTTGCAACACAGAGACTTCTACTCAGTCACACGAGTGTCGTTTCATAGCTTGGAGAGGGAAGATATACGTCCCCCCAGCTCTCGCCTCATGATACGACCTTGCGGCAATAATACGCCTTTTTCACCCCCCAAATGCTATTACCACTTCTTTTACTGCTCTTAAATGTTCATATGTTCATATTAAAAGCAAACTAGGCGCATATGGATAAGTAATAATTATATATATGTTACCTATTACGATTTTCGTCAGAATAGAACCAAATACCTTCACTTGGCGGGAGGGTTTAAACTACCATAGCTTCGCAGTTTATGAGTTAAAAGACAGCAAAGTATGCGACAAATTATTATAGCAATACGAATTGATTCAAGTATACACAATAAATAAGAATTTTAATAACTGGCTCGAGATAAATGAAGGACGCACTGATTTTAGGTAACAATATGAGAATAAACAAAGATAACAAGACTAAGTTCTTCGAACAACGAAATTAGTTAAAGATCAATTGAACACAATATTCACAAACTTATTACACACAGCCTAAATGAAGTGACTGAAAAGCATTTAACTCTGCATTTAGATTTCACTATTTTTATATGATCCCAAGTGATAGTAAACATATGGACGCAGATCTGCACGAAGATTCTAGGATGACGTGTAAGGTGCATGTATCAAGTAATATAGTAACAATATGTGTATATCACTTCTCCTGCGAGTCGCGGGAGCCCGGACCCGGTGGGTCACTGGGACAGTGGGTCACTAAATGGTGCTCGTTGTGTGTGCGATTTAGAAATGATTTCATTAACCACAAATAGGAAGGGTGTCGTACTGTGTTAGCTGCCATCAAACTTTGTTTTTCTGATTATTGCAAAGACATGGCTCATAAAACTCTGCAGAATGATGATAAGCCACTTTGGGACTTGCTAGTTAAGCCCACTTTCACCAGCTCTAATCCTAAGTATTCTACAACTTCTCGTTCTGGCACAGGAACAACTAAGAAAAGACAATCTAAAGTAGTGTCAAAACCAGTGATTAGTTCTGATGACTCTACAGATAAAGCCACACAATCTAGCCCCCCCCCCCCCCCCCGGCAAAGTGGTCAACGCTCAATTCGTCAATCCCGCCTTCGCAGTCCTATCGACGCTCAGGTTCGAGGTCGCCGCTGCGCAAAACCCACTCTTCTTCGTCCATCAAGCAGACGGCAAAGAAGAAGCGGACGGGTACGCTGGAGGTTGTGACACGTTCAGACTCCAGTGCTTCCCGGTCACATTCCCGTAAGGCGGCTAGGTCTAGCACCTCCTGTTCGTCGGCACCAGAACCTGCGAGGCTGTCCCTGGCTGGGCCGAAAGTCCAATCCGGCTAGTAGGGGACGGTCCGTAGGGGTACGGTGACTCCGCCGAGGGAACTACCCAGTGGGATTATCAGCCATCCTGTTGTAGGTCATGTTTCACCGTCGGTGCGATCAAGACCCTACACCATTCCCCGCCGCCACACTCCTCAGCGATGTATGGCTGTCCAGGTGCTCGCCACGGAATATAGGGGTTATCCTAGTGAGCCAAGTGGAGCCCCTATTGAGTCATCGCCCATACCAAATTTAGACTGGTCCCAATTTGAATGTGATGTTCTTGAACCAGCTGTCCGGTCTGAGGAGGTTCAATTCCCCTCAACCGGGTCGCCAGAAACGATGGAGTTTCAATCTGAAAGGGATGACGAGTCTGAGCACCTGGAATCAGGGCAACAGGTGGCTTCAGGATTGCATTCCTACGTGGACACTCAGTCTATGTCGACGGACCAAAATAGGGAATTTGTGACGAAGGAGGATTTCCAAACTTTTATGGATGTTATATTGATTAGATTGGACGGGGACAAGTCTGTGCCAGTCTCCCCTGCTCCACCGCGAGGCCTTTTGGTTCACTGCAAGTTATCTGTTATGCCCTGTTTTTCTACAGGTTTAACTTGGGTAATGTGAGTTCTAAATTGACCCAATATACCCAATATACCCAATACCCAATATAAGGCTGCATGCACAATACAAGATATGAGGAATAGAGAACACAAAGAAACACATGGTAGCAAGTTACATGATCACGTTTATTGATATACCACTGCAGAATACTTGTGTAAGACAATATAATAGAATTGAACAACACTAGCATAAGTGGATCTGGATGGAGCCTAGTCTCCCACTTCCAACGTTCAGGTATTAATCTTCTGATCACTGGCTTTGATTTCACAGGTTTATATACCGAAGACCATCAATGTTACTTATAGATTCATATTCACTGTTAGATTTATTACTGGTAGCTCTGGTGCACAAGTAGTAGTTCACAGACTAGATTAGACACACGTATTTTTAGAGCACGGGAATTCTAGTTACCTCAGGGGGTACTGATCTAAGTTTTATATCCTTGTCTCAGAAATACATAGAACGCAAATCAGTGGGCGAACGTTAGATATCACTAGAGTTTTAATATCTGAATAAAGTAATTACGAGAGTCAAGGTCGCCTGTTAATTAAAGAGCACTGATCGCTTAGTACGTCCCAAATGGAATGGTTAAGTATGAATTACACTGGGCAAGGTCTTAGCCACTTCGTAGAAATATTAATTAGTGAATCTAAAACAGCACAGTAATATGTAGTACTGCTAAAGGGAATCTTGGGTAGTATCTGATGGGTCTGGTCCTGGTTATCTTGCGTTATGATGTTGGGGGCTAACGACTGGTTCCGCGGCCGTCCAGGGGGGCCATATGTGTGAAGTTCTTCAATACGTGGGCAGGTCCTTCTATCCAAATCTGCCACGGAGTCTGCCGGTTCTGGGATCTCACTCCGGAACAACACAAGGGCAGAGCTAGAAATTAACTGCAGGGTAGTGACCCCTGGTTGGTGTCTAGCTTTCAACTGATTTGACTGGGGGCGGGAGTTAGATTTATAGGCTCGGTTCTGGACCCTGTAGACAGTAGGGATCTCGAGTCTTATGGACTTAATTGAGCTCTCAATAGATATGGGGACTAGGTAAGATGATATTTACAGTTGTGGCACAGGGCGATAGGAAGCCTTTATATTTTCATATAACTGAGCCTTAGTAAGAGGTACTATTTTGGCTATACTGGACGTATTTAGGGGAGAGAGACTGGATCTACTTTGCGAGGAGGATGGGGACAGCTGTGATAGGAGCGTCTCTCTAGATTGTTCAATCTTCATTCTATGGTATAGCTGAGGTGCTAATTTAGTGATCAGAGCATGCAAGAAAGGTAAATGGTTTATTGTGAGTTAATAGAGGTTAGTAAAGGTGTTAGTCATTTATGGTTAGTTCATCGATAGGAAGAATTCCTGTGCTACCTGGCAATGACTCGAAAGTCAAAACAGGGGCCAGGTATACCTCCGCGGGGGTGGGGGTCTCCCTCCTCGGGTGGGCAAAAAGGGGGAGCTGGGCGCCCTCTCTGATATAGTCGTCCGGCGGCTGTGGCTAGGGGCTTGCCATATCACCAGTGTTTGTAATAACCCTCTGTGTATGAGACAGATGTGAGTGTCTTTAATACCAAAACCGAAGGTGCCTGAGCTAGCTGGTTTTACTCGGCTGGTTGTTAATTGTAGGGTTTGCTGGATATGGTGGAGACTGGGTTGCTAACTCTGCCACATTTATCTGGAAGTATGACAATAGAAGTTAGTTACTGGCGGGGCGGCTAGCCTCGCACCGACGACCATTGGGTGCAGGGTTGTGAATGTGTTGTAAGAGAATAGATGGCATGCAAGGGGCTAGTAAAGTTCTAATGTTGTTCTGGCCTACTAAGTGAAGGTAGGCTGGATAGGAGTATATATATAAAAGGTTGGAGAGCATTAGTAACGGACAATTCAAGGATCTTCAAGAGGTATGAGAGAGAGGCTAGGTCGGACAAGAGTCGAGAAGCGCGGGTGTCTTAATGAGAGGGGGGGGAGAGTTCAAGGGCTACAGGGAAATTTTGCCCCTAAGGTCCCTGGGCGTGGGGGTGGCATTAGGCTACAATTGATATGGAAGTTTGAAAAGGCAGTAGAATACGTTAGCCAAATGCTACCGGGGAATGCAACTATGGGGTGGTATATGAGTCTGGAAAAGATAGAGTTATGTGATCAGTCAGAGGGTTATGGATACTATTAGTTGGCCCTGGGAACGGCGTTTTCTATTAAATATAAAATACCAACCACAGTGGCAGTTCGTAGGGGTACTTAGTTATTGTTTCGGGGTACTTATGACAGATACTGATAACCAGGTTATCTTATATAATCTCTGGTTGGGGTAAGAGGTGTAAGACACGAAGTAAATTGGCGTAGTGTGGACTGTGGATACGAAGGAGGCAAGGGGAAGACGTATGACAATTGTGGAAAGTAAATGGAAAAAGGTGAACACAATGGCGGATAAAAATACTTAACCTAAGGGTTGCATACATAGATTTATGGGGCGATGGGTCTTCAGAAGCTTAGTCTGGCAAGACAAGATGTTAGGGAATGTTAATATTAATACTTAGTTACTAGAGGAGCAATGCAAGGGGCGACTGAGCACGGGTTACATATATCTATACTCGTCATGGAAAATGATATAAGAGATCTAGGGACAGCGTGGGTGCTTTAACTTCTAAGATATATAACATCTACTTCTCGGATGCAAGAACATACATAGATATAATTATGGCTGTCTGATGTGTTGGCATTGGCTCAACGTCGGGACAGGCATGGGTGTTTTTAATATGAATGTATATTCCTGTTCATCATCTTTGTAGTTAATAAGTGTAGGGCACGAGGGGTTAGTGTACGTGAGGTGTGGAAAATGGTCGGTTTTAGAAAAGGTAAATGGGTGTGTCCTGGAGCTGTTTAGCCCTGCGGCTTGGGCTGTCTGAAATGGCTGGCTCGGTCAGCTGGTCCTTTCGTTCTGTGGACCTTTCCTTTGGTGTTTCTGTGTGGTGTTCGTTCATGGCTTCTGTGGTGGGCTTCTCGTTCTGGGGCATTTTACTTCCCTCTCCTTCATTATAGGCTCGTCCTCGAGCCTCAAGGGTGAAGTAAAAAGAAGCATAGTCAGAAAAGTGTAGGTTAACAAGAAAAGTAGTATGACTAAGGGAAAAAAATAATATATACAGTATATGGAAAACATGTAAATTTAAGAAAGGACAGATACTTAAGAACACAGGAAATTAAGAAGAGGTAAAGTGTTTAACAATGTATAAAGCAAATTTAAAAGATAGTCAGAAAAGTGTAGGTAACAAGAAAAGTAGTAGGACTAAGGAAAAAAATATAGTATATACAGTATATGGAAAACATGTAAATTTAAGAAAGGGCAGATAATTAAGAACACAGGAAATTAAGAAGAGGTAAAGTGTTTAACAATGTATAAAGCAAATTTAAAAGATAGTCAGAAAAGTGTAGATTAACAAGAAAAGTATTATGACTAAGGGAAAAAAAATACTATATACAGTATATGGAAAACATGTAAATTTAAGAAAGGACAGATAATTAAGAACACAGGAAATTAAGAAGAGGTAAAGTGTTTAACAATGTATAAAGCAAATTTAAAAGATAGTCAGAAAAGTGTAGGTAACAAGAAAAGTAGTATGACTAAGGAAAAAAAATAATATATACAGTATATGGAAAACATGTAAATTTATAGAATCATGCCCAATCGCTTAGGAATTGAAAACATTCGAAACAATTTAGTACAATAATATCCTCATCATCATCAGGGGGGGGAGGGTATTTAGGGTCGCCGTTTGTCTGGGTGACGGTCTGGTAATAGGGGGTGGTGGTTCACTTTCACTTTGGAAGGGCGGGGTGGGTATACCGTTAGTTCTTGTCGTTAGGAATGTGGGTCTGGGGGCGAGCTGGCCCGGGGCCAGTTTTGGAGGGGGGGTCTAAGTGGTTTCGGTCGGGGGTAGTGATAGGGGGGTTTTAAAGATGAAATGGGCAGGTCGAGTCGGGGTTGTTGTTGCGGAAGAGGTTGGTGCTGGGGAGGGGTTGAATTGTGTAGAGAGTTGTGGTCGTGAGTGGGGTTTGGGGAAGGGTGAGTAAGGCTGAAGGTTGAGAGTTTACTATGATCAGGTGGTTTGGAGGTTTGGGGTGTGGGGATTTGATAGGGAGATGGTGGGGGGGGGTCTGGGCAGGCAGGGTTGTGGTTTGAGAGGGGTTGAATTTAGAGTGATTTTATTTCCGGGAGAGACATGGATGGGATTTCGAGGAGTGGTTGAAGTTGAGAGGTTGATTATTTTGTTTGGGGCGAGAGGGAGAGTATTTTGGGGTTTAGCCAAGGTGGAAAAAGTTTTGTGGTTGGATTGGGATGGGAGTGGTATTTCGTCGAGCGGGATCTTTGTGGGGGGAATTTGGGGCGGGTGGGGTAACGGTGAAGAGGGGGAGGTTGATAGTTTAGCTGGGCTCATGATGGTGGGGGACCGACTGGTGAGCAGGTGTTCGGTACGCATGAGGGGGGGGGAATCACTTTGGTGGGGGTCACGCGTGAGGGGGGGATTAACGGCGCGTGTGGGAGGATCAGAGTGGTGGGGTGTGTCGGTGGCAGTGACGGTTTGCTTAGAGGTTATCTGGGGTTGGTGGGTTTGTCTGTCATGAGGGGGTGAGTCAAGTGTGGGGTTTTGAAGTTTATTAGGGGTGTGAATTGTGGGGGGGTGGAAGGGAGCTACTGACGGAAAACTGTCACAAGGGAGATTTTGTTGGTGGGGGAATAGCTGAGTATTTCTGGGGGAAGGGGGGGAACATAGTTGGGTCCCTAGGTCGTCACGCGTGAGGGGAGGGTTTACGGCGCGTGTGGGAGGGTCAGGGTGGTGAGAGGTGAGCGAGTTAGGAAACGGGATTTGTTGGGGGGACTGCGGCGGGTTGGTGGGGGAAGAGTTATGTGTAGAACAGGGGTTATTGGTAGAGGACTGATGTATAGGTTTGGGGTTGTTAATAGGACGAATTTTGGGAATTTTCTTGGTGGCAGTCACGGTCTGGTTAGCGGTTATCTGGGGTTGGTGGGTTTGTTTGACATTAACAGGACGAGTTTGGGGAATTTTCTTGGTGGCAGTCTCGGTCTGGTTAGAGGTTCTCTGGGACTGGTGAGTTTGTTTGACATGAGAGGGCGAGTCAATTGTGGGGTTTCGAAGTTTTCTAGGGGTGTGAATTGTGTGGGGGTGGAAGGGAGCTACTGACTGAAAACTGTCACAAGCTACCGACGGAAAACTGTCACAAGGGAATTTTTGTTGGTGGGGGGATAGCTGAACATTTCTGGGGTCATGTGGAAAATATGTTGTGGTAGGCCTACATAGGTAGGCATAGCTAGAATACGGCTCTTGTTGGGGGGGCTGCTGAGGGTTGGTGGGGGGAGAGGTCGGTAAACTGTCACAAGGGAAATTTTGTTGGTGGGGGGATAGCTGAACATTTCTGGGGTCATGTGGAAAATATGTTGTGGTAGGTCTACATAGGTAGGCATAGCTAGAATACGGCTCTTGTTGGGGGGGCTGCTGAGGGTTGGTGGGGGGAGAGGTCGGTAAACTGTCACAAGGGAAATTTTGTTGGTGGGGGGATAGCTGAACATTTCTGGGGTCATGTGGAAAATATGTTGTGGTAGGCCTACATAGGTAGGCATAGCTAGAATACGGCTCTTGTTGGGGGGGCTGCTGAGGGTTGGTGGGGGGAGAGTTCACTGGAGTTGGACTTTCACCGGAAGTCATTTTGGAAGGGTGCACGGAGTCTTGGATAGGGGCTAAAAGGTTGGATAGGGGATTCATCGAACTGCGTAGGCATTCTTCTCTGATGGCGAGCATATGTTCTTCGAATAGGCCATACGGGTCGAGATGGGCGGTGATGTGGGGTGGGAGGATGTTTAACAATGCGGTGAATAAGAGTTCATTTTGTTGGTCGTAATCTTCATAGCTATACGTGGTCCTCACGTATCTGTAGAGTTGTATGAGGGTCACATTTATATCCCCTTCATACTTGATCTCGTCGACTTTTATTATTTTGGGGGCGACGGGGGAACCCAAAAGTGGATCTAAAGTCCGGATCACGAAGGATCGAAACTGGTTCCAGGTACTCTCTGGCGTATTCTGTTTCACCATTTGGTGAATAAATTCTTTAAAAGTAGGCTTATCAACAAGTTGGGAAACGGCTTCTCCCAACTGTACAACATGCAAAATTGCCATGGCGATTTTTTCGCGGTCATTATGAAGTACCACATCGTACACTGGCTTTATTATGTCTAAGTAACTGGTGATATCATATGTGTTTACATCATACTTGGGAATGTGTGCGAGTGGCTGAAGATTTCGCGATGTTGCCATGCTTCTACTGTTCCAAACTTGCAGTGTAATGCAACCTTTTATCCGAATCAAGAACCACCGCTGCCGCCAATGTTATGCCCTGTTTTTCTACAGGTTTAACTTGGGTAATGTGAGTTCTAAATTGACTGGGTATATAAGGCTGCATGCACAATACAAGATATGAGGAATAGAGAACACAAAGAAACACATGGTAGCAAGTTACATGATCACGTTTATTGATATACCACTGCAGAATACTTGTGTAAGACAATATAATAGAATTGAACAACACTAGCATAAGTGGATCTGGATGGAGCCTAGTCTCCCACTTCCAACGTTCAGGTATTAATCTTCTGATCACTGGCTTTGATTTCACAGGTTTATATACCGAAGACCATCAATGTTACTTATAGATTCATATTCACTGTTAGATTTATTACTGGTAGCTCTGGTGCACAAGTAGTAGTTCACAGACTAGATTAGACACACGTATTTTTAGAGCACGGGAATTCTAGTTACCTCAGGGGGTACTGATCTAAGTTTTATATCCTTGTCTCAGAAATACATAGAACGCAAATCAGTGGGCGAACGTTAGATATCACTAGAGTTTTAATATCTGAATAAAGTAATTACGAGAGTCAAGGTCGCCTGTTAATTAAAGAGCACTGATCGCTTAGTACGTCCCAAATGGAATGGTTAAGTATGAATTACACTGGGCAAGGTCTTAGCCACTTCGTAGAAATATTAATTAGTGAATCTAAAACAGCACAGTAATATGTAGTACTGCTAAAGGGAATCTTGGGTAGTATCTGATGGGTCTGGTCCTGGTTATCTTGCGTCCATGATGTTGGGGGCTAACGACTGGTTCCGCGGCCGTCCAGGGGGGCCATATGTGTGAAGTTCTTCAATACGTGGGCAGGTCCTTCTATCCAAATCTGCCACGGAGTCTGCCGGTTCTGGGATCTCACTCCGGAACAACACAAGGGCAGAGCTAGAAATTAACTGCAGGGTAGTGACCCCTGGTTGGTGTCTAGCTTTCAACTGATTTGACTGGGGGCGGGAGTCAGATTTATAGGCTCGGTTCTGGACCCTGTAGACAGTAGGGATCTCGAGTCTTATGGACTTAATTGAGCTCTCAATAGATATGGGGACTAGGTAAGATGATATTTACAGTTGTGGCACAGGGCGATAGGAAGCCTTTATATTTTCATATAACTGAGCCTTAGTAAGAGGTACTATTTTGGCTATACTGGACGTATTTAGGGGAGAGAGACTGGATCTACTTTGCGAGGAGGATGGGGACAGTTGTGATAGGAGCGTCTCTCTAGATTGTTCAATCTTCATTCTATGGTATAGCTGAGGTGCTAATTTAGTGATCAGAGCATGCAAGAAAGGTAAATGGTTTATTGTGAGTTAATAGAGGTTAGTAAAGGTGTTAGTCATTTATGGTTAGTTCATCGATAGGAAGAATTCCTGTGCTACCTGGCAATGACTCGAAAGTCAAAACAGGGGCCAGGTATACCTCCGCGGGGGTGGGGGTCTCCCTCCTCGGGTGGGCAAAAAGGGGGAGCTGGGCGCCCTCTCTGATATAGTCGTCCGGCGGCTGTGGCTAGGGGCTTGCCATATCACCAGTGTTTGTAATAACCCTCTGTGTATGAGACAGATGTGAGTGTCTTTAATACCAAAACCGAAGGTGCCTGAGCTAGCTGGTTTTACTCGGCTGGTTGTTAATTGTAGGGTTTGCTGGATATGGTGGAGACTGGGTTGCTAACTCTGCCACATTTATCTGGAAGTATGACAATAGAAGTTAGTTACTGGCGGGGCGGCTAGCCTCGCACCGACGACCATTGGGTGCAGGGTTGTGAATGTGTTGTAAGAGAATAGATGACATGCAAGGGGCTAGTAAAGTTCTAATGTTGTTCTGGCCTACTAAGTGAAGGTAGGCTGGATAGGAGTATATATATAAAAGGTTGGAGAGCGTTAGTAACGGACAATTCAAGGATCTTCAAGAGGTATGAGAGAGAGGCTAGGTCGGACAAGAGTCGAGAAGCGCGGGTGTCTTAATGAGAGGGGGGGGGAGAGTTCAAGGGCTACAGGGAAATTTTGCCCCTAAGGTCCCTGGGCGTGGGGGTGGCATTAGGCTACAATTGATATGGAAGTTTGAAAAGGCAGTAGAATACGTTAGCCAAATGCTACCGGGGAATGCAACTATGGGGTGGTATATGAGTCTGGAAAAGATAGAGTTATGTGATCAGTCAGAGGGTTATGGATACTATTAGTTGGCCCTGGGAACTGCGTTTTCTATTAAATATAAAATACCAACCACAGTGGCAGTTCGTAGGGGTACTTAGTTATTGTTTCGGGGTACTTATGACAGATACTGATAACCAGGTTATCTTATATAATCTCTGGTTGGGGTAAGAGGTGTAAGACACGAAGTAAATTGGCGTAGTGTGGACTGTGGATACGAAGGAGGCAAGGGGAAGACGTATGACAATGGTGGAAAGTAAATGGAAAAAGGTGAACACAATGGCGGATAAAAATACTTAACCTAAGGATTGCATACATAGATTTATGGGGCGATGGGTCTTCAGAAGCTTAGTCTGGCAAGACAAGATGTTAGGGAATGTTAATATTAATACTTAGTTACTAGAGGAGCAATGCAAGGGGCGACTGAGCACGGGTTACATATATCTATACTCGTCATGGAAAATGATATAAGAGATCTAGGGACAGCGTGGGTGCTTTAACTTCTAAGATATATAACATCTACTTCTCGGATGCAAGAACATACATAGATATAATTATGGCTGTCTGATGTGTTGGCATTGGCTCAACGTCGGGACAGGCATGGGTGTTTTTAATATGAATGTATATTCCTGTTCATCATCTTTGTAGTTAATAAGTGTAGGGCACGAGGGGTTAGTGTACGTGAGGTGTGGAAAATGGTCGGTTTTAGAAAAGGTAAATGGGTGTGTCCTGGAGCTGTTTAGCCCTGCGGCTTGGGCTGTCTGAAATGGCTGGCTCGGTCAGCTGGTCCTTTCGTTCTGTGGACCTTTCCTTTGGTGTTTCTGTGTGGTGTTCGTTCATGGCTTCTGTGGTGGGCTTCTCGTTCTGGGGCATTTTATTATCCCTAAACAAGTAACTACTCCCTCCATTGTCACTACTTGTCCTAGTATTGTTACGCCGACCCTAGTTACCTCTAACGTCAGATTGTTGACTGATATCATTCCTCCTCCACTTGACAAAACTCCCGTTAAAAAAGATCCTATGCCCTTGCTTTATGGTCCAGATTGATCTTGGACTCCTCTTGCTCCTTTAAACCCACAGGCCGCGCAACCGACGGTGTCGGGTGAGACTCCTGTCCCTGAACACTGGTGTGTCGAACTTAGTGAGTTAAAAAAGTTACGAGCAAAGAAAATATCAGGTGAGGTTTTAGATGTGGTGGTGAAAGCGATTCCCAATGTCTATACACTGGACTATTTTGTGTATGCTCCATAACCTTGCCTTGCCACCGGCCTCGTCTGTACGCCTGTATTCCGACTGGTCTAAACTTGACGGGTTCAATGATACGAAATCTCTGTTTAGCTTAACGCCAGAATTAGATACTCAACCTATTCGTGACCAGTCAGATAATCCGGTCCTACAGATTGAGACGGTCGGCTCAGATCCGTGGCATGACTGGGAGTCGGAGGCTCAGAACTTTGCCAGCACCATTACAAGCAAGTCTACCCACCAGATTCCTCAGGAAAATCATTGTTGGTTCTGTTTACCGGTGGCACATGCGGGGGGTGTTTCCAAAACCGTATTAGACTTTTTGAGTGCCCCTAAACTTTCCTTGTATGAAGTGGGTGACCCTTTTTCTAGCCCTACACCTACTCAGATAGATAAGGACTTTAAACTTAGGCAGAAAGCTTGGTGCCTGTTGTCTCAGTTTCTCGTCAGTCGTCAGTTGGCTGAGTAGCTAGTGCGCACGACTGAGGCGGTAACTGATCCCCAAGCAACCAAGGCCCTCTCTCTCACCCAGCGGCTTATGCTGCAAAATTCTGTGCAGACTCTTGGTGATATCCGGGTGACTTTCTTGGAAGCTGTTTGGGCGCGCCAAGATCTCAACGCGCGATCTTCTGCCGGAAGAGATTGGTCGTAGGCTCATTCTGACCCTTGTACTAACCACCACCTTAGTTTCTCAAGAAGCGTGGAGATCTGTATGTAGCTTATTAAACTCTACTAGAACGACTGCCTCCACTACTAAAGCAAAATTTAGTCAGAGTCACCATAGTGGCCCCAAGTTCTTTCAGTCTTTCAAGACTCCTTCCAAACCTGGCAGCAGTGGCTCAGCATGAGGCAAATGTCAGGGTAAGGGACCGGGGAAGTGGTATAAAGGGCATTCAAAGTGGAAGTCAGGTCAGGAAGTGCGGCCCCCTCCCTCTAGCCAGTCTTCACAAACTACTACTCCCAATAAAATAACTGAGGGATCACTCAGCTCTCTCACTCCCAGGGCCCATGACGGGCGAGTTGGATACGAGTGTTGCTCTGCCGGACATGTCCAGTTGCGTGACTGGGGAATTCCGGACGTGCATCCGAGCATAGCCTCAGCAAACTTGGGCCAGGACAGTGGTACGCAAGGGCATAACTTGGCAGTGGCTCCGGCGGCCTCGTTTACGTCTACCTTCAGAAATAAACCATGTTTCATTAGAGGTGGAGTCACTTGTCAAGGAAATGATCACCAAGCATATCATTGTCCAGGTCAATCCAACTCGCCCAGTTTACACATCCAGATTATTCCTACTGCCAAAAAGGGACAGTGCTCAGATGAGGCCGGTCGTAGACTTGTCTCAATTGAATCGCTACATTCACAACCCATCGTTCAGGATGGTCACTGTGAATCAGATCAGGTTAACACTTCCACTGCAAGGTTGGATGTGTTCACTAGACCTGACAGAAGCCTATTGGCATGTCCCAGTAAACAGACAGTTCCAAAAATTCCTCGCTCTGAGGATCAGGCATCATACTTTTGTTTTTCAAAGAATGCCTTTCTGTCTGAACCTGGCACCTCGGGTATTTACCAAATTAGTCCAGCAGGCCATGTTACCACTCCTAAGGCAAGGGATCACGATCATGTGGTACTTAGACGACTGGCTAATGGTAGCGGAGTCCGAGATATTTGCCTCCAACATGTCTATCTATCTATCTATCTATTGCCTGACGCCGTGATCCCCGAAGGGGTGGCCACGAACGAACCGCCCCCATGCACCTCTGTCCCCAGTCAGTCGACGCCCCTCCCCCCAACCAGCACCGCCTTCGTTCATGTACTTCCTCACTCCATCCTTCCACCTCATATTCGGTCTACCTCTCCCCCTCTGTCCCTCCACCTCGCTCTCGTACACCCTCTTAGTCATTCTCTCGCTTTCCATACGTTCCATATGGCCGAACCATCTCAAGTTGTTCCTTTTCACACTTTCCAGCACATCTACCTCCACACCACACCTCCTTCTTACTTCCTCATTAGTCTGTCTATCCCTCCATGTAACTCCGCACGCACTCCTTAAGTAATTCATTTCCACTGCTCTCACTCTTGGTCTGAGTCTCTCAACCAACGTCCATGCTTCGCTTCCGTAAGTCAGTGTCGGGATTACCACACTGTCATGCAAGGACTTCTTCACTTCCATACTGACCACCCTATTTCTTGTTACTGCTTTTAGCGTTCCTACAACCCTCTTCCCCTGTTGTACCCTCTCCCGCACCTCTTCATCCATAGTCCCATCTTTACTCAACACACTGCCCAGATACTTAAAAGAGTTGACGATCTCCATAGCCTGACCGTTCAGCTTCACCTCACACTCTGTGACTTCACCCCTTTCGAAGACCATAACCTTGCTCTTCCCCGTATTTACCTTCAAATTCCGTTTTTCGCACACTGTTCCAAACTCATTTACCAGACCCTGCAACTCCCATTCATTATCACTCATCAGAACTGTATCATCCGCAAACAGCAGTATAGGTAGCTTCCACTCAATTCCCTCCCTTTTCAGCGATACACCAACATCCACTGCTCTTGATAGTATTTCTTTCATAACTCCATCCATATATACAGTAAACAACCACGGGGACATCACACCCCTGTTTCAAACCAACATTCAGGTCAAAGAACTCGCTCTGCTCACTCTCCACACGTACTGCCGCCTTTGCACCCTCATACATGCTCTTCACTGCTTTCAGCAACTTGCCCTCTACTCCGTATATTCTAAGTACTTTCCACAAACCTTCTCTATCCACTCTGTCATAGGCCTTCTCCAAGTCCATAAAGGCAACATACACCTTTTGTTTCTTCTCCAGATACTTCTCCACAACACAATTCAGGGTAAAAATCTGATCTACACATCCTCTTCCCTTCCTAAAACCTCCCTGCTCGTCGCCTATCCATTTCTCCGTTCTCACTCTCACTCTCTCAATCACTACCCTACTGTATACCTTCCCTACTACGCTTAGGAGACATATTCCTCGGTGGTTACCACACACTCCTCTTTCCCCTTTGCCCTTATATAGGGGGACTATTATGCCAGTCTTCCAGTCATCGGGTGCACTCCCCTTCTCCCATGCTAGTTTGCACATTTTCCATACCCATTCTATCACTATCTCACCACCATACCTCAACATTTCCCCACACACTCCATCTGTTCCTGGTGCTTTCCCCAACTTCACTCTTTTCATGGCTTCCCACACTTCTGACCTCCTGATCCCCACCTCCTCCTCCACTACTTCTCTTCTTCTCCCTCCCATACCATATCCAGCTATGTTTGCTGGCTCTTCATTCCTTTCATTTAGCAACTCACTGAAGTACTCCCTCCATCTTTCGACTCTCTCTTGCTTCTCGGCTAACATTCTCCCATTCTTATCTTTCACACCCTTACTGTTTCCCTTGCTACCTTCCCTAACTTTCTTGACTTCTTTCCAGAACAGTTTCTTACTCTCCCTCCATTTTACACTCAGATTCCTTCCAAATTCCTCATCTACTCTTCTCTTACTTTCCTTCACTACTCTCTTCACCACCCTCTTACTCTCCACGTACCTCGCTCGTTTCTGTCTCTCGGAATCTTCATTCCCTCTACTACCCAACCACTCTCTATATGCTTTCTTCTTTTCTTCCACAGCTATTCTTACCTCTTCTGTCCACCATGCTGTACCTTTCACTCCCCTCCCTCTTCTCCTCACTCCACACACCTCCTCACATGCTGCACAGATCTCATCCTTAAACACCTTGCTCATCTCCTCCACTTCCTCCATAACTTCCAGGTCGAACCCACCTAGTCGTCTTTCCACTGCTCTCCTGTACTCCTCCCTGATTTCCTCCTCCTGCAACCTCTCCACCCTCCTCACCATTCCACCCTCCTCTCGCCTCCCTCCCGCTCTCCTCACCCACTTCTTTTGTATCCTAACCTTAGCTACCACTACATAATGATCAGACAGACCCCCTCCAATACCCCTATACACCCTAGCATCCATCACAGATTTCTTCATTCGTTCATCCACACATACATAATCAATCAATGACTTTCGTTCCACCACTGTCTTATCCTTCATCGTCAACATCCGTTTCCACGTGTACCTGTGGATCATTCTGTGTCGGAAGAAGGTGTTGGCTATCCACAGCCTCCTCCCCACACATACGTCCACAAGTGCACTACCATTCCCATTCACCTCTGATGGTACCCCCCACCCTCCCACCACTCCCTCAACTTTCCTATCACCCACCTTACCATTCATATCCCCAATCAGAAATATTCTTTCGTTCTTGTCAAACTTCTCCAGGCACGCCTCCACATTCATCCAGAACTCCTCTTTCTTTCTTTCAAGTATATCCTCTGTCGGGGCATACACGCATACAATCACCCACGTTTGTATTCCTACTTTCATTCTCACCCACACAATCCTTGAACCCACAGACCCATACTCTCTTACACATTCCTTCCATTTGCTACTTACAAACAAACATGCACCTTCTCTCGCTGTTCCTTCACTCACTCCAGCACACACACCCATTCCACACTCCCACTCTCTCACATCTGAACCTTTCCATTTGGTCTCTGTCATTCCACATACATCCAGCCTGGCATTCACTAACACTTCCAGAACCTCTCTCTCTTTTGTGCCATCATTCATGCCACTAACATTCCACGTAGCCATTCTCAGAATGTCCGAAGGCATGTCCTTAGTCGGTCGTGGTTCGTCAACGTTGGTTCCGTCCGCATCCGAGGCTGTTCGTTCGTTTTTCCTTGCTTCGATATTTTTTCCGGGTGGGGGTCGCAAGCCCACCGACCCAACCTCTTTAGTCGCCTCTTACGACACGCAGAAGGCACGTTGGGCATATTCTATTCCCTAACCCCCAGGGGGGGTGTCAAGCCAGTATTATGTCATGTGAAATCCCTCGGGTTCAAGGTCAACTTGGCAAAGTCGCATCTTGTTAAGACAAGGGTAATCTAGTGGGTGGGTCTGCTGTGGGACACAACACGCTTAACTATCAGTCAGAGCATGGACAATCGCAGCAGGTTTCGCAGGAAACTGTTCCGGTTTCTTCACAGTCTGACCACCACAAGGAAAGTGAGGGAGTACCTAGTATGCTCTCTCAACTGGATTCAACTAATGGTACCGTTGGGCCGGTTGAAAGTAAAGAGGTTAATCTTGGAGGGAAACAGAAATTTTCCGCTTTTGCCGGCGGACAAGTCATGGCATATCCCGAAATTAATCCACAACTTACTGGCGGTCTGGGCGAGGCCAGAAACATTACATTCAATTACGACATGGACATCTCCTCCGCCCCTACAGTATGGGTAGACACAGATGCTTCAGGTACTCTGGGATGGGGGTACCAGTCAAACCTCGGACACCAAGGTCTGGGTCTTTGGTCCCGGTTCAAGGAGTCTCATATCAATGTGAAAGAATTGTTTGTCCCTTTATTTTTCTTTCAGGCACATGGTTCGACTCTAGTGGGAAAATCAATAGCCTTTAGAATGGACAATCTGAACGCAGTCACATGCATTCAGAAGCAAGGGTCAACGAGGTCTCGAGTGTTACTAGAGTTGTCGGAAAAGATATTTGGGTTGGCGGAAAAGCTAAAAATTTATCTTCACGCATCTTATCTGCCAAGCGTGGCCAACGTATGGGCAGATGCTCTGTCACGGAGACAGAGCACACAAGTAGAATGGGCTCTGAAGCAAACCGTCTTTCAACAGATGATTGCAGAGACTTACTGTCCACTAGTGGATTTATTCGCATCCAAGAAGAACCACAGGCTCCCTCTCTTCCTGACTCGCCGGGTGAGAACCCCAGCGGGGGGACCAGACGCATTGCTGGTAGACTGCAACAAATGGAACTCCATTTATCTGTTTCCACCACCAGACGCTTCACTCATGTGTCAAGTAGTTCACAACTACGGGATTATCGGGGCTTAGTCTCGATGATCGCACCCCTGTGGCTGGCTCAGGTGTGGTACGCGCAATTGAAGACGTGGTGTGAGAACCCGATGTCGCTCCCGATCTCGTATTTCCACTTAGAGGCAATTGGAAACCTCAAGACCTTGCTAACTTTTGCCTTGTGGATATTCAGAAGGCCAAGTGGTTAGCCCACTATGGGGAGAGCATTACCAATAATTGGATCGTTGAGACTGACCAGACTGTGGCCTCGGTGTCCTTAATTTTCAAATACCTAGATTACCTGTTTGAACATAAGGGCTTGTCAGTAACCACGCTAAAAAATCACATGACTGCAATTAAGAGTTCCCTTTTATGACTTAATGGGGCTTTCAGTACCGCAGGTGGAGAAGTCATTCATGTGTGCATGTTTCAAGATTCGCCTACCACCACCCCAGCTCATGCCTACCTGGTCACTCGACAAAGCTTTATCTTTACTTTATTCTCATAAATTTAGTCACAACTCTGCTTTTGATTCAATTTTAAAGAAGGTTGTGTTCCTGATGGCCTTGGCTACAGGTAACCGGGTATCTGAGCTGGCGGCGATGAGCAATGAACCAAATTGTCTTAAGTTCGCACGGTGCAATGCGAGTGTTCAGATTGCGACGTCACCAACATTTATCGCCAAAAACTAACACCAAGATCATGTGTTCACAGAGTTTGAGGTACTGGCGCTCAAACAAGGTAACACGCATCACAGATTATGTCCAGTGAAGTCACTTTTAACCTACATTAGTGTCCCGGCCTAACCAGCCGGGAGCTCTATGGGTTTCTCAGACAGGCAAATGTCTCACAAAGCGGCACTTGGCAGCTCTGTTGGTTGATTTAAAAAGGAGAGTAATCCTGGGGCTGTTGGGCGGGCCCATGATTTAACCTAAGACGTGCGCATGGGGGGTATGAGACACCATACTCCTGTGCGCACGTATTTGAGCTGTTCCCATCACTAACATCGTTATTTTACCATAAATAGCATTAATACTTATCCATATGCGCCTATTATAGGTTGATTATAAAGGTATTAACCTGTTAAAACAATAAAACAAGTGGAAACAGTGTTTGGATGGTCAAAATCGGCGATACAGGCCGAGAGTTACATAATGTATGGCTGAGGCAACCTCCCTCCCCTCCCCTTGTCTGGAGAGACACTGTTACGCAATAGTCTCTCTCTCGCTCTTTCCCACGCTTGGTAACAGTGATGACAACGCCTTGCTACCAACTCGCTAATGTTAGCATGAAAATAGACCACAGAATAAGGGAATAACAGGGAAAATAGGTGATAACTGAAGGAGGGGAGGAAAGTGGGGAAGGAGGGGAGGTGGAGGAGTGATATTTGGCATGGCCCAGGGGCAAAACAAAAATAAAAAAATAAAAAAACAAAAACAAAAACAATTTTTTTGGGGGGGTGTTTTAAATGGATTTTTTTTCCCCCAGCCTCTTAAGAGTCTTCCTGCAGTCCCCCGGGGAAACTCTTAAGAGTCTTCCATCAGTTGCCGGGTTAAGGAAGTGGGCAGTATCACTCCTTTTTTTTAAAGAATTTTTCTGTTAATGATATTCAACAGGCTAATCTGTGGATCTCCAATCATACCTTTTTGTCACGTTACCTATCTGTGAAAAACCACGTATGACTTGTGTCGCATTAAGGCAACGGGTCTAAGCTGTTCGGTGCTTTGTTAATTTTAAGAAAGAAGGGGGAGGGGGTATAGCTAGGACCCTCAGCCCGCCAGACGTGGTTGTGCGGTTGCACGTTGTGATAATCATTATCTTTGTTCCTCAGACTCGAAGCTAGTCAAGGAGTTAAAATATTTTTGTACAATACATTGTGATATGAATGTACAGGTATTTAATTTTTGTACAATTACATGTTACTATATGCATGTACATGTATTTTTGTACATATACTTTGAATGTTTATATGTAGTGCATTTTCCCACAGCCTCTATCCAAGGTTTCAGGAAGATGTACACGGGTGAAATTTTAAGTACGCCACCTGTACCCTTTATATTTTTCGTAAAATAAACAGTTAGAGCTCTAAGCAACGGGTTTATTCTCATCCTATTTATTTTAGTGGTTTTTATATTTGTCACGAATGTCCCCCTCAAGACTTGTGATATCAGGCATATCGTCAATATAGGTTTGAGTCCCGATGAGAAGAAGGAAAACCTAATATTTATTAGTGGCCCCGGAATCATTGACGATTCTGGTCCCCCCGTCCATCCCCTTCCCATTCGTTCTGATGTTTTCTTGAGAATCTTGATAAATCAGTTAAGGAAGAGAACGCGCAGCCTCTCGATGCAACCCACGCTAGGAAAAACATCTGAACTACGGGAAGCATAAAACAGATAAGAGTTCTAAACTTTTTTCTTTTATTATTTTTTAATTAGCTTTTTTGTAGTGGCATTCGCATCATAAGGATGAGTCCGTAAGTAATTATGAGCGTACGCTTACGATGATTGGTCTCTATGCTCCGGGGCGGGTGTTTTGAACAGCTGACTTTGGAGTTCAAAGAGTGCCATTACTGTATAAGGCATATCGTCAATGATTCAGGGGCCACTACTAAATATTAGGGTTCCTTCTTCCCTTCGGAACTCAAACCTATAATATATATATATTTGCCAAGATTCAAACCCAGATAGAAGTTTGTTTAATATTAAATTTTATTCCTTACAGAATAAGAATATACCCTATTCTACATGGTGAATATTATTATGTCAATCCATTACACATATGTAGATCAATTTTACCTCTACTGTATGTAGACAACTAAAAGAGTACTTAATTTTTGTTTATATTATTAGTAAACACTGAACAGATAAATAAAAAAAACACTTGAACACAGCAAAACACCAATGTTCATAATCTTCCCTATTCAGTAGATGGAGATTAGTACAAGTTGAAATAATAAAAGTTGCGTTGGTTTACCCAAGGGAAACTTGAGAAAGAAGCTCTTTAAGCGAATGACACCACGTCTTTGATCTTGCATTTCACCTGAGAGAAAACCTTTTACAGGATGAAGTTGCAGGCCCAGTTCACCTACCTGCAGAGATATACCGGTAGTCAAAATCAATAGCCTAGTTCGCCGGAAACCTTAATGAAAACTTTGAAAATCAAGAGAGGGACACATTATACATTATAAAGTAAATATAGTACGAAATGTGTGCCATACATTAGAGTTATGGATTCTCTCAATATCGCTGTCGATGTCTATGAAGAAAGACAAGGTTGCCTATTTTCAAGACACTGGTGGGTTCTCTCTGTCTTGTTATATGGTTGTGTGACAAACACTTAACCCAAGAAAGGCGAAGCTATGGTATTTGAAACGTCCCGCCAGGCGAAGGTATTTTGGTTCATTCCTGACAAAAAAATTCATATTTACCATATATATATATATATATATATATATACTTATCCATATGTGCCTATTTTACTTTCAATATGAACATATGAATATTTAAGAGCAATATAATTGAGAATAGCATTTGGGGGGTGAAAAAGACGTATTATTGCCGCCCGGTCGTATGTAAAGACGAGAGCCCAGGCGGCGAAAAGCCCTACTCTTCGAGTTCCAGTACGGCACTGAGGCCTTGCAAGTGAAGTCTCTGTGTTGCAAGGACCTCTAGCTGCCTCGCCCGTGTTAAAGAGACCGTGTGTGGGAAATTTGCGAAGAAAATTACCCGATAAAAGTGAGAATAAGAGGAAAAATAGCTGATAATTGAGGAGGGGAAGGGTTGGGTTGGGACAACATGTGTAAAAGTGGTAGCAAGTAATTGAGGGGAATTATCTCACTTAATCACATATTGTTTTGTTTTGAGTGCCAGTGGGGTGTTTTGATTTTTTTTTTTTTATGCCTTGGCTCTTAACTCATAAACTGCGAAGCTATGGTAGTTTATTGCCGCAAGGACGTATCATAGGGCAAGAGCTAGAGGGACGTATATCTCCCCTCTCCAAGCTCTGAAGCGACACTGGTGAGACTGAGTAGAAGTCTCTGTGTTGCAAGGATCTCTAGCTGACTCACCTGTGTTAAAGAGACCGGGAGGGGGAAATTTGCGCCGAAAATTACCTGATAAAAGGGGGAATAAGAGGAAAAATAGATGATAATTGAGGAGGGTGAAAAGGGGGGGGGGACACGTATGTAGGAGTGGTAGCAAGTAATGGAGGGGAATTATCTTACCTAATCACAAATTGCTTTGTTTTGAGTGCCACTGGAGTTTTAATTTTTTTTTTTTTTCAGGCCTTGGATCTTAACCCTTAAAGATCGGGGCCGGACTTAAGTCCGGCTCCAATTTGCAGCAAGTTAGGAGCATTATTAAGGCTTTTAAAGGGTTAAAATCGAGTGCAAATGGCCGGGAGCGCAGCGGGCCAGACAGCCGACTCCCAGGGCTTACTGCCGCCCATTAACTCATGTTCCCTGTGTTCTCGAGAGGCCGGCAGTGTAGCCAGTAGTGAGCATAGCTGAGAAAAATATGCCGCTATATGCTAAACTCCCATGTTACTGGTATCACTGTATGAGAACCACGAGTGCTACGTAGCTCGTTCTGGTCTCATTTATTGAAGCTTTTAGCGCCTAGTTTTTTGCTAAATAAATTTTGTTTCATGCAGATACTTGATTTATCATTCAGGAGGGCCTGAATATGCCCAAATAAGCCCAAAAACCCCCGCTAGACAAGGGTTAAGAGTCTGGCCACATTCGCCCAGTAGAACCTCTAGGCTGCAGTCCCTGGGTTAAGAAGACCTTTGCCTTTGCCCACCAAACCTCTTATGAGGACCCTCGTCTTTCCCGGGTTAACAATGACTTGGAGAGATGCACCAACTCTTCGGTACCAAATGTCTGCAAAATATTGGGCTACCGCTGGTATGATCTCGTACCAAACCAGCGTCTACTCTCTGGAACTGATTGAAGACATATTAGTTGCATGGTTCGAGATGGCCAATTTTGGATATATGGGCACACAGTTTGTCTTCCTGAAGTAAATCATGTTTTTTTGGGTGGCAACCTCGAATGGAAACCATGTGACTTATAGCTGAGGAAAATTTATCGATCATGCCAAGAACAACTTGGAATGGGACAAGATACAGCCTGGAGCAACACCTGGAGTAACCCCCAGAAGTTAAATTGGAAGGTTAATGCACCATAACGTAGGCCCTAAGTGATTGATGTACAATCGCCAGCAGTGATAAATGTTACCATTTTTACGATCTGACACTCTCATGTAACATTTTGAGCCACATTCTCTAATTCAGAATTTTCCCAAAGTCAATGTTCACTGTTTCATAAATTACTTTTTCATAAATTACTTTTTCATAAATTATAGTATTTTCTACTTGTGCAGGCGACTGTACAATGTTTGTGTTATTCACCTTTGTAAATTCATGTTACTGTCTTGATTTAAGATCAGACTGCAAAGTCCGATCCCAAAAAGGACGTGGGATCAGACTTTGCAGTCTGATCTTAAATCAAAGAACCTGACAAGTGAGGCAGCTCTTAACCCCTTACGGACGGGGATGTTTGTAACTTCTACTACCTGCCAGGCGGGCGTATTTACCCTAAACGAGCTTCATTCCATGCTCTTTTTCATGCATAAACAGGAGCCAGAGCGTAATACAATTATGTATACGTGAAAGGGTTATAATAGAGCTTTCCAATGACACCTGAATCATCCTTGTACAACCATGGGTTATCCTGTAGCGATCGCGCAACGAGAGGTGAAAAACCCTAAAATACGGTAATTTCCCCAGTTTTTTCCTGGTCTCGCGAGGCCGTGGGTGTGGAATGTTGCAGAGGTGGTGTCAGTCGCGGCACTAGGGCCGTGCCGAATGATCAGCGCCCGCCTATCGTCCTGATACAATCTTACCTAGAGTCCTAAAGGAAGCTAAGGATGAGCTCTCTAAACCACTGACATTGCTATTCAATAAATCCTTGCAGTCTGGAACTATGCCTGATCAGTGGAAGCTAGCCAACGTAACACCGATATTAAAAAAAGGCAGCAAATCCCTACCCAGTAACTATCGTCCAATTAGCTTAACCTCAGTTGTATGTAAAATGATAGAAACACTCATAAGAGACAGACTCGTAAATCACTAAGAGGAAAATAACATACTTAAAGATACTCAACACGGCTTTCGTAAAAACGTTCCCGTTTAACAAACCTCTTAGACTTCTTCCACGATATCCTCAACCTCTACGATGAGAGTAAAGCTGTAGATATTATATACCTTGATTTTCAAAAGGCCTTTGACAAAGTTCCCACAAACGTTTACTGTTAAAACTCAAAGCGCATGGAATACAAGACGGTGTGTTGAAATGGATAGAAAATTGGCTCAGCGACAGAAAGCAAAGAATAGTCATAAACGGTAAGGCATCTAAATGGACCAATGTAAGTAGCGGGGTACCCCAGGGATCGGTACTAGGACCAATTCTCTTTCTAATTTACATCAACGACATAGATGAGGGTCTCACCTGTACAATCTCAAAATTTGCTGACGATACAAAAATTACAAATAGCGTACTCTCAAAAGAAAAAGTTGACGATATGCAACACAATCTAGATAAGTTGTCATGTTGGGCCCAAATTTGGCAAATGAGTTTCAATGCGGATAAATGTAAAGTACTACATATCGGATACCAAAATGAGAAAGCAAACTATTTGATGAATGGCACTCAGCTTAAGAATGTAAACAGAGAAACCGATCTGGGAGTAACAATATCGAGTAACCTAAAACCGAGTCAACAATGTTCAGAAGTTGTTAAGAAGGCAAACAAAATAATTGGCTTTATAGGCAGATCATTTAAGCATAAATCCAAAGACGTTATCCTAACCCTTTACAATTCCTTAGTCCGCCCTCTTCTGGAATACTGCGTTCAATCCTGGTGCCCTTATTACCAAAAAGTATAGACAAGCTAGAACGAGTTCAACGTAGAGTTACCAAAATGATACCTAGCCTAAAGAACAAACCATACGAGGAGCGTCTTAGAGAATTAAATCTATTTCCTTTAACCCAGCGCAGATTAAGAGGCGACTTAATTCAAGTGTTCAAAATCATCAAAGGCATCGACAATATGAACTATAGTAAGTACTTCACTATCGACCAATCTAATTACACGCGGGGAAACGGGTGCAAAATTATTGGTAAATCTATTAACTCACACGAAGCTAAAAATTTCTTCTTCAATCGAGTTGTCAACTTATGGAATGGGCTTCCCCCGAGATGTTATAGACTGCAGCAACGTTGATTCATTTAAACTTCGCCTAAACAAATATCTCGCATCAAACCTGCGACTGACTGCGTTTGTAAATGAATAACTTTATTTTTATCCTCCCCTCAGTTACTAACCCATCTGTCCCCTACTAACTTCCTAATCCTGCCACAGACATTAGTTCCAGGGCAGTAGTTCCCTTACCCACTCTAAACCACTGTTTGGACACTTGATCCTCAGTGTTTTGGAGGACAAGCAGCCTAGAAGGGTCACTAGACCTGTTGTTGCTTGATTTTCTTTGTATTCCCAACGCGTGGACTCTCTCTCAGAGCCGATAATATGCTCAAAATCCCTTCCGACTATTGTCGGGCACCGCAGGGGTGGCCATTATTCTCTCGGCCGACATATGTCGGGCACCGCGGCTTGAGTGTTGACAGGGCTGCCTGGAACGGCGCTATTAGGACGTGAGGCCAGAACCGCATTTTGTGTGGAGCACTTGGTCTTTAAATTTGTGTATCTATATAATGTATATGTCTTTATTTATGTAAGTATGCACATCAATTATAGTTTGTAGCCAAAGTTAACTAATGGCCACCACACTATTTATATTTCGATTAATTCATCTAGGTCTTTAATGACTCTTTATCTATCTCTGTAGATACAAAAGGATGAGGTAGATGGTGTTAAAGATCATGTAAGAGATTACCTCCCCTCCCCCCCCCCCCCCTCCTCTCGCTCAGCCTAGCCCATTCGTCAAGCGAGTAATTACCCAGTCAGGGTTCATGCTCGCGTATTCCACAAGTTTGGACGGATTCAGAACTTCATATCTTACCACTAATATGACTTTACCTGAGCCATCACAATAAATTATCCTAGCCTAACCTGGTATAATCTGACCGTTGAGTTAGGTGAGATTATGGTTATGTTAAGTTAGGTCAGGAAAAGTTAGGACAGATAAGGTTAGGTTAAGTCAGATAAGGATAGACTATAGTCCTACCACTCCAAGTTGGCGGCTTGGGTGTAGTCAGATCACGAATATAAACATTGAGGACAATGCCAAACGTATAATTCTATACAACAAATGTCATATTCTTAGCTTTACTACTTTAAATGCATTGTAAATATTCAGTATAGATCTAATTCTCCAAAAAAGCTATATGTTTTTTATGAATTATATCGCTTTTTGAGGATCTAAATAATTACTTTGTATTAGATTTGGCACAGGTTTTTTGCGACGATGTATGTAGGTCACACGGGTAGCTTAGGTCAGGTCATAAATATATGCACACATGCACACACACACACACACATGGGGCAGGGTACCATACAAAAAAGGGTTATCGCGTGGGTGACCATTTGGAAACGTGGAAACAGTGTAAATTATTATTAAAATAGGGATTCGCACCAAGCCTAAAAAGACTATGTGGCACCAAAATAAACTTTGTGGAGAAAAAAAAATCGGAGTTGTGGGCTGGGCGCAATACGGAGTAGAGGATAAGAAGACTAGGAAACACTAATTAAAGAAGCTGAAGGAGACGGGTATGGAGGAGAAACGAAACAGTGTAAAGGGTACACTGATCCACCCAAACTGCCAACTTGGAGTGGTAGGACTATAGGTCAGATCATAACGTTAAGTTAGGTCAGGTAAGATTAGGTCAGATAAGATTAGATTAGATCAGATAAGGTTAGGTTAGGTGAGGTCCGATAAGGTTAGGTCATATCAAATATGGTTAGGGTAGGTTAAGTCAGAGTAGGCCAAATAATCGCAATCGTGCTAGTAAAAAATATAATAAAGAAATAAAGAAGGCAACACGAGAGTATAAATCCCTCCAAACTCGTGTATTACAACGCCCAGGACCAACTTCATTAATCTTGCGCAAATCTCCTCACCGCCCGCTCCGTCTCTCTACCGGGCAAACTTGTGGAAACTGTTATCCTGACGCTTGATTTATGGTCAGGCTTGTGTGTGAGACTGTGTCTGTGTGTGTGTGAGAGAGAGAGAGAAATCCATGCCAATGATATACCTTACGGTAGATAAGAAATACATTTGTGTAATTAAGTAGTCTACACCCCTTGTAAGGTGTACAAAACAAATTCTACATTCTTTTTAAACTATTGAAGAATTATTTACAACTTTTGAGGGGATTAAGTTCCAGGAGGAACAAATCTTATACGTAGAAGTCTCCTTATATACTAGTGTTAAACCTCTTCAGCTCTGGCTTTCTGCCACGACTGTGTTATATCCGCTTTGAAGCTTCATGGTAAAATCCACATTGTCATTTCAAATATTTCAATGAGTTGGCCTCGCACTCTATACGTTTCCAATCAAAAGAGATTGAGAGCCCTGAACCAGTCTTCATAGCTTAATCTGATCAAAGAAACTAGCTTTGTTACTTTAGCTTGGACTCTTATTTCAACCCTATCATGCACGGACCTTTCCTTAATTAATTAATTATATTACTGTTCAAATATTCGCGCCAAAAATTGCCTATCCCCGTTGGCATGCCACCAAAATCTTTTGTAATCGCTCGTTTTTCACCCACAATTATCACCTCAACTGTACTTTACAACACGTCAAGGGATAGAGGGAAGGCAATACTAAAATACTACACAAAAAAAAAACACATAAAACCTTTGCTGACTATCGTGTAAAGTGAATATTTGTAATATTTCCACTTCGAATCGTGATTTTCCACAAGATATTTCCGAAACTCATTAACCAAACAAGTGCGCATGGGGGTAATTAGACACCTCTCCCTGTGCGCATGTATTTGAGGTGTTTCCGTCACTAAAATATTCATTGTACCATTAATAGCATTAATACTTATCCATACGCGCCTATTATGGGTTGATTATAAAGGTATTAACCTGAAACAACAATAAAACGAGTGAAAACAGCGTTTGGATGGTCAAAATCGTAGATATAGCCCACGAGTTGTATAATGTATGGGTGAGGCAAGCTGCTTTCCCGCCAATTTCCCCCAAGGCCACTGAGACACAGTCGATCGATACTCTCTCTCTCTCTCTCTTGCACTCGCTTGCCATCAGTGATGACAACGCCCTGCTTGCAACTCGCTAATGTTAGCACGAAAATATACCTCAGAATAAGGGAATAACAGGGAAAATAGGTGATAACTGAAGGAGAGGAGGAAAGTGGGGAAGGAGGAGAGGTAGAGGACTGAGATTTTGCATGGCCCAGGGGCCAAAAAAAAAAAAAAAAAAAAAAAAATGTCGATGTCAAAAGTTGATTTTTTTTCTCTCTGACTCTTAAGAGTCTTCCCGCAGTCCGCCGGGAGAACTCTTAAGAGTCTCCCCGCAGTTCCTGGGTTAATAACTATAGCCTACTTTTAATTCTTTTTCATGAAATCACAAATATTATTCCCGCTTTATATATAAAGCTGGGTGTGATGGAGATGAGCTGCTTGAGGAGTATGTGTGGAGTTACTCATAGAGACAGATTGAGGAATGAAGAGATACGTAGGAGAGTGGGGCAGCAGGAACATTTGTCGGCCAGAGTGGACAGAAGGGTGCTGAGCTGGTATGGTCATGTTGAACGAATGGAAGATAAAAGGCTTACAAAGAGAATATGTGAGTCAGATACATGGGGAGATAGAGGGGCAGGAAGACCCCCATTGAGATGGAGAGACTGTGTAAGACAAGCTTTGGATGATAGAGGAATGACTATAGATCAGGCAAGGGAAGTGGTAATAAACAGGAATGAATGGAGAATGCTTGTGTATAGATGAGTGAACACGTGGTCATTTGGGAGAAGGGGTTGGGTGCAAGTTGGACTAGATAATAGTCCATCATGCGCCTGGCCCGAGGAGACGGTTTATATGATTGGTGCGCCTAGAAGTGTGGGCTTGTAGGCTTGTGGTTGTGCCTACTGAGATCGGAACCTCTCTGGGTGGTCGGGGGCTGGGGGAGTGCTGAACAGACCTTGGTGACCCTGGTCTCTGGGTCTTCTCCTGGATGACATAGATGTGTGTGAATTTGTATTTTTTTTTTGTGTGTTCATTGTTTTCTGCTATGTTGTCCCTATTTGGGCTCTGTCTTGAGTCCTCCCTCCCCCCCCCCCCCCAAAATAAAATAGGAAAAGTGGGGATTGGGCCTGAGTATATACATACATACATACATGATATTAGCATAAACAAAAATCAAAACCTCAAATTATCACTGTAAATTGAAAAGCTCCGTCCGTACGTACTATGACGGACAATTTCACAGATAAAATCAATGACAATACAATATTTTTAGAGTAACTCTAAATAATAGTTTTAATTTTCTTGTCAATGGTATCATCAAAATCTATGTACTATCAATATTCGATTTTTAACAATAATATTATTCCCGTCACCGGGAAAAAAAATTGGTTCACTTCAAGCGCATATCGTATTCAACGAACTATGCAGCTATGAAAAATATTTCCATACTAAGGGCAATGAATTTGAATGCTTAACAAATAAGAACCATGTCTCTACAACTAAAACTTGTATGAATATTTTCCTATTCGTCAATGAGGGAGAAAAATAAGGTGAATAGTGCCTCCAGATTTGAAAGAGTGCAGGGCCAAAATCAAGGAACGTTCGAGCCAAAATGCCTGGACACACGAAGTTTGAAGCGATTTAAGTCATAGGATGAGAGAAAGATGGGTTCAGGGAGAGAGCTCCGGAGCTCAGCTGTTGAATAGAAGAAAGACTGGGAATATCAGTTCACTCTTGAGTTGGAGAGCTGCACAGAGTACGGATGGGACTCGGTTGTAAGACAGGTGCTACGTGCTCTTCGTAGAGGGGATGGTATACACTGAGAGAGCTCTGAGGAACACTGATTATTGTAATAGCGATAGAATAGTGAGAGTGATGCAACATTGCGGCGAAGAGAGAGAGACTGTAGAGAATTGGTGAGGAGCCTTAAGATGAGGTAATGACTATATATATTTTTACCAGGCATAGGAGGAAGTTCTGGATGTTGGAGGCGATCTATCCCACTGTTGGTTGACTTCATGAATCTTGGATGGATGGGATTGGTGTTGAAGACCGCGGGCTCTGGCAGGTTATGGCCCACTGTTCTGGATCCACTCTTGGGTAGTCTTCTTTCTGGAATAGGTAGCTTTCCATGGGAGGACCACGCGGCCAAATTCCTTTAATCTCAGGGCCAAAAGATGTCTCACCAGATTGGCCTAGTACACAATCCGTAGCCCAGCCCCAAACCAAGACTAAATAAGTTGTTGAGGCGGAGAAATTACAGAGTGCATCCTGGGAACAAACCCAAACCAATTCCTTTGATTGGCCTAATACAAGATCAATTTCCGAGCCCTGAAGAATGGCACAGGAAGGCTTGGTTGGGGTAGATCGCCAGCAGGGGTCTTGGTTCCGGTGGCGATGTCTCCAGTGGTGTTCCTCCATGTCAGAATGCCCTGGTGGTGTCGGTCTGCTGTGGGGGGCTTGAAGGAAGCTGCTTTGGTGATGGCGGCTGCAGGGCGGGGACTGGTGTGGGAAAGAAGGGCCTGTGCGGTTGGGGGAGGGTTGGTTATGTCCCTCTGTCATTAGCGTCGAAATAGCCGCTATCCGTAAAGTAGTCTGTGGCTTTATTCGAGGTGTTTTCTCTGTTTCCCTTCCCTGTACATTCCCTGGCTGCAGGAATTCCCTCCATTTCTTGGTCCTAGAGTTGGGGGCCCGAGACTCATCTTTGGTAATATGGAGGGCACAGGAGTCATTGCAGTTGTTGAGGATGTTGAGCAGCTGGTCTGGATAGCGCACCCTCTTCTGCTGGCCATGGATAGAATACCAGAAAATGTACTTGAAAAACACCTTGGGTTGGTAGGTTGAGATGGAGGCGATGGCAGGTGGCTGTCTAACGGCTGTGGTGGCGGGAAGGTGAAGAAGTAGTTTGAGGCAAGGCAGATGGGATCGTGGGCGAGTAAAAGAGAGGGCAAAGCAATGGGGGAGGCTTTAGTTCTTATGATAGGGTGGGAAATGATGGTACAATCAGAGGCACTGGGAGGGTGGTTAATGGTCTCTGTCTGGCTAGCCTGATGCTTTAAAAGTGGTACTGTGTCATTAAACTCGGGCTCAGTCACGAGGGCAGATGTGGCGGTTGCGGTATGCACGTTTTTCCCTGCGATAATCAATGATGATCTGGTAACAATTCGGGATTTTGGTGATGGTGTGGGATCCTGTAAAACTCGGTTTGAGCTTGTCGGTGAGGGGGAGTTTCAGGACCATCACTTGATTGTTGATCTTTCATGGGCTGGTCTTTAGTGCCTCTTCTATTTGCAAGTCTTAGCAGCGTTGTAGGAGCCGGAGGCGATTCTTTAGGTGTTGCAGAGGGTCGTGGGGTGAGCTGGGGGTGGCGTCAGGTCGAGCGAGGTGGCGGAGCTTCTCTGAAAACTCGTTCCGTCATCTCTAGGGAATGTATTCATTCCCCATTGGATAATCTTGTTTTGAGATGGCCAGTCATCTGTTTTGAGTGCCACTAATCGGGTGCGGAGTTAGTTAGCTAAGCTCTTGTGGCTCCTCTCGCAGATGGAATTAACTTGGGGCCTGAAGTGGGATGAGTGGGAGATCTGGTATCCGGACATTTCTGAGAGTTTATCCCAAACTTGGTCCGAGAATTCTGTGTTGTTGTCAGAGTGCAGGGATTGTGAGAATCTGAAGTATGGGAAAACGTCCTGAACCAAGGCTTCGGCCACGGCCAGGGCAGAGTGTTCTTTGGCTGGACAGGCGATGATGAATTTAGAGTAAGTGTCTACAAACGTAATTACATACTTCTTGTTGGACTGGAATTGGCCCCATGACATCGACGACCAGCAGTTGCCAAGGTTTAGAGATAACAAGGTGGCCGGAGGGTCCTGGGGTCCTGGTGCGGTCTTTACTCAGACAGCAGGCTCGGCAGGCTTCAGGGGTAGTCTTGGCAAGGAGCGAAATTTTTGGAGCCCAGTAAACATTGTTGAAGACTTGGGTAAGTTTCTTCTGGCCTAGTTGGATACCATTATGTCGATGTAAGCCGTCCATGACTTTGTCAGCTGTCTGAGGGTCCTTTACTATATGGCCTGAGGGGGTGTAGAGTTGGTCCCCTACTCGTAGTAGACCTAAGAAGACGTTCTGTGGCATCCACTCAGGTTTTACTTTGGTTTCCCATTGCTACAGTAACCATTTATTTGACAAAGCATTTTGAGGGGTAATGCTGTTGATGGGTAACCGGGAGAGAGCGTCCGTGTTGGTGTGGAGCTTTCCCGACCTGTATTGTATATCAAGTCATATCCTTCGAGGGTCTCACGCCATCGTACAAAGAGGGCATTGGTCGTCTCATATTTGCATAGCCACTGCAGGGATTGGTGGTCTGTCACAATGGTAAATCTTGTGCCGGTGAGGAAGGAACGGAAGTGGTTCAGGGCCCAGACAACTCCCAGGCACTCTCTTGGTGGTGGCATAATTCTGTTGAGATGGGGTAAAGGTGGTGCTTGCGCAGGTGATGAAGTTTTTTTTCCCATCTCGGACTTGTCCCAGCACTGCTCTGATGCCGACCAGGGACACATCAGTGTAGAGGCAGAAAGGCTGGCTGTAATCCAGTAAGGATACGATGGGGGCAGAGACTAATTTATCCTCGAGGCATTGGAAGGCGTTCAGGCATTCTGGGGTCCACTTGAACTCTTCTTCTTCATGTCGTGAAGGGGCTTGGTGATAGTGGCAAACTTTTTGATTAAGTGTCTATAGTAGGATGCGAGGCTGAGGAATGCCTTGACTCCTTTCACATTTTGAGGCACGCAGCTTTTCAGGATCACATGCCCCCAAAAAGCCACTGATTTGTGGGTGATTATAAGAACTCGGGAGTAAATAAATATCTAAATTGCAAAGAACTTATAAGTATTAACTTACATTAGATGTTGATAGTGATGGATAGCTCAAGGATAGAGTTAGGAATAGGTAGAAGTTATAGTGGCCACTAGGAGTTAAGAATTAGGATGACTTAGCGTGAATAAGGTGGTTGCATTGAGATCGGCTAGAAGTAAGTGTTGCTGAGATGGTCGTTAGAGCGGGTCTGCGGTTCTTTTGCGGGGGACCCGCAGTTTCCCAAATGACGCATGCGCAGTGAATATCCTATTTATTAATGCGTCATTTAACTAACTACAAGATATACCGGATTAAATATAATAAATACACAATTTATCTAGGGATAATAAACCCATAGAAACTTAATACGAAATTGTACATATCTTTTATTAAGATATGCATGCTAAGCTACTGCTGGCGCCTAATTCAAACTTACAGTATATTAGTTATCCTAAATGTCGAGATGCTTACGAGTCTCGACGGTGATAGTGAACTTCAAAAGTTTGAGCTTGAGGCCAGCAACTGAGATGTGGTCGAAGACCACATCAGGGGGATTCTCTTCTCTGCAAGTGTCGGGATATTCTTCAGCGTCTTCAGGGGGAAAGTGGTATTCGCGATCCAATGAGGTTTGGAGGGCGGCTTGTTTGGGCAGGGGTTTGTGAATTGCTGGTTGGAGCCTGACCTTCTGGCTTTTACCTGTTCCCTGATATCTCGTATGCAACACTTGGAGTTGCACACCACGAAATTGAAGAGGGCTAGAGTGCCATCTCTGGCCTTGTATGTTTTTGTTGAAGGGGATATTTATTTTGGTGCATGATGGCCAGCTCTCATTTTTGGCCCTCAAATTGTCCTGGTGTTTGCTCCTCCAGTTGTCGCTCTTATATGGCGCTGGGGCTTGGTTGGGACATGCTGCACGGCCCCAATGTGCTGTTGGGCCTAAGTTTTAGCTGCCAGCAGCTGCCAGATCCTTATGACGTCCCGGTCGGGCAAGTGTCGTTTCCCAACAGCGGGGCATTGGCGGAGAGCTCCAGGACAGGACACTACTGTGTTACCTCCTTCAGATTATTCACACCAACACAATCCCACCTCTGCTGCCACGCAAACCGAATAGCAGACTAAATCTCCGGGTAAAAATCACGGTGAGGAAGGAGACACACCGGCGCTGGAAGAGACCCAGCTGCCTTGGCCACACCATCCGCCCGCTCATTATCCTCAACAGATACATGAGCAGGGACCCAACAAATGGAGACACGGTGACCCCGACGACCACTAAGAACCAACCAGCTAAAATCTCTAAAACCAGCTGGTGAAGAGAACTAAAAGACTCAAGGGAAGAAAGAACTGCCCGAGAGTCACTAAAAACAGTAAACACATTTACAGGAAGCGTAAAAACCACCTGAAGAGCCAGTAAAACAGCTGAAAGCTAAAGCTAACCTGTAAAAACAGAGACACAAGATGGAAGAGGACCACTATGATTAATATCAAGAAACACAGCACCAAACCTGATGCCAGCACCGGATTTGGAGACATCCGTCAAAACAAAAACAGAACCAGCATGATGTGAGGCATGCTCCAAAAAAGAAATTCGCATAACCTCCCAAGGGACTGTAGTTTTGGACAAGGGGAAATATCGGAAAAAACGAACAACCAGGACCCAAGAAGTAAAAGCAGTAAATTTAAAAGGAGCAACAGGGAGCCGTGCTCACTAACGAGAACCTGGGCTCGACAGCCAAGAGGGGATGGGAAGCTAGAGTATTGAGCATAAGTGCCATCATACGTTGTGGAAGAGGCAGACAACCATGTCAGCGACCCAGGAAGTCGCTGAAGGCGAAAATACAAACGCATAGTCAAGAAGTGATGACAAAGATCAAGGGAAGGTTCCCCTGCATCACACAACAAACAGATAGACAAACACTAGCATGGTGTATGGAATCAAGAACCTGGAGCCGGGAAGTTGAGGCAGAGGAATACACCTCGCACCCATAGCCTAATTTAGGTCAGACAAGAGACCTATAGAACCTGAGTAATGTCGCGAGGTCTGCTCCCAAAGATATATGAGACAGAAGCTCAAAGACGAGACACTTTCAGGGCCTTCAAATGAGGAATCCAAGTCAGACAACTATCAAAGGTCAAACCCAAGAAATTAAACTCATCTACACAGCAAAGCCAATGACCATCTAGAAACAAGTAAGGATCAGGATGAACTCCCCTGAACCTGCAGTAATGCATGGCGACCATTTTCCCAGGAAAGAAGTGAAAACCACGATCATCCGCTCAGGTAGAAACACTGTCTAGCGCTAACTGAAGGCATCTCTCAACAGTAGACATACGGGAGGCACAGAACCAAATCATCAACATACAGAGAGGCAGGCTGCAACACTATATACGTAGAGCGCCAACAGCGTCACACTCAACACACTGCCCTGAGGGACACCACACTCCAGGACAAAGAGGCCTGACAAGGTAGAACCCATTCGAAACCTAAATGTGCGGGGCCGTAACAAACCCGTAACAAAAAAAAGGGAGATGACCCCTCAGAGTCTCAGACCAAAGGAATGCAACTGGCGCAAAATACCATACCTCATGCAGTATCGTAGGCTTTATCGAGGTCAAACTAAACAAACAAAAGATGGTGTCGGTGGGCAAAGGCCTCGCACACAGAAGCCTCAAGAAGAATTAGGGCATCAATAGTAGAATGCCTTCAAGCTATCTTTCCCAGGCTTCGAAAAGGGAAGCACAGTGACCTCGCACCAGCCCAAGGGAAAAACCCCTTCCAGCCAGATCCAGTTAAAAAGCGCCACGAGAAAAGGCAAACCATCAGGATAGAGGTGCTGAATATAGAATAGGCAACATCATCAAGACCGGGGGAAGTATCATGACACAGGGAAAGAGCATGAAGAAGTTCATGAATGGAAAAGGGAAGGTTATTGCATTCCCCACCCAACAAACCAAAGCCAAGTTTGCGAGAGTCTTCATTGTGACAAAGACGAGCAAACTTCAAAGAATGGGTGGCAAAATCCGAAACCCCAGCAAAAGCAGAAGCAAATCCAATTGCAATCACACCCTGGTCAGCAGTCAAGGCACCAAAGGAAAGGAAAGCACAGAAAGGGATTAAATGAAACTAAGGAGAGAGTAGTCTATAAGGAAGTGGAAAAGTCGGTAGAGGCAGAAGGACGGTGATTCTGCTAGTATGGCACGAAGGTCATTATTGCCAAAATAAAGAAAGTGTAGACGAGAATACATTTGACAGTCTGTAAAAATGTGGTGAATCGACAGCGGCATGCCGCATGTGGAGCACTGAGGTTGAATGCTGTGTGGGGACGATTTCAAATAGCCATGGGTTAAACATGTGTGACCAATCCGGAGACGGGTCAGAAGATGGATTGAACTGATGATTGCCAAGGGCCCACTGTAAGTTTAACAAGGCGAAGGAGGTTGGCGGTAGAGGATTGAGAGGACCAAAATATTTGCCATCACTGAGTCATAACTGGTCGCAATGCTGCAATCCAGTCGCCGACGGGCAAAGCATTATGGGTGACTGGTCAGTCTGCGGATTCCTTTGCAATCCGATCGGCAACTTCGGTACCCTGGATGCCGACATGGGCAGGTACTCAGCAAACTTGAATTGTGAAACCATGGTTATACAGGAAATGGAAGGACCGCTGGAGTTGTTGTACTACTTTATTTCGTGGTTCGAACATCTGGAGGGCAGCTAGTGCACTCCGTGAGTCACTATATACAACATACCTCAACGGAGGAGAGTCATGAATTATATCAAGTGCAGCACGTATAGCATACAACTCCGCTGTAAAAACTGTAGCCTGGGGTGGGAGCGAGATATGTATACGTGTAGTGGGGGACACCGCATCACAACCGACACTCAAGGAAACCTTGGATCCGTCAGTGTAATTCGCTACATGGGGTGACTTGCAACGGATATGCTCGAGTGCATGTTGGCATAGGACATCAGGAGCAGTGATATTACGCTTAGATAAAAAGGATAAATATGTGCATAACTGTGGTAGACAGAGCATCCAAGGTGGACACAAAGGAATGGGAGGGAGAAGGTGGATATTGAGGGAAGAAGAGGTAAGAAGGCGTGCAGCCCTGCCAGGGAAGGTGAGGTCAGAAGCAGGAGGTACTTCAAAGAGGTCACAAACAAGGGAGTCAGTATCTTGAAGCCATAATGCCTGGCGCATAGTAACTAAATCACAATGCAGTGGGGTTTCCCCGCATTCAGCCAACACAGAGTTGGATAGGATCTGAAAGCTCCAGTGCAAAGACGTAGACCTTGATGGTGTAGTGGATCAAGTCGTCTCAGAGGAAGCCCCATAGACGGAGCACCTATAGTCCAAGATAGAAAGAACAGTGGCTTTATAAAGTAAGGTCAACGAGAAGCGTGTAGCACCCCAGGGAGTATAAGACATTTTCTTGATTAAGTGCCGAATGACATTTCGCCCGAACCAACGCAATATGTGCATTCCAGTTAAGATGGGAATCATAGACACGATCTAAGAATTTTACCTCTTGGTAAAACAAAATGAGGGTATTCAAAATCCGCAACTCGATGTCCTGATCTTTTACCCACCGTTTATCTTTGTAAAATATTATCGCCTTTGTCTTCTCTGCGGGAAACTGGAAACCAACAGACGATGCCCAAATCTGTTATATTATGTAAAGCAGTATTGAGTATCCGTTGGGAATGACGAAGGGAGCGTGAGGAATAATAGGTCGCTAGATCATCGACATCGACATGTTGAACACCCTGCGGTAGGTTCGCATTTACACTATTGATCGTGAAAAGGGCACCACTCAGCACACTCCCTTACAGAATGCCTCGTTCAAGCTGAAAAGTGTCTGAAAGGGAGTCTTCTATTCTGACAGTGAACGTTCGGCGAGAAAGAAAGTTGTATAGGAATATCAGTAGGCAACCTCGTATCCCATGATCATGAATAGTACGGAGGACCGAGTAACACCAGATTGTATCGTATGCCTTATGGATGTCAAAGAAGACTGTCACCGTAACCTGACGGCAATCGAGCCCCCGCCTTATTGCTGAGTCAAGGAGAGTATGCGAATCGAGAGTGGATCGGAATGGTTGGGAACCAAATTGAGCTGGGGAAAGGATGTTAAATTGACCACTTGCAAGTTTCGGTCTATAAGGAAGTTGGAGCTGTAGCCATCAATATTTAGCTGAATTATCACCTAAAGTATGGTCATAATACACTAATAAATACATACAAACAAATGTATCATACTTTCTAGCCATCAATAACCTACATTAATATTGCATTCCTGTTTAATATCAAAGTTAACGGTTCCAACTTCCTTATAGCCTGAAACTCGCAAGTGGTCAATTGGCGAACACACCATGATAAACTTTTATTGACCATTTTCTCGAGCAGCTTTACATAGACAGCTAGTCAATGATATGGGTCAATAGTTGGCAGGGGAGCTGGGGTCTTTGTCAGGCATAGCTATCATCAGTAGCAAATTGTAATGGGTGTTCGTCCGCGTCGTGATGCTGACGACATAAAGGTGCATTAAGATTTGCAAGACCACTGAAAGAAGCTAGATGGTAGCCGAGAACGTTTGCAATAGACTTCTTGTCATGAATGCGCTGGCCATTATGTGATAAAGCATACCGAGGAGGCCGGATATGAAGGCCATTGATCTTGCGGAACTTGTCCCAAAATGATCGCATCGAAGAAGTCGAGGAAATATATGCCACATATTCGTTCCACAACACGAGACTTGCAAAGCCTAATTTCTTTCTTTAGTTTAGCTGAGACCATATTGTATATGGGCCTTAGGGATTGAATTTTGAGAAGATAAACCATGGCGCTTAAATGAGGGGCCATTGTAGATTGTAGGGATTTGAAGGAGCGGTAACGTTTATTGAGCCAATCCAACCGGCGACCAATGGCACGTTTCTCACGGACTAAATTCCATAGGTGATCAGACCACCATTGGACATTCAGGCATGGAGGGTAACCATAGGACACAGGGATAACCGTATCTGCTGCATGTTTAATAAACGAAACAAGATGGTCATTAAGAGTATCCGGATCTCATTGGGGTTGGAAAGGTGGGATGTTGCGTGTGTATAATTGAAATTTATCCCAATCCGCTTTATGTAAATTATAACACGGACATGGGGCTGGCATATGGAGACCTAGGTAAGATACGAGAATCGGGAAATGATCACTGGTATGAGTCGTCCAAAGCGCCAGTCGAACCTGTCGACAATGGAGGGGGAACGGATGGTAATGTCTACTGATGACAGAGTGTGATGTGTATGCGAGAAGTAAGTAGAGATTTGATTAGAGTTGAGGCAGCAAAACCACTTAGTTGCCCTAGTCTCTCTCCAGTGCCTCCGAGTGTTTTGTGTGGATTCATACTGTTGGTGCTTCTGCACCCTGGTTGGAGACTTCGGCATTTAATAATAATAATAACAATAAAATCTTCAACGCACCGGCCCGGATCATCAAGAGTGGGAGAAGTATGATCCCATATCGAACCATATCGAGAAGTAGGGGCCCAGAGAAAGATGACAAAAAGGAGCAGAGACGACGCAAATCATAGTTAAATCTAGGTTGGTTATATACATTGTATACAGTGAGAGGAGATTCACCTGGGAGAAATAGCTGGATAGCAAAACATTGAAGATAAGCATCTGGGGGTGTGAGGATGTTGAATGTTAAGAGAATTGTGTACATATATAACAGAGCCAAACTCATTCCCTGTAGCATGTGAGCGGCTCGCCAGGATACTAGTTTGGCCCTGTCCAACATGTTGGATGCAGAGACAAATAGGAACACGAAATTAAGGTAGTAAAAAGTGTACAGGACGGGTAATTTCTACCCTTCGATTCCGACAAAATTTGTTGTATTTACCATATAAAGTATTATTTCTTCTCTGTGAGCGTTTATTTAACATACTGTATATGATGAACATATGAACCTTGAAAAACGATAAAAGGGAAGTGGGAACAGCAATTGGGGGGTGAAAAACTTATATTTTTGCCGCCCGGTCGTATTCTGGGGTGGCCGGCCAAGAGACATACACCCTCCCTCTTCAACGTCTAGTAACCAACTGAGCTCTCCGGAAGAGATCTCACACTGCTATACGGTCTCTAAATGACTCACCAGTGTTTTCGAGACCGCGTGAGAATAATTCGTGCGGAAAATAACTGATAAATGATGGCAATAAGAGGAAAAATAGCCGATAATTGAGGAGGATGGAAAAGGGAGGGGAAAGGGGGGTTGGGACATGTGGATGAGTGTTAGGAAGTACTAGAGGGGAATTATCTCACCTAATCACATATTCCTTTGTTTTGAGAGCCCCTGGGGGCATTTTGGAAGTTTTTTTTAAGGTCTTGCTTCCGTGAGGCCTATCAAGTTCGCTATAGTGACCCTTCTGTGAGGCTAATCGCGCTGCTCAGGTTAAGCAATCTTTGGACATCCCCTAGGCGAACCTTGGATAGGAGGCCATTTGCATTCCACCGAATAATGTAAGGATTAAATTTCATGTTAATGATGTAAGGTTATTCAAATTAACTGTTGAGGAGATTCACTGTGGTGGACTGGCACCAGTCACATTAGCACGCGCCTGTTTGGCTACGGTCGTTAAGAACGATTTATTTGTCAGAGACAACTTGTCTCGGCGAAGGTTTAGACTTTAGATGGTAAGAACAGAAGCAGTCGTGCGGGTCATGGACAAATGCATCAGTCGGTTTGATGGCACCCGACAGAAAGTTGCGAATGATGGCAACCAGATTATCTTCATTAAGGAAGGACGCTGCTCGCCACTCTGTCACAAAACATGAGTGACATCCACAATTGGAGGGATGAAGAAGAAGTGACGATGAAGATAGTACAGCAGATTCATGGGAATTACGTCACGTGTGCCTAATAGGGGATAAGGGCCGAGAGGATGCGCCACACGTGAGGGAATGACCCCTGTTGCGCATAGTGTCGCATTAAAAAAGGTGATTAACCCACTGCAGCACCTAATGGCTCAACAGCTGTTGCTGATGAAGTGGGAGGGGGAGGGGGGAATGATTTGGACATGGCAGTATGAAAATCCCGAACTGGTGAATGGCGGGAACGGGAGGCAGAAGAGGAAGCAGGCGAACAGGTGATGAAAGTTTGACGTTTCGCCATCTTAATATGACAACCTTTAGGTGACAAGGAAGCAGGGTCATCAGGCTGATCATTGCTACGTTTGCCATTTACACATTCCGCGTCCATGTCTATAGGGGTGGTAAAGGGAGTCTCAAACGGAAGAACAGAATACGGATTAGTAGTACAAAGTACAAAGGAAATCAAGCAACAACAGATCTAGTGACTCTTCTAGGCTGCTTGTCCTCCAAAACACTGAGGATCAAGTGTCCAAACAGTGGTTTAGAGTGGGTAAGGGAACATTGGAAAGGGAACTACTGCCCTGGAACTAATGTCCGTGGCAGGACTAGGAAGTTAGTAGGGGACATAATTTATGGGTTAGTAACTGAGGGGAGGATAAAATAAAGTTATTCATTTACAAACGCAGTCAGTCGCGGGTTTGATGCGAGATATTTGTCTAGGCGGACTTTAAATGAATCAACGGTGCTGCAGTCTATAACGTCTCGGGGAAGCCCATTCCACAAGTTGACAACTCGATTGAAGAAGAAATTCTTAGATTCGTGGGAGTTAAAAGATTTACCAATAATTTTGCAACCGTTTCCCCGCGTGTAATTAGATTGGTCGATAGTGAAGTACTTACTACAGTTCATATTGTCGATGCCTTTGATGATTTTGAACACTTGAATTAAGTCACCTCTTAATCTGCGCTGGGTTAAAGGAAATAGATTTAATTCTCTAAAACGCTCTTCGTATGGTTTGTTCTTTAGGCTAGGTATCATTTTGGTAACTCTACGTTGAACTCGTTCTAGCTTGTTTATGTCTTTTTGGTAATAAGGGCACCAGCATTGAACGCAGTATTCCAGAAGAGGGCGGACTAAGGAATTGTAAAGGGTTAGGATAACGTCTTTGGATTTATGCTCAAATGATCTGCCTATAAAGCCAATTATTTTGTTTGCCTTCTTAACAACTTCTGAACATTGTTGACTCGGTTTTAGGTTACTCGATATTGTTACTCCCAGATCAGTTTCTCTGTTTACATTCTTAAGCTGAGTGCCATTCATCGAATAGTTTGCTTTCTCATTTAGGTATCCGATATGTAGTACTTTACATTTATCCGCATTGAAACTCATTTGCCAAATTTGGGCCCAATGTGACAATGTATCTAGATTGTGTTGCATATCGTCAACTTGATCTTTTGAGAGTACGCTATTTGCAATTTTTGTATCGTCAGCAAATTTTGAGATTGTACAGGTGAGACCCTCATCTATGTCGTTGATGTAAATTAGAAAGAGAATTGGTCCTAGTACCGATCCCTGGGGTACCCCGCTACTTACATTGGTCCATTTAGATGCCTTACCGTTTATGACTATTCTTTGCTTTCTGTTGCTGAGCCAATTTTCTATCCATTTCAACACACCGTCTTGTATTCCATGCGCTTTTAGTTTTATCAGTAAACGTTTGTGGGGAACTTTGTCAAAGGCCTTTTGAAAATCAAGGTATATAATATCTACAGCTTTACTCTCATCGTAGAGGTTGAGGATATCGTGGAAGAAGTCTAAGAGGTTTGTTAAACAGGAACGCTTTTTACGAAAGCCGTGTTGAGTATCTTTAAGTATGTTATTTTCCTCTAAGTGATTTACGAGTCTGTCACTTATTACCGTTTCTAGCATTTTACATACAACTGAGGTTAAGCTAATTGGACGATAGTTACTGGGTAGGGATTTGCTGCCTTTTTTTAATATCGGTGTTACGTTGGCTATCTTCCACTAATCAGGCATAGTTCCAGACTGCAAGGATTTATTGAATAGTAATGTCAGTGGTTTGGAGAGCTCATCCTTAGCTTCCTTTAGAACTCTAGGCGAGATTGTATCAGGTCCAGGCATTTTATTTACCTTGAGTTTATCTAAACAATTCAATACTTCTCTCTCTGTAACGGTGATATTGCTTAGAACATCTGAATTATCAATCTGAATCGGCGATGGTGTAGGGATATCACTGAGGTCTTCTGTTGTAAAAACTGATGCAAAGAAGGTATTGAGGGCATTACTCATTTGTACTTCGTCTTTGGTGTATTCTCCATTTTCATCGACTAACGGTCCAACAGTTGAAGTAACTACTTTTTTCTTTCTGATATAACTATAGAATTCTTTCGGGTTTGTTTTACTTTGATTCGCAATATGTAACTCTAGGGTCTTTTTACTTTGCTTAATTAACTTTTTGGCTTTGCGTCGTAGCTCTACAAATTTCACCCGTTCTTCGTCATTTTGTGAGGAGTTTGAAATATCTTTATTCCACCATTTGGGCTTATTATTATGGCCTGGACGCCGTATTTTCGATGGTATGCAGTCTTGCACTGCTTTTAGGTAAGTGGTCTCGAATAACTTCTATCTATCTATCTATCTATTGCCTGACGCCGCGATCCCCGAAGGGGTGGCCACGAACGAACCGCCCCCATGCACCTCTGTCCCCAGTCAGTCGACGCCCCTCCCCCCAACCAGCACCGCCTTCGTTCATGTAGTTCCTCACTCCATCCTTCCACCTCATATTCGGTCTACCTCTCCCCCTCTGTCCCTCCACCTCGCTCTCGTACACCCTCTTAGTCATTCTCTCGCTTTCCATACGTTCCATATGGCCGAACCATCTCAAGTTGTTCCTTTTCACACTTTCCAGCACATCTACCTCCACACCACACCTCCTTCTTACTTCCTCATTAGTCTGTCTATCCCTCCATGTAACTCCGCACGCACTCCTTAAGTAATTCATTTCCATAATTCGAATAACTTCCAAGATGTATTTATGTCGTTATTGTTAATTAAAAAGCTCCAGTCAGTTTCTTTAAACATAGCTCTAAGTTTATGAAAGTTTGCTTTCTTGAAATTAATAGTGAAAACAACAAGAGCTAGGGAAGAAGGGGAAGTCTTATCCGAAGGCAGGGTAGAAGGCTTTTTCAGGTCCAGCGGGGGAGGATGAGAAGCAGCGGGAGTGGGAGAAGCTGAAGATGACATAGATGCTCTAGTGGAGGCGATGGCTTTCTCCGATCGCGGTGCCGACATGTCAGGAGACCGAGGAACAGGAGAGGGACGACCACCAGGGAAACCAGAAAGCTGGCTGGCCAGTGATTTCAGGACATTCGTTTAGCGGGATCATGGACTCCCTTTACAGCTAGCTCACGCGCGTGAGACTGTGTATCCAGACCTAGTAATAAGGAGTTTCAGCTCAGTGTTGTAAACATGAAACTCAAGTCTTTCATCTAGCATGATGAGGGCCACCACAGTTTATATATTTAGCCTCCCCACAATTTCAAATCGTAGCGTGGGACGTCGAGCTACAATAGGCGCAAACAGGGGGATTGCGACATGTCTTTATAGAGTGAGTAAACGACGAGCAGTTTTTACATTGTAATAAGGGGTTACGGACATAAAGGCTGAATAAATATTATTATTATTATTATTATTATTATTACACCGTACCTTTTTAATGCCTACCATTAAATAATTTTACTCAGTTTAGGTAGGGTCTATGGGAGTCAAAGGGTTGAGATAGTTTGTGAATCTTTCTATGCGAAATAAAAGCAAAAGTTTATATAATAACCCTTCCTCCTCTACCATTCATGTTATTCAGAAACCTTTACAATACTATTGAGAGGTAGAGAGAGAGAGAGAGAGTGTGTCCTCTCTTATTAGGGGTGTTAACCTACCCACACCCACAAACCCAGACACATTTTAAATTATGTGTGTCTAAGGCAGTTTTTGTGTCACTGAAGCTGCTTCTGAATGTATATCTGAGTTTGCAGAGATAGAAAGTGTGGTCTTATTAGACTGTGTGACTATTTACCTCCCCATGAGCCTATACTAATCAAACCCTTGTGTGCCTGACCCAGTGGTCTGAACAAGTTTGAGGCAGTTTTTGTATCACTGCAACTGCCTCTGAATGCATCTTGGTACAGTATATGCAATGAGAGAGAGAGAGAGTGTATGTTTGTGTGTGCAGGTTTTCTTATTAATCTGAGTTTACCTCCCCGCTACATACGAGCCAAAAACTTATGTGTGCCGCCGCAACCACTTGTGAATGCATCTTGGTGGTCGCTTGGCTTGAGAGTGATGTTGCCGGGGAAGAGGGAATAAATTATGGAGGGGAAGGCAAGGGGTCAAATGTTTCTCTCCCAGACAACTCATCCATCTATGTTAAATATATTTCTCTATCACATACAGTATAAACACACAGTTCCTCAGCCATCTTTACTATCTATTGATATGGTATAGACAATTGACATTCTCATATGTTTAAGAATTTTACAGTACTGTATGTCCTCAGCCATCTTTACTATCCATTGATTTGGTATAGACAATTGACATTCTCACATGTTTAAGAATTTTACAGTAATGTATGTCCCTCTGTCCAAAAGAGCGAATAAATGCCCAGACACCTAATCTTGGTTTGGACTAATTTGATATCAGATTCAATTTCCCACTTCAGACTGAATCAAAAGTTATTTTATTTTTATTTTATTTTTATTTTTTTTTTTTCCCAACTAGTTTAACCAGACCGCTGAGTTCTGAAACAAAACGCTCATAGGGCTGGCCCGAAGGATTAGTCTAAATCTCAGTCAGGACGTTAAGGCGGAGTAAGAATCGGAGGATGGGGGATATGGAAAAGGACGGGGAGTCTGAGATGATAGTTTCGAAGGTTTTATTACCAAAGCAAGCAAGACGATGGGGCAAAGTGGCAGGGCAATCCATAAAGTGACGAATAGTAAGAGGAGCGGGACATGAGGGGTACACTGGTGCCTGGCCATGAGGGGAAGACATCAGATAACCATGAGTTAATCGGGAATGGCCAATTCTGAGTCTTGTCAGTAGAACTTCAAGTTGCCTTTGGGGCCACAATGAGGATGGCCATGGATAGACAGAGGGTTTTATTGCTCAAAGTTTATTAATACGTGGATGAGCACTCCATTCAGATTGCCTTAAGTCCATAATTATAGGTTTGACTCCTGCAAGGAGATTAAGAAAACCTAATATTTAGTAGTGGCCCTGTAATCATTGACGATTATGCCTATTACACAAGGCCTCCTCTTCAAACGCTCATTTACCGTAGTTTGAATCTACCGCGCAGAGCATAACAAATTTGAGGAGCCTTCATCATGAGCGCACGCAACCTCACTCATGGTTCTGTCATTATGAAATTGGGTTCTCACTACGAAAAAATTTTGTAACAAATAATAAATAAAAATAAAATAAAAATAACTATTCATAAGCTTTCCATATACTCGTGGATGTACTTGTGTGGATATTTGACCAGACGCTGACTTCAGGCGTCATACTTCCTTCTTCACTGACATATCAAGTAAACCAAAATCCTTAATACATCAACGAATGGGAAGGGGATGGTCGGGAGGGCCCCAGTCATCAATGATTACGGGGCCACTACTAAACATTAGGTTTTCTTTATCTCCTTGCAGGAGTCAAACCTATAATTTATTAGTGGCCCCTCCATCATTGACGATTATGCCTGATATCTAAGACTGGAGGGGGACATTCGTAATCATATCATAACTCTAGCAAAAGCAGATAATCAAACAACCACATAGTATTCTTACTTTGTAAAAAATATATTTTTGCGCATAAACTTTATACAGCATATATATACAAAAAGGGGTACAAGCAGGAGCGTGCTTCGAAGAAGCCTGCTTGATTAAAAAGGGTTAACTCTGAGACTCTGTACACAGATCTGCTAGTTAAGAAGGCACCCCACTTAAAGTAAGTGGTGAAAAATAAAAACTTATAAGTCTACATGTGCACATATAAACCCCATTAAACTAGTGGATATATTCCTAAAAATATACCCAAACATAAAATGAACTCTTGTACTTTCGCAGAAGTACTGAACTCTTGTACTTATGCAGAAGTACTTACATCAAAAATAAAATTCGCAGTCGTTGCTAGTAGTTGCTCTCAGTAGTTGCTACTGAGATTTCTTAAAATTATATTGCTTCACAGCCAAAACTACTTACAACAAGAATTGTTGTTTTACTACTATTGTACTTTAGCACAATTTCCTGTAATGAATACTACAGAGAAATTTTATATCACAACACCTACATACAGTATCACAGCTCGTATGCTCCGTACGCATACTCCGGCGGGGTCTAGAGTGTCCTATGTTACACTGACTGCACCCCCCCCCCTCTTTTCTTAATCTAAACAATAAGTGACTTAGAGGCCACCTAGACCCTCTGCCTTAAAGCTATACATGGCATGGAAGGTCTGTCTAGAGCTACTGAAAGGTATCGAGTCAAAAACGTATGATTAGAGGACCATAGGTGCGTGGACGCTATGTCCTCAACAGAAAAATTCTTAAGGAAACGCAAAGAGGCCGCCCATTTGCGTAAATCATGGGCTCTTCCCACGACGCCGGGATTACTCTCTTTAATGACTTCGACTAGGAGAGACGCTAGTTTACGTTTCATTATGCGTTTGCCCGTACTTGCTACCCATAAAGCACCCTGTTGATTCAGAGGTGCTACTCTCAAATATTTGGTTAGAGCTTGCACTGGACATAAATTATGGTGCACTTTTCCCCTTTTCAACGCCGGCACCGTGAATTCTGAAAACATGTGTTCACCGTTTTCATTTTTGGCGATGAACCCCGGGGAAGGTGCAAAGTGAATACACTTATTGAGCCTACCAAACCTTATGCAATTAGGTGTGTTGCTCATCGCCGCCAGCTCAGATACCCTGTTTCCGGTAGCCAAAGCCATAAGGAATACTGCCCTTTTTAAAAGTAAGTCAAAATCTGCACTATTTTGGTACAGACGGGAATGAAGTAAAGACAACGCTTTGTCCAGAGACCAGGTAGGCATGAGCTGACGGGGAGGTGGGCAGAGTTTAAAACATGCTCTCATGAAACCTGTTTCCTCCACTAGTGGTATGGTTAGACCTGTAAGGTCAAAGAATGGCATCCTAATCGCTGTTAAGTGATTTTTAACGTTACTACAGATAGACGTTTCTGCTCGAACAGATAGTTTAAATAATGAAAAACCAAAGCCACCGAAGGTACGGTTTGTTCTGTTCTAAGTATCCAAGAAGTAAAGGACTGCCAGTGCGATTGATACTGTCTCTTTGTAGATTGGGTATATTGATTCATGAATTTATCGGTCACGTTTCTACCATACGGTGTTAGCCACTTGGCCTCCTGAATGTCCATAATGCAAAAGTCAGCAAGGTCTCTAGGTTGCCAATCGTGTCTAAGTGGAAATACCCGACCGAGAGCGACACCGGATTCGGGAACCACGTTTTCAATTGCTGGTACCACAACTGCGCCGGCCACAGGGGCGCGATTAACGAGACTACGCCCCGATAATCCTGTAGTTTGTTTACTACGTGGCACATTAGAGAAGCGTCTGGTGGCGGAAACAGATAAACGGAACTCCACCTGTTCCAAGCCGTCACCAGTGCGTCGGGTCCTCCCGCCGGCGTTATTGTCCGGCGGGTGAGGTACAGCGGGAGTTTGTGAGTCTCCTCGGACGCAAACAGATCCACTTGTGGACGGTAAGGCTCCGCAATCATTTAGTCGAAAATGGTTTGCTTGAGCGCCCATTCTACTGTTGTGCTCTGTCTCCGAGACAGAGCGTCTGCCCAGACGTTTGCTCCGCCTGGGAGATAAGATGCGTGAAGATGAATGTTCAGCTTGTCGGCTAGAACAAAAATCTTTTCTGACACGTTTAGCAACTTCCGAGATCTCGTTGACCCTTGTTTCTGAATGCAGTGAACCGCATTCAGATTGTCCATCCTGAAGGCCACCGATTTGTCCCGTAAAGTAGAGCCGTGAGCCTGAAGGAAATACAAGGGGACTAGTAACTCTTTGACATTGATGTGGGAGGTTTCTGAATGGGACCAAAGCCCTTGACCCTGATGCCCATGGTTTGACTGAAAGCCCCAACCTATCGTTCCTGACGCATCCGTGTCTACCCATACCGTCGGCGGAGGAGAGGTCCATGACATGACCGAGTGCAATGTTTCCCTCTTCGCCCAGACCGCTAGTAAGCTGTGTATTAATTTTGGGATGGGCCATAATGTTTCCGCCGGCAATAGTGGAAAAAATGTGTTGCCCTCCAATATTAAACGTTTGACTTTCAACCGGCCCAACTTTACAGTTAGTTGAATCCAGTTGAGAGAGCCGACCAGAGATTCCCAGACTCTCCGTGTCGTAGTCAGACTGTGAAGAAACATAAACAGTTTCTTGCGAAACCTGTTCCGATTGTCCACACTCTGACTCAGAGTGAGAGCAGCTGTGTCCCACACCAGCCCTATCCACTGGACCACTCGTGAGGGTACAAGGTTTGACTTTACCGGGTTTACCTTGAGTCCTAGAGATTTTACATGATTTAATGTTATGTTGACATGATTGATGCATAACTGTTCCGTCTCCGCCACCACCAGCCAGTCGTCTAGATAACACAAAATCCTGATCCCTTGTTCTAACATGGGCATCAGGGCTTGCCGGACTAATTTCGTGAATAAGCGAGGTGCTAGGTTCAATCCGAATGGCATCCTCTGAAAGACATAAGTCTGATGCATTATTCGTAAGGCCAGAAATCGTTGAAACCGTTTGTTTACCGGGACGTGCCAATACGCGTCTGTTAGGTCTAAAGAACACATCCACCCTCCCGGCGGAAGTGTTAGCCTGATTTGATTCACTGTCAGCATCCGGAAGGAAATTTTGTGAATGTGGAGGTTCAGATAAGACAGGTCTACGACCGGCCTCATCTGAACACTGTCCCTTTTGGGCACTAGAAAAGGTTTGGACGTAAATACTGGGTAATTTTGAGGGACCGGGATGATGACATTCTTGGCGATCATCTCTTGGATCAGTGACTCCACCTCTAATGAAACAAAATTTGCCTTTGTCGGCTGACGTAAGCGAGGTCGCCGGAGCCATTACCAGGTGATGCCTTTGCGTGCCACCATCCTCGCCCATGTGTTTAATGGCCATGCGCGATGACACGCCCGGAATGACCCAGTTTGCAGACAAGGGTTCGCCGGCTGGACTACCCTCTGATCCACCCGCCGTAAGACTGGCCCTGGGAGTGAGAGAGACCCTAGTTTTTTGGTGGTGGTGGTGGTGTATGCTTAGATGACTGGCCGGGGTTGGCAGGAGACGGGCCCTGGCCCGGTCGTTGATACTTTTGTCCTTTATGATTACCTGAAAACTTTCCTTGCTTGTATCTGTACTGAGCCTGACCTTGGGTGGAAGAGGACTTAGGCAGATGAAAGGGCTTTGCCCCACCAGGCTGAGCTTTTGCGACTGGTTTGGGCTTGGTAAAATTGAAAGCAGGTTTCTTAGATGGGGCGGGACTGTGCTTAAAGGCCTGAGCCATGTTGAACACTGTTCTCCACACATCCGGGGACATTAAAGAGGCAGTTAGAACAGGGGACATTACTACTTGATTTGCAATCCTATCCGGGAGCTTCTTCACGAGAAACATCCTTAGATCTTGTCTTGCCCGCACCGCCTCTAGCAAGGCTGTACGGATATCTCCCAATGACTGTATAGAAGTCTGGAGTAGCAAGCGTCTAGACAGTTCGATTGCCTTTCTGACTTCCGCCTCCACGATTGCCTGAGCAGATCTTAGCATTGACTTTGCTACCTGTTGTGTGACAATATACTGGGAAAACAGTCTATATGCCTTCGCACGTAGCCTAAACTCCCGGTCTAGGTGAGCTGTGGAAGGTGTAGAAAAGGGATCTTTAAGCTCGCATAGATTAATTTTAGGGGCAGCTAAAAATGCAAATAAAGCAGAGGGAACTCCGCCGGCAGAGAATACCGGCAGAGAGAACCAAGAATGGCTTTCTTTTTTGGTGCGAAGATTTAGAGGTAAAAGTTGTTGCAAAGTTCTGAGCCTCCACTACCCATTCCACCCAAGGTCCCAGACCCAACTGCTGCACCTTCAAAACTGGATTTGCGGCTGTGTCTGTGAACGTCTATAAATCTAACTCTGGTGTTAGAGCTGACAGTGCTTTTATATCATTGAAACCGTCATGCTTGGTCCAGTCCGAAAACAGTTTTGAAGCTGACGCAGGGGGTAGGGCAGGTGTAGAAGTATACACAAAATAATAATGGTGATAATAGTTAGGAATGGCCTTAATATTAACATCAAGTAAATTTCCCATAATATCTAAAGCACGTACCTTTCTAGATTTATTACCCTGGATTACCCACTCACGTGGTACCGGAAGTTCCCCTGACATAGTGGATTGTGCTACCTCTGGCTTTGCTGGGAACATTGTTACCCATGACTCATCCGGCCCATATAAGAGGGGCATAGCTCCCTTTCTGATCGGTGCCTTGTCTAAAGGGGGAGGATTTACATCTGCTACTACTCTCACATTGGAAGTAGTTAGTGCCGCCGAAGTTGGCCTAGTAACAATAGTAGGTGATACAAGGGGAGGGTGCGGAATTTGTGCCAAGGCAATGGAAGTAGCCAGAGGTCGGACATTCGATGCTGTCGTGGAAGCTCCCAAACCAACTGTAGGAGTCTCCGGCTGCTGGCCAAAAAACTTTGTTAGTGCATTCGCTAGTAACCCATTAATTTCATCAGCTGTGACAAATTTAGCAGAGGATGAACTATGTGGCGAATCATTCCTACTCGGAGAGTCGTCTATCAATGAACCTGACTCTTGAACCTCCATCTCAGAAATTATAGAATCCTCATCCCTTTCCTCCGGCCTCTCATGAGAGGATCCCCCCGAAGCCGGGACCCTTTCATGCTGCCATGTTAAGTCCGGGATGGACGATGGGATCTCAGCGTCCCGGTAGACGTCTGCCACTACCTGTGTTGCCTGAAAAAGACGTGAGCCTTCACTCCATGGCTGGGAGTACCTCCAAACTCCCCGGTCTTGGCCGGAACTCACTTGTGAGCTAGGTACCACATCAATTACCGAGCCCTCACTCGAGCCCACTAGAGGGTAATATCTTTTGGCAGAACTCTCTAAGTCTAAAGCTGGTACATGTGAACTGTGAATAATATCTGGTGACAACCTGTCCGCCGGTATGTCCTCCACCACAGTCTCTGACTCCACTCCCGACCTGTCAGATTGGACATTAGACATGTCGGGAGTAGAGGCAGAAAGCGAGGTACGAGGCTCCGGCGAACGCCGGGAGACCTTTCGTACATGGGTATCCTTTTTGAAGATTTGTGACTTCGTCTTGACTTTGATTTCACACTAGGACTGTCCTTGGTCTTCTCCTCCTTGCTCTTCTTCCTCGAAGGTGAAGTAGAGTGACTATGTGTCTGCTGTCGGAGGGGAGACCTTGACTTGGACCTCGACCTCGACCTTGCCTTGGAAGCTGTCGCCGGGGGTGTCGGCGCTCGAGATCTCTTAGATGTGCCGGGGGAGGGAATAAGCACTTTACCCTGCCCAGTCTCTGCTGACTTATGCACATTTACTCTACTTTTAGAAGGGGTACGTTTAAGTGGGGGATGCCTAACAATCAATCGTTCCCACAGAACTACGTTATCGCACTGAAGAGCTTTATGAGCCACTGATGTAGCATAAGTAGTTAGGAGTTGTCTGACTTCTTGCAATGCAACCGCCGCGGCCTGATCATTGTGCTGTAAGACTTGGATACTTAACCGACTACAAAAAGCACAATTCTTAGTAACCCACAAACCCCTTGACCGGTCTAAGCATTTGACGCATCTGATGCACAGTGTATGCGCAAAAATCGGGATCCCTGAACAGGAGGGTGTTAAGCACAGAGCAAAAACAGGGTCTAGTGTAGCCATGACAGAGACTGGAGAAAAGCTAACCCACCCCCGGGCCTCTCCTGGTCCTCTGTTGACCTGCCGGAACTCCGCCCTGGAAAAAATAAAATTTCCAGGAATTAATGCTCATAAGGTTACCCCAAAATGTTCTAACACAAGTATTAATGAACCGCCGGGCAACGAGACGTAATACACCACTATTACCTCTTGTTACCCTGTAGGTTCATATGTAAAGATTTTAGAATATCATTACTTGTCCAAAAGATTTAAGAATATCCTCTGACATGATATAAAGACGAGCATATCTTTATAAATGACGCAGTCTTCCCAGTGGTTTTTGTTCACCGGAAACCCATATTAAGACGCCGGCCTCCTTATTATATCGCAGTTAAAAGGGTAAGCCTATCTTAATTTTTAGATCTGACTTCTCTCGAAGCCTTCATAGATCGCCGTATTTTGAAGGCCTCGATACCCAATTGTATCCCTCAATTGTCTGGCCAACCATACCGAATTGCAAATCCGTTAATCCCACCCTCCCACGGTTCAACCGCCGGGTGTGAAATTAATTTAATGTTAACCCCAATTGTTCCTATCCCCACTTCTTTGCAAAAGATCGCCGGGGTGGAAAGACCAATCAAACAAAACAGCCTAGTTTTTCAATGGCTTTGCAAACACCGGGAAAAACTATACTCAACCGGTGTCCGCATGAACACCTAGTTAAATGGGTATAGCCAACCCGCCGGGAAACACACAGTAAGCCTGAACACAGGCTCCACTACAGAGACGCAGTTCCTGGAGAGCCCTCAAGCCACCACTCGCCGGGGGAAACTAGCCTATTTTAACCACGCGTGATTTAAAACTCGGCAACCAGCCGGATTTTCTCGGCGCAATCGAGAAAACCCGCCGGAAAAGGCAACCCACACAAACCAGACGCAGTCTGCTATACACAAAGAGGCCCTGGATAAAGCCAAAACACAACTAATTCAGGACACACATGACACAGTAGAATATATTTATACAATAAATCAATAACAATTGTACATGTAAAAAGCTACGAGTGGCTGGCTAGGCCTAAGCAGACGGAAACATCACTTAATCACGTCGTAATATAAACAAAAAGCACTGTATCATAACACAACAGGAACAGCCGCCATCACAACATCGTAGAAAAAATCCCGGGAGAGGGATGCACTGACTCGGGACCTAGAAAAAACTTCACTAAGTGAAGAAAAATACGCTAGGAATGTCAGTATACAAACAAATAAGGCAACTTCATCAGAAAGATAAGAAGAAGCCTGATAACGCGTAGTTAAAGCCAACTAAATAACTAGGCTAGCTAGCCGCGAAAAACGTTTCACGCGTCCACCACGGGACCACGAGGGTACACCCGAAATAGGCGTCCCAAACACACGACCCAAATACACTGAACAAAATTCAAAATAAAGCTATTAGATTAATCAATAACCCTGCAATCACACAGGACCTTCCTACATTATCCATACGAAGAAACGTTGCATCCCTTGCATTATTCTACAGATATTTTCACAGCAATTGTTCCGAGGAACTTGCTTCAATTGTGCCGCCTCTCCACATCTTTCCCCGTAGAACTAGGGCAGCTGAGAGCGCCCATGAATTTACACTTTCTCCTCCACAATGCAGAACTTCTGCTTATCAGAATTCATTTATCCCCAGAGCTACTACTCTTTGGAATTCACTTCCCTCGAATTGCTTTCCACAAACTTACAATCTACAAATGTTTAAATCCAGTTGTTACAAACATTTTATGAATGGAGGATGCCTTTAGGCACATGGACCTTTTTGTTTTATCTGTGTTTTTCCTTCCTCCGTTCATTGTCTCTTTTAAAAAAAAAAAAAAAAAAAAAAAAAAAAACTGCGGGAAACCCGCCCATGACACTCCTGCTACGCATATCCTAACCTTACTCGATACATCCCAGAGTAAACAAATGAGAAAAAACTCACTAGGGACGCAGCAAATGCGGAATCAGCGGAGCGTGGGGAGACACGTCAGGGCAGGTTGAGCGCAGAGCAGGGAAGAAGGAAGTATGACGCCTGAAGTCAGCGTCTGGTCAAATATCCACACAAGTACATCCACAAGTATATGGAAAGCTTATGAATAGTTATTCTTATTTTCTTTTTATTTATTATTTGTTACGAAGTTTTTTCGTAGTGAGAACCCAATTTCATAATGACAGAACCATGAGTGAGGTTGCGTGCGCTCATGATGAAGGCTCCTCAAATTTGTTATGTTCTGCGCGGTAGATTCAAACTACGGTAAATGAGCGTTTGAAGAGGAGGCCTTATGTAATAGGCATAATCGTCAATGATGGAGGGGCCACTAATAAATATACGGTTTGAGGGACGATATCCAATCATTCAAGGGCAGATGGGGTTGAAGTTGGGCCATAGACACAGCTGCCTTGGCTGCCACATCAGCATCTTCGTTACCTTTAACCCCAACATGAGCAGGAATCCAGCATAATGTCACTTGTATTCTTTGGACATGCAATGCATGGAGAGAGCGTTGAATGGAAGTCACAATAGGGTGTGGGGGCGAGTAAGACCGGAGGACTTCGAGGGCACTACGGGAGTCACTATAGATAATATATGTCTGAGGGGGAGAACCGGAGTATAAGGTCAATAGCCGAAGAAATTGCCAATAATTCAGCTGTGAAAACAGTAGCCTGGCATACATACATACATACAATGGTTTAACGTAATTTTTCCATAACATGCAATGTAATGGCTCAGACGGGGTTGCCTTTCAGTAGTTGGAGTGTACTGTAGTAAAATAAAGTCCCACCACAGCACTGCCCCACCAAGTCATCACTGTGGCTGATGTTGGTATAGTGCTAACCGTGCCTCAGCAAGACTCAACAGAGTCCCTCTGCAGCACTTGCACCTGCAGTATCTGCAACCACACCAGCCTTAACAGTGTTACAAAAAGACAGCACCATAACAAGACTCTACTGTATATTAGGCAATTGGACTATAGAACAATAAAGTCCTGCCCCAACACTGCTCCAACATGCAAACACTGTTGCCGACACAGGTGTCGTGCCAAACAGCGCCCAGGTAAGACTCAGTCCCCTGTGGCACCTATCCGCACCCCACCAGCCTCGGCAGTGCCATACTAAGACAGTGCTAAGATAAAGACTTTATTGCATAGTAATGGCTGTTGGTCCACAAGTCTATCGCCATCCCCCCTATTAGTCGCCTTGTACGACACGCAGTAGGATGCGTGAGGCATATTCTTTTTTTCCTCCACCATTAGATGAAGGCCCCCTTACCCCCTGGGGGCCCCTGGGGGCATGGAAGTGAAAACTGAAGGGTCTGAGTGGGGCTCACAGCAGCAAGTCCAACGCCTGACGAGGATTTAGACCCATCCGTGTAAATAGCAAAATGCGGACCTTTTCGGCGAATATGTTCAATGGTGTGCTGACGGTGATGACTAGGGACATAGGGATATCCTTTTGACAAGAAGGAAAGGCGGGTACACACTTAAGGGAGAGATATGGACCAAGGGGCTGGGCCAGTAATAACAGGTGGGACAGCAATATTTAAGCCAGTGGCGTTGAGAAGAAGGGTGGCACGGAGGGGGAAGCAGGAGTGTTGATGTCGGGAAAAGGAAGCGTCCACATCTCGGAAGAGGGAACTAGCAGGCGAGTCACTGTATTTAATGTGCAACGCACGACGCATGGTAACTAAAGCTCGGTGATAGGACAACGGTGGTTCGCCGCATTCAGCTAAGAGGGATGGTATCGGGGAAGAGCGGAATGCGCCTGTACAGAGACGGATGCCTTGATTATGAATGGGGTCAAGAAGGCGCAGGACCGGGTCAGTAGCAGAACTGTAAATGGGGCAGCCGTAATCAAGAATGGAGAGAACAATAGCTTTATACAGCATCAGCATGGTGGAATGAGAGGCACCCCAGGTAGTGTGGGGCAGTTTTTTGAGGAGGCACAAAGCTCAAGTACTTCTGCCTTTAATATACTGGATATGGTCTTTCCAGTTGAGATGTCGATCGTAGACCAACCCCAGGAACTTAATGCTGGGGCAAATTTGGAGTAAGGAGTTGCCCATGCGAAGTTCCAGAGAATGGCCCTGTAACCAACGTTTATCCTTATAAAAGGCAATGGCCTTCGTTTTCTCAGTGGAGAACTGAAAACCCACTGATGATGCCCAGTCTGTAATTTCCCCGATAGATATATTGAGGAGACGCTGTCCATGACGAACTGTGCGAGCGGTACAGTAAATGGCAAAGTCGTCAACGTAGAGACTGCCATGTACACCGGGGGCCAGCTGACGGATGATGTTATTGAGCGCCGTTTCAAAAAGGGGACCGCTGATCACGCTGCCTTCAGGAACACCATTTGAGGAGGGGGTAAACGCCTGAAAAAGACGACGCAAGGGAATCGAGCGTCGAGCGATTCTTCTGAGACCCAAATTGGTAGGGAGTCAAAAGCGATCGCTGGCGGAGAACCCACGTGAGTCTGCCATTAACAATCATTTCCATCAACTTACAAAGGCAACTGGTAAGGGAGATCGGCCTGTAGTTCGCTGGGACACTAGGGTCTTTGCCAGGTTTTGGAATGGGAATAACAATGGCATGTCGCCATGCATCAGGAAATAAGTGGCACGTCCATAGATAGTTATAGAACTGCAACAAAAATGACTTGGCAAGGGGGTCGAGGTGTAGTAATAAGTCATAGCTGATATTATCGTGACCCGGTGCGGAACCAGTGCAAGTGGATAGAGCATGGTCGAGTTCAGCCATAGTGAGGGGAGAGTTATAGTCAAAATCTTCTTGGGTCTCAAAATTCAGAGGAACCGATTCAACAGCATGTTTGTGACGCCGGAAAGTGTCACTGTATCCAGCGTCACTGCTAACTGCGGCAAGATGACGGCTTAAGAGGTTGGCAATTTCTAGAGTGTCATGTACCGTGCGGCCATGATCGATTAAGGCGTGGCGCGGGGGATGGAGATCGAGCCCATTGACCTTCTTAAATTTTTGCCACACTACGGACATAGAGGTGGATGGGTTCATGGCAGAGACATACGACTGCCATGAAGAGGCACGGCTACGGAGGACCTCCTTGCGAAATTGAGCATTCAATCGGTTGTAGTGGGGTTTTAGAGCCATAATAGTGAGGGACAAGGGTATAAGCTCATGGAGGGCAGGTGGCATAAGAGAACGGCATACACTAAGGGTACGATAGCGTTTGTTAAGGCGGCTGAGACGACGACCTAATGCATGCTTACTGCGGAGGAGGTTGGCGAGGGAATCAGTCCACCAGGGTACAGTCCGCCTCGCAATGGTAACACCGGTTGAGGGAATGGATTTGTCAGCTGCAGCGATGATGAAGTCCGTCAGAAAGGAGTTGATGGCGTTAGGGCCTGGAGTCGGGTAAAATGGGGGAATCCCTCTAGTGTAGAGGGCATATTTGTCCCAATCAGCCTCACGGAACTTATAACGGGGCCGTGAGGGAATAGGTCGGACGAGTAAGTAAGATAAGAGAATGGGGTAATGGTCACTCGAGTACAAGTCATCGCAGAGACACCATTCAAATTTATCAACCAGGGCGGAAGAGCAGAAGGCAACATCAACCGAGGAAAATGTATGGTGTGTACAGGAGAAATACGTATGACAATCAGGTTCATTGAGACAACAGTAGTCGTCACGCAGGACCAGATTCTCGAGCTGCGTACCAGGGGCGTCAGAGGTGCTGGAGGAGGGGTCCCATAGCGGGCTATGTACGTTAAAATCACCCACTAGTAAAAGGGGTGAGGGAAGAGAATTTAAAAGGGGCTGGAGCAAGGTAAGGTCATAATGAAAAGCCGGTTGATTGTACACGTTACATATAGTGAACGAGGTACCATCAGGGGCATGAAGGGTGAGGAGAGAATGTTGGAGGAAATTATCACGGAGAGGTAACAGATCAAAGGTGATCTTGGCATGGACATAAATATAAGTGCCAAGTTCACCATTAGGTGAAAGAGACTGACAGGCAAGATGGTAGTTAAGGATAGATCTGTCGTAATTTCCACTGTGTTGTAGGCATAAACACATGGGATCATAGGATCGAACGAGACGTTGGATCTCACCTAGACGAACTCTAGGAAAGATTCCATTAATATTCCACTGGATGATATAGGAATTGAAAAGGTCAGATAAGAGATGTCAGATTGTGTAAATTGACAGTACTAGATGGTAAATACTGCCGTGTGAGCGGCGCAGGAGGACGAGGGGGTGTCGCACTGCGGGAGCGTGAAGGTAACCGAGACGATACCGCTTGGAGAATATCTGTAGTAGTCAACTGTGACTGGGCTTCAAGACGTGATAAGTGATATGTACAGTAGCACCGGAGAGGGTGATTGGTCGGATCGTCAGATGCAGGTAACTTACGATGGTGTATGAAGGTTTTAATTAAAGTGGTAATGACGGATTTAGTAGGGGGCGCGGGGGGAGCACGACACTCCCGACCACCAAGACACTCCTGGACAAAACAATCGTGACAGCCACATCGGTGGCTGTGGCGATTTGGAGGTATTGTCGCATTCTTGGTAGTCGATGGAGTGTGTTTCTTACCCTTGGAAGAGTGGGAAGGAGTAACAGTAGGTGGGAAAGTGGAAGTGGGTGGTGTAGCAGTGGGGACGGTGGATCGGTGAGAACGGGGGCGAATGGACTGGCGTTGTGGGAGGGAAGGCAATGACTCGGGGCAGGAGGAGGGAATACGGGTCTGGCAGGGCAAACCTGGGACCCCACGAGGTTTACGTTTTGAAGGGGGGGACGAATGATCAGGAGTAGGAGAGGCAGTATCGTCAGCACCTCGTTTGCAAGAGACGGGAGCGGTGTCCATTTCAGTGCTACCTGTATCAGGCTGGAGAAGGGCATCGGAAGGCAAGTCTCTCGGAGGAGGGCGTTTGGGAGGCTCCGGGGAGGAGTCAGGCCGGCGTTTATTTGAGGTAGAGGGTGGAGGATGGGTACAGGTATCAGCGCGAGGAGTATCCGCAATGGGTGGCGAGGACTGGTCAGTAGGGGCAGAAGTTGGCGTCTCAACCAACGTATCAAACCTACGAGAGACAGAGACAGCAGGAAGCGGTGCACCACGTGCCGTAGCACCGGCAGGAGGATGTGATGGTGTCGGGTGCGGGTCTGGCAATGTAGAGATGGTGGGTAGGGAAACGTTGGTGCGAGCACGCGAACTATATGTTGGGTCACGCGCTGGGTCCTTGATACCCCCTACTTGTAGTTCTTGCTTGGCTTCCCTGACCGCCATGCCTGAACGATCCATAAGAAGCCTAAGCTCCGCATTATATCTGTAGAACACGCAGTGTTGGGCTCGTGCATGGTGGTCTCCAGCGCAGTTGGCGCACTTGGGTTGGCCGCACTTCCAATTGGTGGTATGGGCAATCGAACCGCAGTAGGCACACACCTCAGTATTTCTGCATTTGGACGTAGTGTCCAAAAGTGGAGCAGCGCTGGCATTGAAGGGGCCTGGGGGTATATGGTTGTACGTCCCTCCTTTGGCCTTCAATTCTGATCGTCTCAGGGAGGGTCTTTCCCTCGAACCTGACTCGAGCCACCCGTAATGGTGGACGGGATTTATCTTGTCTATTGGGGATCTGATAGACAGTGACGTCGTCATCCTCATGGTAACGGAGCCGCAATGACGACAGCAATGTTGATTTGTCAGGTAATCCATCGCGATCATTGGAAGGAGGCAGTATAACTGTGCCGGAAATTAAGTTAAGTTCCATATGTTTGGAGACATGTACAGGAACACCATTCAGGGTGGTGAGGGATAGAAAATCCTCTGATTGTTCCTTGGTGGTTGCTTCCACCGTCCACGTTAGGACTGAGGTAGAAGCTCGGAAGGACAAGTTGGTTGATCGATGGTTCATCAGAAGTGCATTCTCTAATTCAGCAGCCGTAATCGGGTCTCTAGTTTCGATAGTGAGGAATCTGGGCCAGTAATCTGGACCAAAGAGTGCGTCAAAGTCCGTAAGTGTCTGACTAGGGACGTATTTTTTCCTCGTGGACCGACGTGGGCGCGTATAACCATGTTGAGGTCCGATGTGAGGGGAGAGCGTCACAATTGAGGTCTTCGGAACCGACGTAGTGGTAGTTGGTGTGGTGGTCGTTGGCACTGACGTAGCGGTAGTCGTTGTGACGGGTGACGGCACTGACGCAGTGGTAGTAGCCGTGACGGGTGAAGAGGCGTCAGAGGTAGTAACCACACACGAAGTTGACGAGGGTGGGGCAGGGATGGTAGGGCTCACAGGATCATGAACTTCAGAGGGAGGAGGCGCACCCTGGGCCATAGTTGTAGGTGGTAGCACTACTGTATCGGGTAGAGAGGGTATCGAGGCGGGTGCCATGCCTGAGTGGGTAACTCCGGCACTGCTGGCAGTAGGGGAAGGGTCCGGGAGGCAGTCCAAAATTTTGCGGGGGTCGGCGTCGGAGGGGGCTAGTTCAGTTTCCATAGGACGAAGAATAATAAATTCATCTGAGGCTGATTCCATACCCACCATGGAGCCACTATCAGAGGACGGGATTACCGCCCTAGGAATTCTCTCAGAGATACACCCCTCTCAATGTACTTTAAGGGCCTTTGTTCCGTCGATTGCAGACCCAGCACAAGGGTCAGGGTTTGGCATGAAAGCTTCCCCTCGCTCGAACACGTCGGGTACCACAGTTCGACGGGTGAAGGGATTGCCGACCCACAACACCCTCCAACGAAACCAAAGAGTGAGGATGGTTGTTTACCACTAGAGCAGTCACGGTGCTCCCAAGGGAGGGGGCAGAGGGAAAGAGGGAAGAAGAGAAAAACGAAAAACAGAAAGTATGAGAAATGATAGTGCCCACTACAATTAGTTGGGGGCGGCAGGAAGGGTGGACAGGCGGTCTGCACTCCCCTCCTGCAACCTCCGTCAGCCCCCGCACTTGTTCAAACCTGAAACCAACGAAGTAGGCAGAGCGGGGGAATCAAAAGTTCAAAAGACCAAGGTGTTGTCCAAACATATTTGCCCAGTTTACAATAGACTCTTAACTTAATTTTTTCAGACATTTAAACACGAAAAAAACAAAAAGTAAAACCCTACATCATTTAAAGCATCCTGAGGACATAAACCCACGATATATCAGGACATTTTTATTATCAAGTGAGTTACATACAGTCATCTTAAATGAGGCCAATATACTTGTATCACAATGTTGTCTAATGCATTACAAAAAGCTCAGCCCTGCCACAACAACACTTCCGACAACAAAAATATATATATATTTATACGTATTTATATAATGTATCTGGCAGCAACCGAAGAGAGGACATTTTATAAACACGTGCCATAACAAGCAAGGAAAAGGCTAACAACACGCGCACAAGTGGAACACCGATGAAAAAGATTGGAGGGCCCCCTAGACACTCCTCGATAGCTATCTTAACTTTCCAGGATAAGTAGCAGTATTATCAATGGTACACACTTATATTACTGTACCTATCTTATATCTCTAGGGTAGGGTACTAAGATCGGGTAGGGTAAGGTAGGACAGGTTAAGGTAAAATAGATAGGGTAGGATATGTTTGGGTAGGCCTAGGTAAAGTAGATTAAGGCAAGGCAGGTTAAGGTAGGATATGGGATTGTTAGGTAAACTGATGTGAACCATCAACACCCTCTTATCACTATAATATCTCACTTCCCATCAAGCTAAGTATTACAAGAGGAAAACTGTGGTATGAAAAATGGATATTACCTAACTACAAATCAGAAATTATATACAATTACATAGTGGAAAAGCTTGCATACTCATTCACACTAAAGTCTTACAAAATTCTCAGTTCCATTTCACAAATACTTGTACAAAAACATGTTCACCTCACAGAAAAATTGCATCAACCACTACTGAAGAACATCAGTATGAGAGTAGACTTGTAGCTAGAAATTTATAGTACAGTATACTGTACTGTCATTCATGCTAAGCAATATTCTAGGATAGCTATAGGCATACATGTGACTGAATCTTCCTATTACGACTGTAGTCCGTCTCCCACGGCTTCTACACATTATGCTGACCAAGAGCAGCTTTCCACAGGTCCTCCATATCAACATTAAATGTAAAATAATGTTCAAGGAAGGAGATATGTTTTGAAACTGCTTGCTGGGTACATAAGAGTCAATGCTCGTCATCAAAGGAGTATTGTTGAGTAGTGTAACATAAACATCTGGTACCAACTGTACCTAACATTACCTATCCAGTCTACTACCATCTTGAAAAGTTAGGACACTTAGCTAGCTGTGTATAGGAAAGCATCAATCAGAGGGAACACCTACTATACTCACTACAATCACATGGTATAAAACGTGTGCCATTATTCAGGCAACTTATGCAAATTTTTAAGACCGGTTCACAGAAGTGCTTTTTCCGGCATCTTCTCTCGTCAACTCAAGGTTCAGTATTCTAGTATTAATAAAATTTCTGCTGGAACTATAGCTATCTAATACCAGGATAGTTGCCGATGACTTATGAAAACCAGAGACTTGAAATGGTGCCAGAAAGAAAGATGCCGATTAAAAGTTTCCGAAAAAACGCTTGTGTGTACCTGCCTTTAGCAAGACCACCAATTTAGCCATCCTGCACTTTCTTTCTCAGATCTGAAAGGGATAGCCAAATTATTTAGGCCTATACCTAGGATTAACTACAGTATTTAGCCATATTGGGAATAAACTGAGGAATTCTCTTTTTAATCCCATCACAGGCTATTCACATTTTCTTGACCTGAAAGTATGATATATCAAATTTTTCTTTTTTATTATGTACACAAGATTTAAATATTTAAAATAGAGAGAGAATAAAAAAATAAAAAAAGTGTGGAGAAAATATTTTAAAAGTAAAATTACAATACCAAACAAATCAGACTTCATACAGTAAAATTCAAATAGTTTGGTAATTTACAGTCCAAAACCCCTAATATCCTCAGTTCATAATCAAACAGTTCATATTTCTAATAATAACCCAAATTTACCATGCTTTATCCAGTAATCCCTGTACCGTACTTTGTTTTTCAGAAGTACAATATATACAATACTGTATACTGTACATATAAAAATAGTTTACTATAGTCCGTTCATTCTAGGTTGGGCAGAAATTTTAACCTCTAACCTCTGTAACTCAAAAAGGGCAAGAGCAAATGAGCTGTCAATTTATACACATATTCCCTAGCCAAGTCTTCCTATTTGGTAGCAATATTAGCTTGATTACTCTAGTCCTTTTTGTGTTATGAGAGGTTAGGGGTTACGATTTCTGCCCAACCTAGAATGGACGGACTATAGTGCTGAGTAAGTGACAATAAAACTATACCTGTGGAGAACTGTACTTGTGTTGAAAATCAAGAGCATGCAACCTGATACTGTAGTATGGAATATTATATAATCTGACATGGAATTAATCATTAGAATGCCAAAATACAGATTTATACTAGTTGTATAGTGGACCATAATTATTGTTAGGGTAGGGTTGTTGGAAATTTGGCTAACTGTATTTAAGAAAGCTCTGGGTGAAGGAAAAACAATTTAGTCTAATGACGGAAGAATTTGGACTTTAATGAACAGAGGAAAAGGAAAAACATTATCTTGGTAGGTGTGGATGCCCATCCTCCACATCTGATCATAGAATATTTTTTTGCTGGAAAGTGTGTCTGGTTAAAAAAGTAAGACATGACAAACAAGAAAACAAGCATAACACAGAAACAAATTACAGTACATTACAATATACCGGTACTATTTTGATGTCAGTTCACAGGGATCTGCCTTGCTTAGGCCAATCGGCTTTCTGCAGACTCCCATTTTCTTATGTTCTAACCCCTCGAGTACCAGCGACGCACGTCATGCGTCACCTATGTATGTAACGCTAAACCCCAGCACTGACGCCATTAATTGATAGACCTATTGTACAAACCAATGTAGCATATGAAAAGGTTTTCAAATAATCTTTTCATTGCTATTGGTGTAAACAGTTTGTAAAGTACTGTACTGCACATATTAACGTCCAAATAGTCAAGGACTGAGTTTTAACAGTGTGGCCCTTATATGGCCAGAGAACTTGCTTGCCCTTAGTGTAGGACTTTGTGGCATAACTGTACTTAAATTCCCTGATGTGGGATTATGTAAGCAGTCGGGCAGAACGATTCCACAACAATAAAGGCCCAAATCTTCACAAAATAGTGATTGAGCAAAAATTTGGTATCATTGTTCCCAAGTGTAGCCAAATAAAATGACTGCAATTTGATATAGTCCATACAATCAGCTGTCCACCAAACTCAGTCGGATTTTTCACAACAATCTAGTAAAATCACTACACGTACTATACATTCTCTGAGTAGGCCTATACATTAGCCCAATTAGTCAGATAATGATTCCCTGTGTTCTAGCTACCATCAGATGACTTTATCAAGGTTAGAAAGGGCCTCTCACTCATAGCCGATAAAAAACATCAAATGAACCTTTGACATTGAGAGTCCTTCCTAAGTTGAGTAAATTCATCTGAAAGTAGACTGAAGGGGCTAAATGAGGTGATAGTCGTCATAAGTGATCAGTACGGAAATGGTTCCGCTTGCCTTTTCACTGCCATAAAAAATAATACAAAACTAGAGGGCACTGGATAAAGATGCTAACCTATTCCTCGAGTGCTGGTGGAGGTGGTAGTACTCACTGAGGAAGAGGCTCCTTAACACTTTCACGCAAAATAACTCAACAAAATATATTCATTACTATATACCATTGTAGTCTTCTCTCAACCAGACCTCACTACTGTACCACCAATGTACTATTTCACAAGTGGAACACACACACAATCATACATATGTCGCTGAATAACCTACTCATGCTCTGATAACTTAGGAGCAAATAATAAACTACTTGCTTTCTAATAATCTCGCTAATTTTTATGCTTATATATACCACATTTCAGAAGTCTTTGATAGATGTACAACATAAGCCATTTCATTAGTAAAATATAGCAGGCTTGTAAAGATCTTAATCGCTTCCATCAGAAAACTATTTATTATTTTATTAATATTACAGCCAGAGGATTTTTCTCAACTTTGGAAGAGCCTCTAGGAATGGAAGGGATAACGAATATCTAAATTAAACCTCTAACTCTAGCTAACAGGTCTTCCTAAGTTGAATAAACATCTCCTGGAGGTAGCTATAATGCAATACAAACTGGTGTTATCTGCCGATTGAAAATGGTTAAATCACAAGCCTTCAGCATGTATAAACAGCAAACTATAACAGGCTTGGATAGATCTCAATAGATTAAATAATATTGTCAATAATAATTTCTCACTATGAACACACTGTCACCAGGCATCCTCAACTTAAAAAGACTGCTATCGTATTTTAAGAATTGCGTGATTCATAGTCTACATACCAATTATCTATGATGAAAAAAAAAAAAAAAAAAGTATCGGTGAAATTGGCTGAATGACAGCGGATTCCCAAAAGTGCTTTTTCCAGCAACTGTATTCAGGCAGAATTTAGGAGCACTTCTTTAACGGTGCTGACAACAAGACTCGACAGATTATCATAGGTGCTTGAATGACTTAAAACTTCAATTCAGAAGCTGTCTTAGTAATTACTGCTGGAACAAAGCAATCGTCTGACTCCCTCCTTAATCCTTTCAGTAGGACACCTTATTTAATCTGGCTGTCATTAAAGACTAACATTACAAGCATCACTGAATGATGCCTACAAAAATTATAAGGTTGATCAAAGCATTATATAGTCATAAAGGCGCTCAAGTGGATAGTCACTCATGTCAAGGCCTTAGGTCAGCCAGATTATGGCTGAGTCAGCAGGAAGACTGATGTATAGGCTGACTGACCTATCTCCTTTCATAAGGGAGACAGTAATAAATCGCAGTGATGTGAAAAATCTTTTACAAGTTGAGCGGGTTCAATCCTGGGACCACCAAAGTGAGACACCAAGACGCTAAGCCCTGCACCAGCGTGCCGCTATTGATAATTTGTTTTGGATAAGGAAGAACCTCTAAGTCAGAGGGTTCATTGAAATAGATTTTATCTCTTTGATTCTCAAGTGATTCTTCCTAGGCTGAGTAAAATCATCTAATGTTACTAAAATAAAATTAAAATGCTGCCAACATACTGATATTGTTAAGAGTATGTACTGTACAGTACTTTTTTCCTTTATCAAACTAAACAACTCCAAAAATAAGAGGTGCAGTATATGATTAAAGTAACTTAGCTTATGACTGAACATGGGACTTAACAAAATTACATACAAACTCTTAAACAATATGAACTACATACAAATTCTTAAAATATATCGATGTACAACTTTACCTCCAGTCAGACCAAGTAAGTAATATCATATGAAATACAGGAATTATATTATACTGAACTGTATATTAATGCAAGGTTCTTACTCGCCTCTACAAGCTGACCCATTTCACCAATTTCTGGATCATGTTTGCAATTTGTTACAATGTTCGGATAAGACTACATTAATTATGCTAGATATATCATTGCAATAATTTTCATAAACTCTATAATAATTATATTCAGGCAAGTATTTTTTTCCTAAACTGGTAATTTGGATAGTACAGAAGAGCAAGAGGAATTACTACCTCCACAAACAAAGTTGGAAGGAGGTTATGTTTTTGCCTCCGTTTGCAAATACCTGTCCCTTAAAGTGTTTGTATGTACAATCGTGGTCAGGAATTACTGGACAATATTGGGAGGAACATTTCTGATCCGCTGTAACATTGTGAACACTGATAGACCCCAATCATCTTACTATAGGTCTTCACTATAGTCTGTTATCATAAGCTGGAAAAAACAAGACTACAGTAAACCCTCGCTAACTCGGACTAATTGGGGGGAGACCACTTCCGAGAAGCCCGATTTTCCGAGATGTTCGAAGTCCGACTTATGTCCGACTTAAGAGAGGGAAAATTCTGAATTAGAAGAGGAAAGTCCACGTCTGAGAAAATTGAGACAACGCTTTTTTTTTTTTTTTTTTTTTTTTTACATGTGAAATTCATCATATTAACCCTTATTTAGCGGGGCCCGACTCTAGTCCGTATAGAGAACACCAGCCCAAAGAGCGGGGCCCGACCTGAGTCTGTGTGCAATTTTGGCGCAATATTGGCTCTGAGAGAGAGACGAGCGATGGGAGGAGCATAGGTTGCCTCTTGACCGCTCGCCACAGCTGCCGTGGGCCTACTGACATCTACTCCACACTACTCCACCCTCCCTCCCTCGCTACACACGTAATTATGTAACGAAATTACCGTATTTTAGCGATTTTGCCCTTCGGTTGCACGATCGTTGCAAGACAACCAGTGATCGTAGAAGGATGGTTCAGGTGTCATTGGAAAGCTCAATTAATGCCCTTTCAGGGATACATAATTGTATTATGCTCTGGCTCTTGTTTATGCATGAAAAAGAGCACGGAAACAAGGCCATTTATGGTAAAAAAAAAAACGCTGGGCGGCACGGTGAAATATACTCCACCACCCGCTCTTAGGGTGTTAATGACAAATACGAACCTTATTATGTTTTCAGGGACAGTACAGTACATAGTCATTAATATTAACACAATAATTAAAAGCCACAGGCTTCAATTCATCCTAAAATCACTTAAAACCGAGTGAGAGAACATTGTAAGCCGGACACAAATCCCGTCCAACTCGGAAATTTCCGAGATATACAGGGACATTTCCGAGAGGCCGATGCCATTCCGAGAAGTGCGGGCTTCGGACTAAAAAGAGTCCGAGTTAGCGGGGGTTTACTGTACTGTACTGTATAGTTGACACTCTCCGTCTTGTTTTTCTTGTAAGTTAATCAAGTATTCCTGACCACGGCTGTACCGTATGTACAGTACATATGTAATAGCCACTCCATACATCACTCCCCACCAATCTTGTTCATATATAATCATATACATATAATCATGGAGTGAGGATTTGCTGCCAAGTTAATTTGAACAGATTATAGGAGTACTGTACTGTACACCGAGTCTGTAAATTATGCTTACTCTGCGGCTTAATTTCATTACATACAGACGATAACGTTCTGTAGCACTCATTTGAGTGATAGTTTCCTATCTTCACAACTTAAATTTCATATTCCTTTTTTATATATAAGAAAAATTATTTTAATCCAGAACAAAATTTGGATATAAAGGTTTTCTTCACACTTGTTAATGAGTATTTATTTTTTCTTGTTAGTGAGATAACCAAAGTAGAAATGATGGAAGTAGGATGTATAAACAAGTGTAGGCCTACATCCAAAATCAATACAGGTACTGTACTTCGCTAAAATCCTTAAGTTTTGCAAAATCTACAAAGGAACATTAACTTAACACTAATAATAATAATAATAATAATCTGGTCTTTTATTTCTCGCAAGCGCCAGTTCTTCCAGAGGAATTCACTAGCGCTCGTAACTCAGTGCACCACAATCCAGAGAAGTGTGCTGCAGTTCACCTGTAGTTCAAGCAACAACAATTATTTAACATGGCAGCAGTTAGAGTCTGTAACGACCTGTCACTGTGCCACTTGCAAGATCATAACTCCTACAGAAGAGAAAGGTTTTCAACTGTTTTTTGAAAGAGTCTATGGAGTTCAGCTGTCTAATTGATAAAGGCAATTCATTATATAACCTAGGAGCCACGAAAGAAAAGGACCGATCAGAGAAAGAGGACTGCTGGATAGCTACCGGTTCATCAAGATGCAGTACATCATCACCGCGTCTCAAGAGGTCAGCAAGATACTTAGGTTCGCCAAACATAAGTGCCTTAAAAGTCAAAAGACACAACTTAAACTCTATCCTAGCTTTAACTGGCAACCAGTGCAGCTCTATCAAATATGAAGAAGTGGGGGTTCTTGGAGGCAGATCAAATATGAGCCTCGCTGTTCTATTTAGTATGGACTGAACTTTTTGTAGCAAGTAATTAGGAAGGCCAACCAATAAGGCATTACAATAGTCCACACGTGATAGGACAATTGAGTGAACCAATGTTAGAAGACAGCGATTGTTAAGAAACCGTCTAACTGAATAAAAGTTTCTGATTTGGAGATTACAAATTTTGATGACCTGATTGATGTGATTCTCATAGTTCAATTTAGAGTTAAAGTATACTCCAAGGTTTCGCACTGAGCTTACTGGGCGAAGTTGAGAACCTCCTATATCCAGAGTCACTACATTTTCAGCATCATTTCCCCTTCTATTTCCATGAATGATAATGATCTCTGTTTTGTTCTCATTCAGTTTGAGTTTCCGCTTTGCCATCCAGATCTTAATGTCAGACAATAAAGATTCCATTTTGGTCTTTGTATCATTAATGTTTTCTATCTTCACATACAACTGAGTGTCATCAGCATTGTTGTTGTTGTTGTTGTTGTTGTTCCCCAAGCTGCCTGGCCGAACAGCCCCAAGGCCCCGAGTAAGGCCAAGGCCATAAACGAGCGCCCCCACAGAACCCTCCCCGCCGACCACAAAAAGCCTGGGTGACCGAAGCCACTCCATGGCGGGGAGCTGAGAGGGTGCGTAAACGCCCGGGAAACCAAAGCCCCACCCAGGGCCCTGTGCCCCTCAGCAATTATGAAGAGAAAGTTGAGTGGCAAAGGAAAAATGTGACGCTTTAGCTTCCAATCTTGGTAGATTGGGAGGTCAATCCACGGAAGAGACGCCGTCACTTGAGATCTAGAAAATATATAAGTAAAAGGAACAGTCAGAGTAAGCTATGGGTATGGCAGAGATCGCTCAGGTCTCACTCTGATAGACCAGCCCATCGCCACGTTGTTGTTGTTCCCCAAGCTGCCTGGCCGAACAGCCCCAAGGCCCCGAGCAATTCCAAGGCCATAAGCGAGCGCCCCCACAGAACCCTCCCTGCCGACCACAATAAAGCCTGGGTGACCGAAGCCACTCCATGGCGGGGAGCTGAGGAGGGTGCAGAAACGCCCGGGAAACCAAAGCCCCACCCAGGGCCCTGTGCCCCTCAGCAATTATGAAGAGAAAGTTGAGGGGCAAGGGAAAAATGTGACGCTTTGGCTTCCAATCTTGGTAGATTGGGAGGTCAATCCACGGAAAAGATGCCGTCACTTGAGATCTAGAAAATATATAAGTTAAAGGAACAGTCAGAGTAAGCTATGGGTATGGCAGAGATCGCTCAGTTCTCACTCTGATAGACCAGCCCATCACCACAAGACTAGAACCCAATCCTCTCAGCATCAGCTAGGAAAGGCCCTAGAAAGCCGCCTTTGGCGGGGGGATAGCTCCCCTATTTCAACCCCTTTCGGGGTAGGGCACCCGCCCTGTCATCAGCGTAAAAGTGATAGGCAACACCATGAGCATCTAGCAAGGATGCCAAGCTGCTAGTGTAAACTATAAAGAGGATCGGTCCCAGAACCGATCCCTGAGGAACTCCAAACAACAGGGGGGCTTGGTCAGAGATGGTATGGCCAATCACCACACGTTGAAATCTATCTGATAAATATGATTTGAGGAGCAAGAGTGCTCTTCCACGAACACCGTAAGAGTGCAGATCTTTTAACAGTAGGTCATGGTCCACTGTATCGAAGGCCGCAGAAAGATCCAACAAAACCAAGAGAGACGCCTTCCCGTTGCAAGTGTTCTCCACCAAATCATTCTGAATCTTACATAAAGAGGTCTCAGTTGAATGGTATTTCCTATACAGTATGCAGACTGAGCAAGAGGAACAGCTTTGTTCTGTTCAAGCAATGGTAACAATTGATCAAGTATGGCCCGCTCAATTATTTTTGAAAGAAATGACAAGTTTGAAACAGGTCGGTAACTTGACATATCCTCAGCATCAAGTCAAGGTTTCTTTAGAAGAGGCACCAATAGAGCTTGTTTCTCAGATTGAACAAAGTTACCCTCCATGAAGCATCTGTTTACAATTTTACAGATGAAGTCTGCGACATGCAGATAGACAAATGACATCTTGGATACATTAATAGGATCAAGCTTGCAGAAAGTTGTATTCATGTCTCTGACATAACTAATAATTTTACTTGTGTCCACTGGATGGAATGATGAAAGGATACGATTTATTTCATGTGGAGGTTGGAAATCCACCGAAAACTCGTCATTGATCAATGTATTATCTAAGTCATTTCTAATGTGTGTTATCTTAGTCGTGAAAAATGAAGAAAAATCAGAGGCCAGTCGAGCGCTTGGCACGGAGGCAGGACAGGGAGCCATGTTTTTCCGACCCAACAAACCATTTACAACCTCAGCAAGCTTCTTTTGATCATTGCCACAGGAATCAACTCTTTTTTGATAATACTTAGACTGCTCAGCTTTCACTGCACAGACATCTTTTCTTGCCGATATATATTCCAGTCGAGTTTCCTCCATTCACTGCAAGCGCCACTTTCGTTCTGCTCTCCTACGTTGTCTGCGGAGATAGTTGTTGTTGTTGTTGTTGTTGTTGTTGTTCCCCAAGCTGCCTGGCCGAACAGCCCCAAGGCCCCGAGTAAGGCCAAGGCCATAAACGAGCGCCCCCACAGAACCCTCCCTGCCGACCACAATAAAGCCTGGGTGACCGAAGCCACTCCATGGCGGGGAGCTGAGAGGGTGCGTAAACGCCCGGGAAACCAAAGCCCCACCCAGGGCCCTGTGCCCCTCAGCAATTATGAAGAGAAAGTTAACTGCGGAGATAGTTAACTGGGGGGCCGTACCAAGGTGAATCATCGCACACAATAATTGTCTTCACAATCTCCGGGCAATGATGATCAAAGACAGATTGAAGTATCCTGTTATGAATCTCAGTTAGTTCATCAGATGAAAGAACAGAGCAGCTGATGGCATTTAGAGACTGGTCAATTTCATGGCAAATTTGCTCTTGATCAATATTTTTGTAATTTCTGAACCTAATTTCTTTTTTATAGAAAGATACTTTGGATACACTGATATAAAAAGTAATTAAAGCATGGTCAGAGACTGTAGGATCTATCGGATCAACTTCAATGCCCGACACACGATTGCAACCAACTGGAGATAAAACCAAATCAAGAATGTGCCCACAAATATGAGTCGATTGGGACACATGGTTGACAAAATTATTTTGACTGATCAATTCAAGAAATTCAGAAGAAAAGGGCTTCAAAGATGGATTATCAATCCAATAATTAAAGTCACCACAGATCAGCAACCCACCAGTCTTACTAGAAAATGCCTCCAAAACTGACCAAACTCATCCATGAAGTTTTTATCCGTGCCTCGATGACCTGGTCGATAGATAGTTGCAATTCTAAAGGTTTGCTGACGACGTTTCATTACCACTTCCAGGAGTTCAAAAGAAGATGGGACAGGAACATAGTCTGAGCGAGAAATGCTTGTGATCGCGAGAGAATAAATAAGCGCTACGCCTCCACCAGGGTGGTCTGCAGGTCTAGGTGCGCTAATTATGGAGTATGATTTGGGCAAAGCACTGCGAATAATCTGGATGTCGGATTCACACAACTAAGTCTCTGTCAGGCAAAAGACATCGAGCTCAAATTCACTTAAAGTCTCAATTATATGATCCATCTTGTTACGAAGGGAACGAATGTTTAGCAAACCCACTCTTAACTGATTCCGAGGAGGTGTTAGGAGTTTTTTGAATCGGTGGTTCGTATTTTCAATTTATTTCTTACGCTGAGAAATCATAATCGGGCAGTGCCTGTTAGATGCAAAGTGAGCAAGTGACTCGGCCAAGAGTGGAGGACCGGAACCAGCCTCTCCAGGTTTTGAGGAAGAACAATTTACGCACTTAGGTGAGTCTTTGTTTGTAGAGTCCTTAAAACTATGGCCACCGGCACAAAAAACGCACTTTGGTTCAGCAAGTTTCTTTTTGCAATTGTCTTTGTAGTGCCCAAAGCCTTGGCAGTGATGACACTGGGTGACCCAGAATCCGTCGTATGCACGACATCTCATGAGCCCAACATAGACACAATTATGTTCATGGACAATGGCAGAACATATCTCCGGGGAAATTTTTAATACAGCTATCTTGTTGCTTCCTTTGTTCCTCGTGAATATTAATTGAAGGGTAGGATTCTTCTCCGACAGATATCTGATTTGGGTTTTTTTTACTCAGAATGCTTGGGATAATGTCCTCATCATCAAGCGTAACAGGGATACCAGTCAAGGTTATCTTAGGAAGCATTTTCTTAGGCTCTGTGACACAATAGTCACTGTCAGTGCCAAGACGGGAATTGAGCGCAATGCTTGCTTGAGCCTTTGCTTCCTCAGATGGGAGCTTTACCACTAGGGTACCAGAGTCCCTAGTGGCGCAGCTATCCACTGGTATGGAGGCAAGAGCTTCATTAACCCTTTGGCGCACGATGACTCGTTCTGAGTCATTAGGTATTTTTTTCCTAGGCGCACGATGACTCGTTAAGAGTCATTAAACTTAAAAATATTCGCCAAAAATTAAGTTTTCGTCCGACGCGCGTCATATTTGGCATAGATATTAAGTATTAAGTCTAGTTCAATGGGTACAATTGGCAACCCCCTCAGTTTAACGGTTTACTCACGGCTGGCTGGGAAGGGATCAGAGTACAGCTCAGTCTGTGTTTAGATACTTTCACGTTTATTCGTGTATCTCAGTGACTATTTAGTTTATAGTAATTGTGAAGTTACCAGTGGAATTCTCATTAAATTCTGCTTCCATATATGTATGCAAATTAAAAATGTTGTGGGCAAAATTTTGAGCTAGCGCGAGTTGGAGATAAGGTATTTCATTTTTTTTTTACAATTCTTATTTCGGAGTGCCCCAATGTGGTTGTTTTGTATTTATTCTATGTTTTTATTCGCTTATCTTCAAGTTCAATCAATAACGAAGCCGATGGTACCTCATTAATCCAAATACAGGTACAAGGATTTTTTGGTGGATAAAAACGTCACAGAAACAAATTATCGCCGGGCACAAAACTGGCTCTGAGTGAGCTGAGATATACTTAGGGAGTGGGAAAAAACTTTGATTGGAAACTATAGGTGCGCCAAAGGTTTAATAAGGTCGGAATTAGGAGGGACAGTACCATGATGATAAACAAATACTGTGCTATTAATATAGAGGCTATTAGAAATGACTGAGGCATGTCAAGGAAAAGTGATGGTAAGTCAGAATTACAGTTTACAAGTATGAGCCAATCGGAATGAGAGCATATGGAGAGTGAGGTGGGAGGGTAGAGAGGGATCGAGAGGCAGACTGAAAGTGAGATGAAGGGATGGAGCTTATAGGTATACGAGTGAAAGTGGTGTTGAGTGGGAAGAGGGGTGCCGGCTGACGTATGACAGCGGAGCATGAAGGCGATTCATTCAGTGACACCCTCTCGAAGATCAAGGTGTCTGGCAATAAATAGCTAGGCAGATGAGCAAGGTTATTGGCAAACTACTGATTTTAACTGAACAAGTTCTATTCTGAGCTCCCTTGACTTACAGATACTATATACATAAACTTGTATCAAAAGAGGTTAAGGGGGGATGGGTGTATATATTTGAATATTTTTTTATTTTTTTATTATTATTATTATTTTTTTTTTTAGTTTCCTCCCCATTCATCAGGTTCCCCCCCCCCCCCACGCCCCCCCCCCTCCTTTAAGAAGATAAATTTGTACATTTTTCAATAGAAAAATGTCCCCGCCGAAGGCTGGTTCCTCTTAAATTACAGGCTCGCTATTGCTCGCCAGAAAAAATAAACATGAATGACGCGAAGAATCTTAATATTGACCAAATAATGGAGCGAAAGATCTTAAAATCGCCAAACTAATTGGCCAAAGATCTTGGAATCTTAAAACTAATGGGGCTAAGCATGAGGAAGAAGGGGGACCAGAAAAACGACCCATCTCCCCTAAAGTAAGTAGTAGTACTGTAGTTGGGATGGGGAAAAATCTAAAAAAGTTTTGCATCCATCTCCTGCTTCCTCTTAGATTAAACTTCTATAAAAGAGTTTTCTTACATTACTGTATATTAAAAGTGTGGCAACATTGCTGATATATAAAATGAGCCGGTGTTTAGAATCTTATTGAAAATTTGATATGTGCTCACGTAGAAAATTGATGATGTGTTTATCTTTGTGGGATATAATGTAAACGTTATGCACAGTTGCCGACGAAATAATCGCTACACTGTTACTCAGTCTGTATCGGGCCCAAACGAGACACAACAATCTTCTACCACGGTCCAAATTTCAGATACTTTTCTTACACCGTTTCAAGCCTCAGATCTAGAGCAATAGTAATGTCTGCAACTGTACAGTTACCGACACTCTTAATAATTTGCCGACCTATTACAGAATGTTTTTCTTTATGCAAATATAACCATAGTTAGATATTTAGGCTTCTTAACCTACCTAACAACCATCAAGATAGATTTAGGTTATGTATAGTATGAGTCTTTGCTTTACAGTTAACCCAATCAGTACCGGTGAAATCCTTTTCATTATATTCTGCCAACTATTAGACGATTATATTAAATTTAAGAAGGATGTGTACCAATTAAAAGGCTACAGACTATATCAATTAATCCTTTTTACTACCACATATCCTTCTTCTATCTATCTATATACTCAAGCACACACCCTACAGCTGGGGGTGGCCGACTCGAGACAGAGCAGAGACAATCCTTCTTAAACTGCACACAATCATCTAAATATAGCTAGAATATAATTAAAAAGACGTCGCCGGTACACAAAGGGTTAATGGTAGATATGTATGATTAATGTTTATAAAACTATATTCATACGTATATTTCCATAGCAATACTTGCATAATCAACTATATTAGGGGTCCAAGAACTGTACATAAACCCTAGATACACCCTACTGTATATACACAGCTGTTATATGAAGGATGCAGATGCCTTAACCCAACACAAGGCATATAAGCACTTCCCCAATACCCACAACTTCTGAGAATAGTACCAGTATAAAGTGTACTGGTTTTAATGTATGGGTTTATACATACCGGATTACCGGTACATACATATACGTACATAACATTTTAAGACTGAGTGCTCCACACATACAGTACGTGCATTTCAGTCTCTTGTCTTAATGGCGGCGTTCCAGGCAACCCTTATATTGCAATGGTTTTAATATATGGATTAAAAATTAACTGATTTTAATGTACGGGTTTAAAGTGTATTGGTTTTAATGTACAGGTATAAAGAGTACTGATTTTAATGTATGGGTTTATAGTGTACTGGTTTTAATGTACAAGTATAAAGTGTATGTACTGGATTTATTGTATGGGTTTAAAGTGTACTGGTTTTAATGTATGGGCTTAAAGTGTACTGGTATGTATTTTATGTACAGGTTTAAAGTGTACTGGTTTTAATATATGGGTTAAAAGTGCACTGGTTTTAATGTACATATGGGTTTAATGTATGGGTTTAAAGTGTGCTGAATTTAATGTATGGGTTTAAAGTGAACTGGTTTAAAGTACGGTACTGAATTAAATATACGGGTTTAACCCTCAACTCGCGGTGCCCGTCATATGACAAGAGAGAATATTGGCCACCCCTGCGGCGCTCGTCATATGACGGGTGCCATTTTGAGGCCATTATGAGCTATGAGAGAGAAATCGAGAGTTGGGGGGACGATAGGCGACCTCGGACCGGTCGCCACTGAGGCATACTGTATATCATCCCCGCCTCCCTACAGGTCTCAACAAGGATATAATCGGCAAAAATACCTAATTTTAGGGTATTTTCACCTCCGTTTGTTTGCACGATCGTTGCAAGAGAACCCGTGGTCGTACAAGGATGATTCAAGTGTCATTGGAAAGCTCTATTATCGCCCTTTCACGGATATATAATTGTACTACGCTCTGGCTCTTGCTTATGCATGAAACAGAGCATGGAATGAAGCTCATTATCTGTAAATATACCCGCCAGGCAGTACGGTGATGTAAACAAGACAGCCTGCTCTTTGGGAGTTAAAGTGAACTGGAGTAATAAGTTTTATTAACAACTTGCACAGTGGCGTAGTCACCCATTAACACTACCTGGTCCAAGGGAGGTCTTTTTGGGTCTCCCCTGTTTTGCTCCATTAGTTTGGAGATTGTAAGAAGTTTCACCCCATTAGTTTGGCAAAAATAAGACGCTTCACCCTATTCAGGTGTCAATTTTTTCTGGGCAAGCAATAGTGAGCATGTAACTTATAAATAATCAGCGTTCGGCTGATTTTCTCTCTTTCTCTGGCTTGTATCCATTTGGCCCCATTCAGCCTACTGTTTTAAAATGTTTATCCCCATCCAGGTGTCGATTTCTTCCTAGCGAGCGAAAGCGAGCCAGCATTGTATGGAGAAATCCGGCTTTGCCGGAGACATTTGTGTATCGAAAAATGTACAAATTTAGCCTGCTGTCAAAATCATATAAAAAAAAATATGCTGGATTGCTACCACTCACTAAGAAAAAATCGACACCTGGATGGGGGTAAACGTCTTCAAACAGTAGGCTGAATGGGGCCCAATGGATACAACCCAGAGAGAGAGAAACAAAAACGAGGTGGGCCCTCTTAAGAGAACACTGTATTCCAAGAAGTCTGAATTTCCAAGATGTCTGAGGTCACTCATTGGTTTTCCAAGATGTCCATCTCTGCCGGTGGTGGGGCCGCCACTGTTGCTAGAATTAGGTGTGGCTGGGGGAAGTTCAGAGAACTGATGCCAATTCTGACCATGAAAAGAATGTCTCTCCCCCTGAAGGGAAAGGTGTATGCCTCATGTGTTAGAAGTGCAATGACGTATGCCTCAGAAACATGGGCCGTTAAAGTAGAGGATGTGAACAGAATGGAGCGTAATGAGATGAGAAAGGTGAGATGGATGTGTGGGGCCAGGCTACAGGATAGAATAACAAATTTTGAGCTGAGGAGACATTTAGGTATAAAGAGTACAGTATTAGCGAGGTGATGCGTACAAGTAGACTGGGATGGTATAGATATGTGGAGAGAATGGATGAACAAAATTGGGTGAAAAAATGCAGGTCTGTGATTGTGGAGGGAGCTGCACCAAGGGGTGGACCGAGGAAGACCTGGGATCGGACTATACGCGCCGATCTCAAATCCAAGAACTTGACAAGTGAAGCAGCCCTTGACAGGGTTGCCTGGAATGCCGCCATTAGGACAAGAGACTGAAACTGCACTTATGTGTGGAACACTCAGTCTTAAAATTTTATGTATGTATGTATGTATTGTAGCTCATATTTTGTTAGCCAGTTGAGTCAGTCCGAGAAGTGCAGAATTTCAAGAATGAGAAGTTCCGAGATAGAGAAGGCTTACAATGAAGGGGTTAAAATGCAGAATTTTAAGAATGAGAAGTCCCGAGATAGAGAAGGCTTACAATGAAGATGTTAAAATCTGTGCACCTGGTCAACACGTATCAAGGTAGAAAGTAACAACCATGTGAGGAGGAGCACTTTATTGATAATAATTTGCGTATTGCCTCTTCAGATCAATTCCTTAAGAAATTATCTGCAGAGCATTATCAGTACAAGTGCTCTTTCTCATTTGGAGGTACAGTACTGTACAACTAATAACATTCTTGCTTTACCATGTCTCATATACAGTTAAGGGGAGAGGGGCTGGTTTTTGGTATATTGATTCAGTTATTCATATAATTTCTAGTTTCCTCCCTAGACCTCCTTCAAATTAAAAAAAACATCCATTAGATCCCCCTTCTAGATTAATTTGTACATTTTTCGATAGAAAAATGTCCCGGCCGAAGGCCGATTCTTCTAACATTACAGGCTCACTATCGTTCGCCAGGGAAAAAAAATCGACACCTAAATAGCACGAAAGGTCTAAATATTGACGAAGAAATGGGGCGAAAGGTATTAAAATCGCCAAACTAATTGGCCGAACGCCATAAAATCTGAAAACTAATGGGGCTAAACCAGAGGGAGAAAGTGGTCCAGAAAACCGGCCCATCCTCCCTTAAGTTCGTCTCATCCCTCCCACCCCCACCCCACTATGTATTGCTGTTTTCAATTATGTCTTCTTCAGCTTCTCCATATGAACTTATCAGTGCATTGCCCTTCAGCTTCTCCATATGAACTTATCAGTGCATTGCCATTTTAGCAGATCCTAGCAAAATCTACAGTTTTAGGCAGTACCCTAGCGGGAATTATTCTTAAAGCTATTCCCTCCCTATATAAAAAAAAAAAAATTTCAATTCCAAACTAACGAATATGCAGGGTGCTCATGTAATTTTTTTGTTCTAATAATTTACATTTTTCATGTATAAAGGCAGTGTCACACAAGTGATTTTTCTGTAAATTTTTATGGGCAATTGTAGTCTGGCAGCTTCAAAATTTAACCCCCGCACTTCGGAAAGCCTCTTATACTCCACACCGAACTTCCACCGCGGACCTCGGTAGGCCTCTTATACTCCCGCGTGCGTAATATTCACGACCGCGTAACACAACAACCCGACAACAATGCGATGTCCGGTCAACACCAGGATCAAGATAACAGTATGTATTTCATTTTTCAATTTAGCTTATCTTTTTACCTATTACCATTGCTTAGCTATTAAGAAATTATGACCATAACACCCAACACACGCCGATTCCGCGGATAGGGAGCGTAAGATGACTGCCGAGGCGGGAGGGTTAAGTTCCATATGAATGAAACTAGCTATCTACACATTCCATTCCAGGGTTAGTCTTGTGTATATCACCATAGCGCCAGTCGGGTATATTTGCCGAAAATACCTTCATTCTATGTTCTTTTTCATGCATAAGCAAGAGCCAGAGCGCAATACAATTATATATCCGTGAAAGGATGATGATAGAGCCTTCCAATGACACCTGAATCATCCTTATATGAGATCTGGTTATCTTGCAATGATCTTGCAAACGAAGGCGAAGATCGATAAAATAGTGGGAATATTGGCATTTTTTTATGTGTGTGAGAGAGCAGATGAGTGAGACAGCCGTATGTCGGGCTTCAGTGCGCGGGTTGGAGCCCGGCTATGCTCCCTCCACCTGGCCTCTCTCTCAGCACTCATAATAGCCTCAAAATGCCACCCGTCATATGATGGGTGCCGCAGGATAGACAAATTTTTTCTCTCCCGTCATACGACGGTCGCTGCAAATTAAGGGTTAATCTACCTTAGATTTATTTTCTGATTCCAATGTGAAAGAGGCTTAAAAAATTAAGAGAATATACTTGTTAATTGAAAATTGCCAGAAAATATGCTCATGTGACACCACTTTAACCCATGGTACCCGGAAGGGCTCTGAGGAGCCCATAACAAACTAGGGCCCGAAACAAGGATGGGCTCTTGAGCACCGTGAGCTTGAAAGCCTATTAAGCGTGTTTTGAAAGCTGTGCGTCCGACGCATGTAAACAAAGCTTGTCTTTGCGGCACCGCACCTCCAAAAACAAGAAGGAGACGTCGGATCAATGTTGTTGTTGTATACTATGACGAGATTAGTGTCTGCAAATGTCCGATATCGCTAACATCGCCTCGAAACTTTCTCCACGGAAATCGTCATCACAACTGAACCAGTTGACTTAGAGAGCTCTACTCAACGCCAGTCTACAGATACGAAACAGGGCTACGTTTAGAGATGTGAGTGAATTATCTAGCAGTTAAAATAACAAAGATAGGGCTAGACTATTACAACGTTTTTCGGCCAGATCCCCGGGTTTCGGGAATATCCTATAGAAGGCGAAACCGGTCTGTGAGGGTTAAGAAAAGACAAACAGAACAGCTAAATTAAATGTACAATATAAATATTCATATCAAACAAAAAATATTAAATGAAAAATATAGAAAAATATAGAAAAATAAAAAACTAAACTAAATTCCAGTACATACTCAGGATACCAATAGACCTTATTAACTTCAATATAAAATTATATTTTGGTGCTATACAAATGCTTATATAATTCAACATAATTTGCAATCAAAGACATAAGTAATTTAGCTAAATTCTTTTAAATATTCAAGACATATGATGTGTTTAAGTAATATATTATACTTTACCATGCGGGGCTGTTCGGCCAGGCAGCCTAGGGCACGACAACAACTAACCAAGAACAGTAGAAGCAATATTCCTTAATCAATGGAATAATAATCACAATTTCCAAACTGATTTTTTATATTCTTTCCACTGCCTTACACATTTACAGTAGAAGCAACATTCACTTAGCCAATATAATACATACAATTTTCAAACAATAATTATTTTTATGTTCTTGCTGCTGCATCACAATTTTACTCATCATAATATGGATCTTCAAGAGCCATTGTTAATTTGTTATGAGTTGGAGTAGGGTCTACTAGCCAATTCGAACATACATACTGTTCATACCGTTAAATAAAATAAGGAATTAACTCCCCAACAGTCTTGATACAATCCCAGCCACAAATGCAATCCCTTCACGGTCAAGTTCCAAGGCAAAAGACCTCCCCAGAAGTAAACCAGGCGAGGAACACACTCCAGAAGAGGATCCGCTCAATATCTATAATTTATCTTAAAAGGCCTAGATACACACACACATGACAGACATGCATGCACATGTGAGCCCTGGTCACCCAGAGGTGGTTTTGGAAACAGAAAGGGTTATCCCCAACTGCAACACAGCAGTTATGTGAGAGTCTTTGGCTTCAGCACCACATTACCACCTCCAGGGACCAACATAAGACTGCTGGGAGCAGAACAATACTCCAACTACAGGACCGTACGTCCTTACTGACACCCCTAGGCTATATTGTCAACCACCTTGTTGTGATGCTGAAAAGTGTAACAGGTCACTGACCTGTTACACTTCCCAGCAAAGATTACATTCTCTGACCAACACATTGGCCACAGAATGTGGATGATGGCCGGGGCCCCCCACCTACCTGACGCGGTCAACCAATTAGTATGCGATATTTATAAAGACTTTCTACAAATATGAGTAGGCTTACAGTTAGATTATTTAATTTAGTGTCAAAATTTACCTGAACTATTGTACATTTTGATACTAAATTTATGAATTTAACTATTAATTCTTGTGTGTAATATTTTCATAAATTTTGCGTACTAACTGTATCACCTCATCCAAATTGACTAGCCAACCCTAATGTATTATTATTATTACCAATACTCCCCAACACATTATGACTAAAAAAATTGTGAATTAGTTACCAATATGCTTCAAACTAGTAGAAAACACTAAAATCAAGGATAGAGAAGTGCACGGTGACTGCAAAACACATTACAAACTGTATTTGACACGTTTTCCGGTCAATATATATTTTAGCATCAACATTTACTATGCCACCTGCCATACAATTTGCCAATATATCTTTACAACTCACACTACGAAGGCTCAGGTCGTGTAGCCAATTCGTACGCAGTGTTCTAATTGGCAAACAAACCATTAAATAAAACTACCCAAGAGAAATTAGTTGACTTAGATTTTTTCAAGTTTTTGTCAAACAATACCTGAACTATCATAAATTTTTAAACTAAATCATAAAATATAATCTAATGTACCGGTATTACATTATAATGGGTAATATTTTTATCAATATTGCATGCTATTTTAATCACCACCTAGGATTTGCCAAGTCTACGCCATTATTTTCCCATTAAGTTCAAGTCTCTAGCAATATTCGTATGGTTTGAGTTGGATAGGGTGAGTTTCATGGCGATTTTTAGGATATGTGGCCACTTTACTTCAATGTCGACTTATAAGCCTATATTCCTAGACAAGCCCTATCATTGTCAGTGGCGGTTAATGTACTACTGTATAGCTTTACCATATTCATAGCCAGTCAATATCATTCTCTAGTTATTGTTGTTGTTGTTCTCTAAGCTGCCTGGCCGAACAGCCCCGAGTCCCTAAGCAAGGCCATGGCCACGATCGGGCTATCCAACAGGGCTCAGGTAGAATGTAGAATGCGGGCGTACCGCCAGCCTTGCTTACACTACGCGGAGTGGCGTCGGACCATTGCTATCATGTTCCTGTCTATTTTGACTGCCTTTGGATACAATAATATGTTGAGGGGGGGCTTTGCCCCCCCTCACCCCCCCCATGACATATTGTCATCATCATAATAATATATATTGACAGCAGGGGGCAAATAACCAAAAAAAAATCTCCGTCAAAATAGACGCGAACTTAACTACGGCGATCGACAAATGTAAACATGACGGCGGTGGTGGCGGCGTCGGACGCTTGCAATTACAATACGTTCCCATCTATTTTGAATGCCATTGGATACAATAATATGTTGAGGGGGGCTTTGCCCCGCCCCCCTCACTCCCCATGACATTTTGTCATCATCATATATATATTGTCAGCAGGGGGCAAATAACCGAAAAAAATCGCCGTCAAAATAGACGCGAGGTTAACCGCGGCGATTGCCCTATGTAAACATAACGACCGTACACCCGGAAACTACATCCATCCCCAGGGCTCTTCTATGATGTGTTTAATAGTATGGGGTGCCGTGTTGTTGTTGTTGTTGTTGTAATGACAATGAGAAGTGCTGGAACATTATTACAGTACAGCACTCTCATTGTAATTACATGACCTAGCATATTGCCTGTCTAGGAATAGGGTAAAGCTATAATAATTATCAACGACAATGATGGGGTTGGTCCAGGAATACTGGCTGTAAGTGTATTTGATGTTAGATAAATAATAAGAGGTCTAATATTTATCCCTCTTCCCCCCAATAACTTGGTACAGTCACATAATTACATAATGTTTATTGTTTGACTTACTTTCCTTAGCTCGGTGTGTCAGGTTTTCTTCAAGACGTCAAAACACCTCTTGATGATCCCACTGACTAAAATGTAACTTCTAGCTTCTTCTTCTTCTTCATATTCTCTTCTTCTGTGTAGGCTTGCGAGATGTAGGGATGGGGAAGGAGGGTAAATTAAGGAAAAGCAACAATTTAAGGTACATAACAGTAGGAGATTGAAGACAGGAAAAACAATTGGTAAGTATACAAGGAAAGGACAGCAAAAATAGGATGAAAAGGAAACTATGGAGAACCAGGAAGTTAATAGGAGATAGTTATTTAGGTGCAGACATGAGTATAATAAAGGATTCAAAAGGACATCAAAAGAGAATAGGATATACAGAATATAAAGGAAAGTGGGGACAAGAACGTATAAATGGAACAAAAATTTGCAAATATATATTATGGATGAAAATTAAATGAAGGTAAATGAAGCAAAGCCAGGAAAATTAACCAAAAATAATGAGGAAATACAGTAAACTAGAAGAAATAAACCATGAAGTTAGCTATGAATGAAAGCACAATAACTAGAAGAATTTAAAGTAGGGAAAACTAGGATAACCAAATTTGGGTTTAGTTAGACATTACAAAAAAAAGTTAGTAATTATAGAAACAGTAATTGAAAGTACAGTACTGTATCTAATTTAGTGTCAATATTAAAGTACTGTACATACAATGAGGAAATTAATAGGGAAAGGAAGTATTTAATATACAGTAGTTATGGTATAAAAGAACATTTAGAGGCGATCCATTAGAGTAGAAAAGGAGTAAACGGGTTCAGTTCAGGTATAGCTAGGGTGAATTATGGCGGGGGAAACTCGGAGTCATCGTCAAACTTGAGAACACTCTTGGGCGGGGACTCACAAGCTGCTGCCATCTCACTCAGTCGGTCCGCCTCTGTGGGGGGTACAGAACACGGTTTACTACAAAGACAGAAAAGATAGCTAAGAGAAAAATGTAAGCGATAGATATTTAAGAAATAAGAAAAACTAAATGGTAGATAAAGGATTGAAATAGGTGGTAACCCATTCAATGAGATGACACCAATAGACACGTTCACAGCTGCTTATCGAGGCAATCCAAAAGTATACATTACTTCAACAATGCTATTCAAAATAACTAAATAGAAGCACTAAGGGTTTTATATGACACTGATGGGACCTGGCAAAATTTGGAAGGTCATGATGGCCCATACCTAAACATCAGTCAAACGAATCACACGTAAAATGTCGGCCATATGACTTCTGGGAATATCACTACAGGTACTGTACTTGACTATTATGAGTACCACATAACATTATATAACTTAAGAATAATTTCTTGGAGTTGAGGGTTCATAAGAATCATTAGTTTGTCGACATCCTTGCTCATATTCTGTGTTATTTTATTAAGTTACAATATAACTCTTCATTTAACCCCTTCAGACTCATATGACACAGAGGTTGCCAGATTAGCAATAAGAAATAGAGTTCTCTCACTCTTATAATTACCTCTCCAAAATTAGTTTTCTGCCCACAGCTAACTCAAAGACAACTGCAGAGGTTGAAGTAACTAAACTAAAGGTTTCTAAATACCCCTGATAGTAACAAAGGCTTTAAAGTATCCCTGATCGGCTCAAAATCGCGTCATATGTCGGAGAGGGTTAACTGGCTCCATGTGTTTCCAATAGGCCTTGATTAGTACTATTTGCAGAAATGAGAGGAATAGATGAAGTATAGTAAGTGTTACGACTGAGGTTTAAATATATCAGGGCTCTTATTCATTGGACTAGTAATGGCATAAATGCTACAACGGAAAGCGCTAGATCCAACCTCTGATGTATATTCCCAGTGAACAAAGAACACAAATACTCTCCAGAGTTCTATATGCAATAATAGGTTATTAAACTCTCAATAAATGTGCGTCTACTCTAGGCTTAACCCTCTGTTCCCGGAAGGGCTCTTGAACGCCCATAAAAAAGCATACACGAGCTGCCCGGAAGGGCTCTTAAACACCCATGAGGTCAAAGCCTGTGAGCTTCGTGTGCGAGGCGTCGGTCCGACGCATGTAAACAACAGCCGGCTGGACCGTCGCCCCGCATCTCCGGCCACAAGAAGGAGAGCGTCTCTTGTTCGTGTGTGCCTGTATGTTGTTGTTAAGTATCGAAAAGTAGTGTAAAGTGGCTGTTTTGGCCATAAAGTTATCTCCAATGAAATCATCATCACAACTCAACCAGTTGACTTAGAGAGCTCTACTTAATGCCATTCTACAGGTAAATAACACAGCTACGCTTGGGGATGCGCGGGAATGCGGGAAGCAGTCAGATTAACAAATATACGGTAGCCTAGCCTAGACGTTTTTCGGCCAAAACACCCGGGTTTCGGGGAATACTGTATATATATAATACATAGCCGGGGCTGGAGGGTTAATGTTATGTGAAAACAGCCTATTACTACCTATAACCGAAGGTGCTTGGTTATGGTATGCAAAGTAAGGTGGTAAGAGAAGTTACAGCTTACGTTACTTTAATCAATAAATGTCAGGCACTCCTGCATGAAAGAAAGTGCACTAAAGTCCTTCAACACCAACAAGGAATCTTCTTTAAATGTTAGATGCTATCAAGATGCTCGAATCGGAAATGGAACCCAAAAAGGCAGGCAGCGGAACAATGCTTGTGCAGGCTATGCACACAAAAAGGCAGGAAATATAATGCAGTCGGAGCCAAGAATATCCTAAACGCCACAACAATAATAATAATCGCCACGACAATGCAGTATTCCTATCAACAAAAAGAGCCTAAGTCGTTTGGGTCTCAATACATCAAACTAGGCTGCGAAATGCTTGTGTAATCATAAACGGGTATGCATAATAAGAATAATTGGTTTAATATACTTAATGTCTTCTATGACTGATAAAGTCTAGCTAGAGTCAATGATACGAGATACTGGAGCGCATGGCATGCCGCCTAGCCTAGTGCAAATCTCAAGTCTGTGCGTCAAATATTACGTTATAATGAAGGGTAGCTCTCTTGAGAAACCTTAATACCGAAGTATTAAATGTTCTCCTGGCGTACCTCAAAGACAAACAACGAGCTTAGAACAGTGCAGAATGGTATAGGCAAAAAGCCCTCATTCGTGCATGCTCTACTCTCAATGGCACACAGACTAGAATTTACCCAATCAACTCCAGTTCTCAGGTATGTCGTGCAGCTTTTAACTAAAGCCAGCACCCATCGGAAACAATACCTTATAGTATCAGACTCCTAGTCTAGCATTATCTAATCCAGCAGAACACTAATAATTATAGAAAGCGGTACTGAATAATATGAATGCCAACCAATGCTTCGTGATCAACTTATCTTAACAACTAACATACATGGGTTATATAAGACCTTAACGCACAATACAACTGGCCAGCATGAAGCTGATTATGCAGAGTTAACCAGAGGGGGTATAATATTAATAAAAGGTGGTGAAAGATATGGAAAATGAGAGATAGGCAGAGGAAAAGGTTCTCAGGTGCAGGGAGGGGGACAGATATCAAAGGGATAAGAGGGATGCGTTCTAGAAACCAGATCTGAGGGAGAGAGTAGCAAGAGAGCTGTATATATACTAGCACTAGCTCGCACCGCGTAGACAAAGCGGTAACAATTCCTTCAGCCAATGGCAAAGAAGCCAGCCAAACATGACGTCACCAAGCATGGTAAAAAACTCCTCCAACCAATCCCCAAGAGGCCAGCCAGCTGTGACGTCATCGAACATGGCAAAAAACACTGCGCGCCTCCTCTCACTCTGTTCTACTCTCTCTCTCTCTCTCTCTCTCAAATCCTATCATTACTACTTAATGATAAAACATATACTTTGCAATTAAATATATAAAGCCTTGACATGGACGAAAACAAAGAGCCTTTCTGGACTGCCCATGACACGAGCTTTCATATGAAATAAAGCACACAATAATACATCAACTGTAGCCACATCCACTGCCCTGGCGATCCTAGCGAGTCACTGTAGGACAAGCCATGCGGTTCTAACGGAGTGGTTAACGTCACATAAGATAAACAACAAATACAAATTATACACGAGTGAGAGAGAATATTGACAGTTGAACTAACTCTGTACAGTAGGTCATTACTCAAGTCTGGAGGCAATTCCCAGGAGTTCTGGTCTAATTCACTTCAGCTTACATAATGTTACTAAGCTCGCTCGCTCTCTCTCTCTTTCTTCTCGAGTTTTTTTTTTAAATGCATACTTAATACCATAACAACAAAACAATCATGGTCAGATGATTCTAGTTAATTTAGGAAGGACCTGTATGGGTTAGATGATTAAATGCCATAGTTTTTAACTCTATTGATTACATAAGAACATAAGAAAATGCGAGTCTGCAAAAAGCCGATCGGCCCATGCAAGGCAGATCCCTGTCACACCCAACCCCAATTACAAGGCCCAATTATAGGCCCAACTCACTAATACCTTGAGTACTGCCCCCACCAAAATGGTCAAGGATTAACACGAGATTACGGGGGTCTGCTGAACGCCGATTGGCCCACACCTGGTAGATCCCCCTCACACCCAACCCATCTCATCCATATGCCTATCTAATTTTATCTTAAAGCTCCCTATCGTTCTTGATCCCACTATATCACTTGTTAGCCTATTCCACCCATCTACAACTCTGTTACCAAACCAATATTTGCCTATATCTTTTCTGAAACGAAATTTATCTAATTTGAAACCATTTGTACGAGTTCTTTCGCTATCACTGAGCTTTAAATAATAATAATAATAAGCATGTTACTTATTTCTCATAAGCGCCAATTTTTCCGAAGAATTCACTAGCGCTCGGAAAGAAAAAGAAAAAAGAACAAAATCAATGCATCAAAAGAAGGCTTATATACAACACACATTTAACAATCACTAGCAGTGGCAAAACAGCCTAAACTCCATAGCCATCTGTCATGACACCTCTCTCAAGATCATAGCTTCTCTCAAAGAGAAAAGTCTTAAGTTGTCTCTTGAAGCATTCAACAGAACTCAGTTGTCTCATGGACAGCGGCAACCTGTTATACAACCTCGGAGCCATGTAGGAGAATGACCTCTCAAAGAAAGAAGACTGCTGGAAAGCCCTTGGTTCATCAAGACGAAAAGGGTCGTTGTCATGACGTACATTTTTCATGTCCCCTTTTTTAATCCCACTAACCCACTTGAATACCTCTATCATATCCCCTCTAACTCTGCATCTCTCTAACGAATGTAAGCCTAATTATGATTAATGTAATTCCTAAAGTAAGCTAAGTCATCCGGCAACAGACTTTATATAGGTAAAAAATAAAATAAAACAAAAACAAATAAAATAAAATTATCTTATAAAAAAATTGACTCTTTCCTGATTTTGTGAGGAAGTGTCATTACAAAAGGACTATATAAACAAAATCTACTTTGCAATGTCATCAATCGGTTGAATTACTATTACTGTATAAGACCGCAACACTAGAAAACACTTTGTAGATTATTCAACTGTTTCATACAAAATTCTGTTCTACTTACTGACATCTATTTCCATTACTCACCCACTCTTGCATGTCCAATTCCATTCAATTCAATGCTTCTAATATACTCCTATAATAAAATGACCTTTCACAGAAGTCTCATATATCCTGTTTACTGGTATGTTACTGAAACACAGCTGCTATACAGTCCACTCAAATATATTCTCTTCTAACAAGTTACAGGACTGTTGGTCTACTTTAACACCATCAGTCACCCCCCCCCCCCCCCCCCACTAACATACTTCTGTATTTGGCTATTAACCACATTGTCTTTATACAAAATATCACCTTATACAGTACATCTATTGCCAGATGCCTCGATCCCCAAGGGGGTGGCCACGAATGAATCACCTCCTTCAAAGATTTTTTTTAAATTCTCCAGCATGTTTTGTGAGAGGACTGCTAGCACAACCGTTCATTGTTGTATACTGTATAGTGCGAGTTATATGTGGAGTGCTATCATACTGTTGGAATGGCTGTGGTTGTGAATGTAGTCTAACTACTGTAGTGTAATCGGCATATATCATGCTGACCAGGGTTTTTTTTTTTTTCTATGTGGATGAGGGAGACAAAAGGGAAAACTGTTAGTGTAATCGGCATATATCATGCTGATCAGGTTTTTTGGGGTTTTTTCTATGTGGATGAGGGAGAAAAAAGGGAAAACTGCCTGTGACGAGTGCCTCCCCCAGAGCTGAAAGAATGACAGGACCAAAATCAAGGAACGTTCAAGCCAAAATGCCTGGACACACAGAGTCTGAAGCAATTTAAGTCATAGGGTAAGGGAAAGATGGATTCAGAGAGAGTTCCAGAGCTCAGCTGTTGAATAGAAGAAAGTTTGGGAGTGTCGTTTCACTCTTGAGTTGGAGAGTTGCACAGAGTAGGGGTGGGATTGAGTTACAAGACGGGTACTATGTACCCTATGTAGAGGAGGTGGTATACACTGAGAAAGCTCTGAGGAACACTGATTATTGTAGTAGCGATAGAATAGCGAGAGAGATGCAACATTACGGCGAAGAAAGAGAGATTTCAGAGAGTCGGTGAGTGGAGTTAATGATATGAAAGGCTTTCCTTTCTACTTTGTCTAGAATTACAGTGAGAGGATCCTTCGCACACATGCGAACAATACTCAATATAAGGACGCACTGTGCCCCTGTACAGAGCAAGAAGATGTGCAGGGATAAAGAACCCCTTGAGGCGGTTGAGCATTCCCAGCTTCTTCTCAACGGAGAAATCACAAGCTCTTAGGGAACGTTAGAAGCTGTACAGGATGAGACATAATAATCAGATTTTACCAAGGAGTGAACAGGATGCAAAGAAACGAACAATAGGATAGATGGAGAAGGGTGGTGAGTCTATCAAAATGTCAGAGTAAGTCTTCCTGCCAAAATATAGAGTACAGGTACGTGACTGGGCGTAAAGTGGGCACTGAACAGGAATATGGCGAATTGTTAGAGGGACACAACAAGAATGACAGTCCGGACGAGGGTCATGGGGCGACGACATTAAGTACCCATGTGTTAATCTAGTATGACCAATGCGTAGTCGAGTCAGTTAAACTTCTAGAGCACGGGAGGGTTGTAAGGAAGAGTGCCATAAATAAGGCAAGTCTTTAATAGAATGTAACTTGTTATCAGGAGATTAAGCAATCGCTATCTATGCCAAAGAACGCAATGTATGGACGCCAACCAGTCCTCCAATATTACGTTTCCGGCGAACCAAATCTTGGAGGGAATCATTCCACCAAGGGACTCGCTTCTTCATAGGGCGGGAGGAGGAAACAGGAATTGACTTATCAGGCGTCGCTTAACCCCTCCAACCCGGATGGGCTCTTGAACGCCCATAACAACCTCGGCCCGCGCAACCCGGAAGGGCTCTTGAACGCCCATTGCTTGCATGCGTGCTTTCGAATGCCGCGCGTACATTTTCGGTATCGTGGGACGGTAGGTGGCGCCACCAGGCGTAAACTACGCCACAGCAACAGTATCTACCCCGACGCCATCATGGACAGTACGCCAAATAGTGATTCCGCTGTGTCCGATACCGTGCTTCCTACGACGCCCTTGCTTGTTCGTCGCGCCTTACCCCGACGCCATCGCCTAAATGTGTTATCTCCCGGAGGTATTGAGACGACATTGAGACTTTATGAGCGAGCTGATGCCAAGCATAATGTTGATGATGAAGTCAGTGACGACTCCAGTAATTATAAGTCGAGTGATTATGGCCATGAGAGTGACAAAGAAGAGCAATTCCTGGGATTTGCGAGAGAACATGACAGTGATGAGAGTGATGTACCAGTTGTTGAGGAAGCTGGTTTACCTAAAGACAGTGAACTTGAGAGAGTGAGCGAGTGGGAGAGTTCAAGGTCACTCACCAAATTTCGCTTAAGTGACACGACGCCAAGCCCTTCCCCAGGTAAATCGCCTTTCAAGCTACATTTGTATAAGCAGAAAATACTTGAGACGGCGGCCGCGGCAGCTAGGGAACAAGCAAAACTACTTGGTGAGGATGAGGCTGTGAGTGAGGGTCAGCGTGGTGACCCTTCTCGTCCGCCATTGTCTCCCTTATCTACCCACGCCACCCAAGATGACCCGGATGCCCCGCATTCTTCCCCACCACCCCCACCATTGCCAAGGGTTGAGGACCCCACACTTTCGGCCTATTTGCCTCCTAGGTCCCCCGACAGGAGACATACTGCTGCCGAAAAGGGGAAAGGTAGGAAATATACCAAGAAAATTAAGAAAAGTAAGAGAGTTTTGTTCGAGGCTCCCGCGGCGTCCACCCCGGCCGGCCCCAGCCATACGTCCCCGCAACTTTCCCCACGGTCCTCCCCACCTCTCCCGCCTTCAACATGTCTTCCTGAAGAAGTCTTTGAGCTCGCATCACCAATACCTGGTCCTAGTGACAGTGAAACATTGCTTTCTGTCACTCGTCGCAGGCCAAGGAGCCCGGGACCTCGGGGGGACACAGCCTCACCTGCCACTCCTTCCCCACCTCGCCCACCCGCACGCCGCCCACGCATCACTGGTTCCCCGCCAGATTATGTGGGGGCCACTGATGATGAAGGGCACCTCTCTCAAGACTCTGGCCATGATTACATAGGTCCACCGTCAGGGCAAGATGACCACTCTGACGATGACTATATGGACATCGACGACCCTCGACCCATCCGCTTGGCCCGGCGTCGTGCTGCCCGTCGTGCTGCCCACCGCCCTGGCCGCCCTAGGGCGCGTGCCTCCCGAGTTGGCCGTGGGCGTGCTGGGCCACCAGCTGGAGCTCCTCGTCAGCGTAGACAAGACCCATTCTACGTTTTTCAGTGGCAAGACGTAGTTGATGAGGATGGATACAACCCTGATGTGCCAGCTTTTGATGAGGTACTGGAGGGTTCAGGCGTTACCCCCAATTTTCCTGCAGGCCCCAATGCTCCACCACACAAACTGTTTGAGGCCTTCTTTGATGAGGAGGTGGTAGGCTATGTTGTCAAAGAGACAAATAAGCAGCACCAATTCCAGGTCCACTTTTTGGGAAAGGTGACCAAGGGCCACATGAGGCAGTGGACCCCAGTGACTCATAAAGAGTTCATGGTGTTCCTGGCACTCACCATGCTAATGCCTCATGTCAAGAAGCATAGGTTGCCTGACTATTGGATCACCAATGATCTCATATCCACCCCTGCCTTCGGGAAATATATGTCTCGCGACCGGTACCTTGATATCCTCGCAGCGCTCCATCTTGTCACCAACCTTGACGTCCACCTCCCAGACAAGCTGTGGAAGATTAGGACGTTGTATGAGATGATGCGAGAACGCTTCACCTCCTACTTCAAGCCCTTCCGCAAGGTCGTCATTGACGAGTCTCTTGTGCTGTTCCGGGGAAAACTCAGCTTCCGGCAGTACATCCCCTCAAAAAGACATCGCTTTGGCATAAAATTCTTTGTGCTGTGCGACTGCCAAACTGGCTATGTCCTGGACTTCCTGGTCTACAGCGGGAAGGAAGGGGACTTGCTTGTGGACCCCCTCATTGGCTTTGGCGGAGCAGTGGTGCAAGCCATGATGGACCGCTACTTTCACAAGAATCACGTCCTCTACACGGACAATTATTACACGTCCCCCACTCTCTCACAGTACCTGCATGAGCGCAAGACGGGGACTGTAGGCACAGTACGAGGGAAAAGGAAGGGCATGCCACCTTTCCCTCCAAAGACCAAAAAAGGTGATGTGTTCAAGAAGAAGTCGGGGCCCATTCTGGCAATCCACTGGCACGACCAGCGGAAGGTCAACCTCCTGACCACCATCCACAAGGGGGAAATGGTGGAGACTGGCAAGGTGGATCGCCGCACCCAGGCCAGGGTGACCAAGCCCGATGCTGTCCTGGACTACAACATCAACATGAGGCTGGTGGACAAGTCCGACATGCAGATAGGCTTCATTGACTGCCTGCGTACCTCGTGCAGATGGTACAAAAAGTTCTTTCTGCATATGGTGGACATGTCAGTTCTGAATGCCTACAACATATACAAGCTTCGGAATGTGAACACACCCATGAAGTTCAATAGCCTGCGGAGGTTCCAAAAGCAGGTGTTGACGGAGCTCCTGGAGAAGTATGCTATGCCACAGAGGGCAGTGGCACATCCTGGGCCCGCCGTTATTGACCGCTTGCAGTGTGCTCAATACTTGATTAGGCACAGGCTTGGTTCCCTGCCTCAGAATGAATCCGGAAGAACACAGCAGAAGCGGTGCCATGTCTGCTACAACAGCAGGGTGAAGCCGAGGTCAGGTAAAAAGTCAACCCTGGAGTGTGTGGAGTGCAAGGTGGCACTCTGTGCTTTAGAGTGCTTCTTTGATTACCACTCCAAGCTGGAGTTCTAATAATCATACTGAAATTGCCAAATAAAATGACAATATGTACACTATAATTATATATAGGCAAAAAGTGGAAGAAAACCAATGTATTGTAATACAAAAGTCATGTATTATGAGAACATTGATACAAATACAATTACACCATAATAATATGTGAAAGTGACACATATGTATATACCAAGTGACATTCATATGATTAGAACCTATAGAAATATATAAATCAGTGAAAAAAGACACAATAAATTGTATATAAAACGTTTACAAATCATATAACTAAGTGAAAGTGACACAAGACCTAATACTTGATGGCCAAAGTATAATAAATACCTGTGATAACGAATAATCAGTGCCTAATACAACAATAACCTACCTCAATTACTAATAAAATGTACGGTATCGAGTGAAAATGAGCATTATCAGTGACAGTGACACTCTCTAAAGCATATTTGTCAAAGTGAAAGTGACACAAGACCTAATATTTGATGGCCAAAGTATAATAAACACCTGTGATAATGAATAATCAGTGCCTAATACAACAATAACCTACCTCAATTACTAATAAAATGTACGGTATCGAGTGAAAATGAGCATTATCAGTGACAGTGACACTCTCTAAAGCATATTTGTCAAAGTGAAAGTGACACAAGACCTAATATTTGATGGCCAAAGTATAATAAACACCTGTGATAACGAATAATCAGTGCCTAATACAACAATAACCTACTTATATATTTTCTAGATCTCAAGTGACGGCGTCTCTAACGTGGATTGACCTCCCAATCTACCAAGATTGGAAGCCAAAGCGTCACATTTTTCCCTTGCCCCTCAACTTTCCCTTCATAATTGCTGAGGGACACAGGGCCCTGGGTGGGGCTTTGGTTTCCCGGGCGTTTCCGCACCCTCCTCAGCTCCCCGCCATGGAGTGGCTTCGGTCACCCAGGCTTTATTGTGGTCGGCGGGGAGGGTTCTGTGGGGGCGCTCGGTTGTGGCCTTGGCCTTGCTCAGGGCCTTGGGGCTGTTCGGCCAGGCAGCTTGGGGAACAGGAACAACAACAACAACAACAACAATAACCTACCTCAATTACTAATAAAATGTACGGTATCGAGTGAAAATTAGCATTATCAGTGACAGTGACACTCTCTAAAGCATATTTGTCAAAGTGAAAGTGACACAAGACCTAATATTTGATGGCCAAAGTATAATAAACACCTGTGATAACGAATAATCAGTGCCTAATACAACAATAACCTACCTCAATTACTAATAAAATGTACGGTATCGAGTAAAAATGAGCATTATCAGTGACAGTGACACTCTCTAAAGCATATTTGTCAAAGTGAAAGTGACACAAGACCTAATATATGATGGCCAAAGTATAATAAACACCTGTGATAACGAATAATCAGTGCCTAATACAACAATAAGCTACCTCAATTACTAATAAAATGTACGGTATCGAGTGAAAATTAGCAATATCAGTGACAGTGATACCCTAATAAACATATTTTATATAATTGGCCTCAAAATAACTAGAAAATATCAAATAAACATCACATTCTCAATATCAAACACTAAAATCGTCTAAGGGAGATAAATACTTTGGCGCGACGAGCGGCTAGGTGCGTCGTAGCCATGGCCGGGGCGACGCGTCCGAACGCGGGAAGAATTTGCCGCCGAAAAGCACTCGTCTTCCCGCGCTCACCATTATGCAACCAGAGGGGCTAGAGACCTCTACTCAATGCCATTCGACAGAGGAAGGTTTGTGGAACATTATTCTTTTTTATTCACAACATTACATGACATATTCATTGACTTACAGAGTAGTTAACATAGGCCAAAGATCGTCAAAACACCCGGTACCGGAGCACAGTCGTAAGCTATAGCCCCCGGGGCTGGAGGGTTAAACAAAGGAAACAAAATGGTCATTTAAATCATTATGGTTACGAGGCACAAATGGTGGTGGGCTGGATCTATCAGAGTGAGGGTTGGTGTCCTCTACTTCCCATAGCCGTTTTCTGACTGTACCTTTATCATAATTCTTATTTCTAACTTTTTTCTTGAGAGTGGTGAAGGCAGTGAGGCCATAATGGTGTGCCCCATGTTTCCCTAGTGTCTTACTCTCACAGCCCACTGGCACAAGTTGGCCTTTCTCTCTCTGGCGTAGGGATGCGGCGACCCCACCGCCCGCCACTTTGGTGGTGCAATCAGCCTCTGGAGCAGTGGACCACTGGTTCCTATTTCCAGAAAATTCCTGTGCTTGGTATGCTTCCAGCCAGGGCCCCACTGGGGTAAATAAAATAGCAAACAGTGGTGGAACTGCCATCCGGGTGAGGGACTGCTCTGGGTCTGCTCCTTCAGTGTTCATGGTTATAATCCACTTAGTGGAAATGGCACTGTGGAGTGGGTCAGTCGGGGCATGTCTGGGAGCCTGAAGGCAGTTTCTGCCATGGCCATCCCTTTTGGGGCGCTTCCTCTGGAAACGCGGCGCCAGATTTGATGATGATGATGGTACAAATGGGGGCATATTTCTTGTGTGTAGGTGAAACGTCCCCCAGTCAGCCTTCCGGAAGTTGTATCTTGCAGGTGTCGAAGCTGATTGATAATCCAAAGCCTTTAAAAGAACTGGAAAATGGTCACTTGAGTACGAGTTGTCCACTGATAACAAAAGTAGTACCATGTGTCCGAGAGAAGTAGGTGGAAGTGTCCATAATGGATCATCCAACAGCTGTGCTATGTGTGAGCCAGGAACATCCACAACAGAGCAGGTAGAATCCCAATCAGGGCTATAAGCGTTGACATTGCCAACAAAAAGAAGTGGAGTAGGGAAATTATTGAGGAAGGAGTGGAGACGGGAGCAGTCATACTAGAAGGAAGGCTGATTATTTTATATACATTACAAATTGTCAGTAGGCAATGACCAGGGACAAAAATTTGAACAGCAGAATACTGGAGATAGGTGGAGCGAAGTGGAATATTATAAGTTGATTAAGAATATATATGACTCATCACCCGAGGTCAAAGAGCGGCTTGCCAAAATGTAGTTAAGGATGGAGGTAGAACACTGCCTCACATGCTGAAGGCAAAGGCACATAGCGGAATACACTTTAAGACGACGTTGGACCTCCCCAAGGCGCAGCTGAGTGGACGGCGGTTCCTCGTGGGCGACCTCGCGATCTCCCGCACTGTCCCTACAACCTCCCGTAAATGGCCTCTGATATCACGCCGGTTATTTTGCACAGAGGTAACGTAATTCCATCAGGCTTCATGATGCTCAAAGTTTAACAAGTATTTATCCTCGGGGGGAGAAGCGGACACCCACTGCTGAAGTGTCCACATAAATTTAATTGCGGCTCAATGAGATCACCGAGCCACAATACTGTACATACATACATACATAAAATTTTAAGACCGAGTGTTCCACACATAAGTGCAGTTTCAGTCTCTTGTCCTAATGGCGGCATTCCAGGCAACCCTGTTAAGGGCTGCTTCACTTGTCAAGTTCTTGGATTTGAGATCGGCGCGTATAGTCCGATCCCAGGTCTTCCTCGGTCCACCCCTTGGTGCAGCTCCCTCCACAATCACAGACCTGCATTTTTTCACCCAATTTTGTTCATCCATTCTCTCCACATGTCCATACCATCCCAGTCTACTTGTACGCATCACCTCGCTAATACTCTTTATACCTAAACGTCTCCTCAGCTCAACATTTGTTATTCTATCCTGTAGCCTGGCCCCACACATCCATCTCACCATTCTCATCTCATTACGCTCCATTCTGTTGACATCCTCTACTTTAACGGCCCATGTTTCTGAGGCAATACGAAACAAAATATAGCTGGTCGCAGCCAGACCTAATGATTTGGTAAAGGTGGGTACATACCACAAGTCAGGCAAGAATGGAAGCTGCATGTGGGAAGTAAACCAGGACAAGTTATATGGTGGATTAGTAGAGGGGTACCAGAAGGAAACAAGGACAATGTTTACTTCTGGTACTAGCCTCCTCTGGAGAGAGCCTGGAAGAAATAATAGTTACACTCCCGGAAGCTCACCATGACGTAGCATAGATCTACCTAAAAAAAGGTGAGGAGTAGCGAAACACTCCCATCCGCTATGGAGACATAGAATGGTACGTAATTCACAAAAACAAATTAAGGGCCGCCCCAGCCCCACCCTCAGATGGGAGCATCAAAAGGAACTCCCAACCCTGGGGAGATATATGACTACATTCCCCCCCGACAGAACCCTGAGGAAAACTGAAGTTGATAGGTTGAGGAAGTGAAAGGTGGCTGTCCCCAACCGCAGCTATGGAACGGTCAGAAAGGAAATTAGAGATAAATTAGAGGCACAGATAGAGGGATAGAAACCGTTGGAGGGTAGTTTTAGAAATTATAAAGATTTGTGCCAGATTCTATCAAAGGCCTTCGATATGTCTAGCTCAATAGAAAAGGTCTTACCGAAGTCCCGAAAGGAAGATGACCAAGAGTTAGTAAGATAAGCAAAAAGATCACCAGTAAAGCAACTCCAAAGGAATCCATACTGGTGATCTGAGAGTAGATTATGGGAAGACATGCTTATATTAAGAAATTTTGCAGTAAGAATAGTTTCAAAAACTTTGGAGATGCAAGAAATGAGAGCAATTGGATGATAATTGGAGGGTTGAAAACGGTCACCCTTCTTTGGGACAGGTTGAATGAGAGCAAACTTCCAGCAAAAAAGGAAGACGTTAGAGGAGAGACAGAGACGGAAGAGTTTGCCTAGGCAGGGAGTCAGCACGAAAGCACAGTTTTTAAGTACTGTACAGTACAACAGGAGGAACACCATCCGGACCGTACGCATTCTTAGTATTAAGCCCAGAGAGAATAGAAAGTACAGTACTGTACATCTTTAGAAGAGATAAGGATATTCGGCATGAATAAGTGAGAGAGGGGTGAAGAGGGAGGAATAGCACCGGAATCATTCGAAGGTGAAGTTTTTAGCGAAGTTTGGGTGAAGAATTCAGCTTTGTCAGAGGAAGAAGTGAAGTGCCGTCAAGTGGAAAAGAGGAGGGAAAGACGGGAATAAAAAATGTTGGACAGGTTTTTGGCTAGATGGCAGAAAGCTTGGGAAGAGCTAGAGTTGGATAGTTCAGTGCAAAAATTATTGATGAAAGAGTGTTGGCGAGTCGAAGAACAGATTTGGCTTGATACCGAGCAGAAACATAAGAAGAATGAGATTCTTGAGTTTGATGGCGTCGACGGTTTGAATGCTTCCTGCTGTCTGCCAAAGACTTGAAACATGTCAAGCCGGTTGAACACAGCCAGTGCCAACGACGTATATATACGTTCAACATGAATAACAATTGTACAAAATAAAAAAAAACGGCTTTCGTCTAAACAAATTAAAATTAGGCAGCATGTGGGTGGGCCTCTGGTTGACCAGTACCTAAAGTATGAATCACTTATAACTTGCCATGCCCACTTCACAGCCAAAATCATCAGCCTAGTCTGAGCCTTATTTGTGACTACCTGCTTCGTCCACTTGTTGTGTGAAAACAATTTGTACGAAAATGAAAGGGTAAGCAGTGGACTTAAATACTATTCAAGTATTGTCTATAGAGGTTAAAGTCCATTAAAAGTGTCACTGACTATATCCCTTATAACTGAAATTAAATCATGGACAGGAAGGAGGTGAAGCAAATATAGTATGGCAAAAGTGTGCTGCTCTCAATCAATCTATCTATCTATCTATCTATCTATTGCCTGACGCCTTGATCCCCGAACGAACGAACGAACCGCCCCCATGCACCTCTGTCCCCAGTCAGTCGACGCCCCTCCCCCCAACCAGCACCGCCTTCGTTCATATACTTCCTCACTCCATCCTTCCACCTCTCTATCGGTCTACCTCTCCCTCTCTGTCCCTCCACCTCGCTCTCATACACCCTCTTAGTCATTCTCTCGCTTTCCATACGTTCATCTCAAGTTGTTCCTTTTCACACTTTCCAGCACATCTACCTCCACACCACACCTCCTTCTTATTTCCTCATTAGTCTGTCTATCCCTCCATGTAACTCCGCACGCACTTCTTAAGTAATTAATTTCCACTGCTCTCACTCTTGGTCTGAGTCTCTCAACCAACGTCTATGCTTCGCTTCCGTAAGTCAGTGTCGGGATTACCACACTGTCATGCAAGGACTTCTTCACTTCCATACTGACCACCCTATTTCTTGTTACTGCTTTCAGCGTTCCTACAACCTTCTTCCCCTGTTGTACCCTCTCCCACACTTCTTCATCCATAGTCCCATCTTTACTCAACACACTGCCCAGATACTTAAAAGAGTTGACGATCTCCATAGCCTGACCGTTCAGCTTCACCTCACACTCTGTGACTTCACCCATTTCGAATACCATAACCTTGCTCTTCCCCGCATTTACCTTCAAATTCCGTTTTTCGCACACTGTTCCAAACTCATTTACCAGACCCTGCAACTCCCATTCATTATCACTCATCAGAACTGTATCATCCGCAAACAGCAGTATAGGTAGCTTCCACTCAATTCCCTCCCTTTTCAGCGATACACCAACATCCACTGCTCTTGATAGTATTTCTTTCATGACTCCATCCATATATACAGTAAACAACCACGGGGACATCACACACCCCTGTTTCAAACCAACATTCAGGTCAAAGAACTCGCTCTGCTCACTCTCCACACGTACTGCCGCCTTTGCACCCTCATACATGCTCTTCACTGCTTTCAGCAACTTGCCATCTACTCCGTATATTCTAAGTACTTTCCACAAACCTTCTTTATCTACTCTGTCATTGGCCTTCTCCAAGTCCATAAAGGCAACATACACCTTTTGTTTCTTCTCCAGATATTTCTCCACAACACAATTCAGGGTAAAAATCTGATCTACACATCCTCTTCCCTTCCTAAAACCTCCCTGCTCGTCGCCTATCCATTTCTCCGTTTTCACTCTCACTCTCTCAATCACTACCCTACTGTATACCTTCCCTACTACGCTTAGAAGACATATTCCTCGGTGGTTACCACACACTCCTCTTTCCCCTTTGCCCTTATATAGGGGGACTATTATGCCAGTCTTCCAGTCATCGGGTGCACTCCCCTTCTCCCATGCTAGTTTGCACATTTTCCATACCCATTCGATCACTATCTCACCACCATACCTCAACATTTCCCCACACACTCCATCTGTTCCTGGTGCTTTCCCCAACTTCACTCTTTTCATGGATTCCCACACTTCTGACAAAACAAATCAGGCTAACTAATGCCTTCAAAATTTTCTATGACAGAGCTCCAGAGTATCTTAAGAGTGATTTTGTTAAAGCAAATGAGAGGAGTGGACATAATACAAGAAACAGGATGTTTAATTTTAAGGTCCCGAGAATCCAAGGACAGGGTAAGCAAACATTCTTCTTCACTGCCATCAAAGACTGGAACGACCTACCCCAGTCAGTCCGTGAAAAGAGAACACTGTATTCCTTCAGACGTAGCCTGAAGGAACACCTGAACCGGACAGCTGCGAGAAGGGAGCACCAAGCTTACTGTATGTCTACTACTAAATACGACATAAGAGATAGGCAAACCAAACTGAAATGATTACTGATTACGGATTAATGATATTTACCATAGGATGTAAGGTATCTTAAAATAACCCCCTAGAAATACTTTCTCTAAAGTATCTATTTCTTTTATCCTCCCCTTTCCCCAGCTAACCTAATCCCACAAGGACCCCAATGGAAATACGCCTAACGGCCTTATTGGGCTATCCTTAGTTGGAATTATGCAAAGCTGGTACATGTCATATTTGTAACATACTATGTGGTACCAACTCTGTAAATTGCTAACTGAATAAATATTATTATTATTATGATCCCCACCTCCTCCTCCACTACTTCTCTTCTTCTCCCTCCCATACCATATCCAGCTATGTTTGCTGGCTCTTCATTCCTTACATTTAGCAACTCATTGAAGTACTCCCTCCATCTTTCGACTCTCTCTCTTGCTTCTCGGCTAGCATTCTCCCATTCTTATCTTTCACACCCTTACTGTTTCCCTTGCTACCTTCCCTAACTTTCTTGACTTCTTTCCAGAACAGTTTCTTACTCACCCTCCATTTTACACTCAGATTCCTTCCAAATTCCTCATCTACTCTTCTCTTACTTTCCTTCACTACTCTCTTCACCACCCTCTTACTCTCCACGTACCTCGCTCGTTTCTGTCTCTCGAAATCTTCATTCCCTCTACTACCCAACCACTCTATATGCTTTCTTCTTTCCTTCACAGCTATTCTTACCTCTTCTGTCCACCATGCTGTACCTTTCACTCCCCTCCCTCTTCTCCTCACTCCACACACCTCCTCACATGCTGCACAGATCTCATCCTTAAACACCTTGCTCATCTCCTCCACTTCCTCCATAACTTCCAGGTCGAACCCACCTAGTCGTCTTTCCATTGCTCTCCTGTACTCCTCCCTGACTTCCTCCTCCTGCAACCTCTCCACCCTCCTCACCATTCCACCCTCCCTCGCCTCCCTCCAGCTCTCCTCACCCACTTCTATTGTATCCTAACCTTAGCCACCACTACATAATGATCAGACAGACCCCCTCCAATACCCCTATACACCCTAGCATCCATCACAGATTTCTTCATTCGTTCATCCACACATACATAATCAATCAATGACTTTCGTTCCACCACTATCTCATCCTCCATCGTCCACACCCATTTCCACATGTGCCTGTGGATCATTCTGTGTCGAAAGAAGGTGTTAGCTATCCACAGCCTCCTCCCCACACATACGTCCACAAGTGCACTACCATTCCCATTCACCTCTGATGGTACCCCCCACCCTCCCACCACTACACCATCGCCGATTCAGATTGATAATTCAGATGTTTTAAGCAATATCACCGTTACAGAGAGAGAAGTATTGAATTGTTTAGATAAACTCAAGGTAAATAAAACGCCTGGACCTGATACAATCTCGCCTAGAGTTCTAAAGGAAGCTAAGGATGAGCTCTCCAAACCACTGACATTACTATTCAATAAATCCTTGCAGTCTGGAACTATGCCTGATCAGTGGAAGCTAGCCAACGTAACACCGATATTCAAAAAAGGCAGCAAATCCCTACCCAGTAACTATCGTCCAATTAGCTTAACCTCAGTTGTATGTAAAATGCTAGAAACGGTCATACGAGACAGACTCGTAAATCACTTAGAGGAAAATAACATACTTAAAGATACTCACCACGGCTTTCGTAAAAAACGTTCCTGTTTAACAAACCTCTTAGACTTCTTCCACGATATCCTCAACCTCTACGATGAGAGTAAAGCTGTAGATATTATATACCTTGATTTTCAAAAGGCCTTTGACAAAGTTCCCCACAAACGTTTACTGCTAAAACTAAAAGCGCATGGAATACAAGACGGTGTGTTGAAATGGATAGAAAATTGGCTCAGCGACAGAAAGCAAAGAGTAGTCATAAACGGTAAGGCATCTAAATGGACCAATGTAAGTAGCGGGGTACCCCAGGGATCGGTACTAGGACCAATTCTCTTTCTAATTTACATCAACGACATAGATGAGGGTCTCACCTGTACAATCTCAAAATTTGCTGACGATACAAAAATTGCAAATAGCGTACTCTCAAAAGAACAAGTTGACAATATGCAACACAATCTAGATATATTGTCACATTGGGCCCATATTTGGCAAATGAGTTTGAATGCGGATAAATGTAAAGTACTACATATCGGATACCTAAATGAGAAAGCAAACTATTCGATGAATGGCACTCAGCTTAAGAATGTAAACAGAGAAACCGATCTGGGAGTAACAATATCGAGTAACCTAAAACCGAGTCAACAATGTTCAGAAGTTGTTAAGAAGGCAAACAAAATAATTGGCTTTATAGGCAGGTCATTTGAGCATAAATCCAAAGACGTTATCCTAACCCTTTACAATTCCTTAGTCCGCCCTCTTCTGGAATACTGCGTTCAATCCTGGTGCCCTTATTACCAAAAAGATATAAACAAGCTAGAACGAGTTCAACGTAGAGTTACCAAAATGATACCTAGCCTAAAGAACGAAGAGCGTCTTAGAGAATTAAATCTATTTCCTTTAACCCAGCGCAGATTAAGAGGTGACTTAATTCAAGTGTTCAAAATCATCAAAGGCATCAACAATATGAACTGTAGTAAGTACTTCACTATCGACCAATCTAATTACACGCGGGGAAACGGTTGCAAAATTATTGGTAAATCTTTTAACTCACACGAATCTAAGAATTTCTTCTTCAATCGAGTTGTCAACTTGTGGAATGGGCTTCCCCGAAACGTTATAGACTGCATCACCGTTGATTCATTTAAACTCCGCGTAGACAAATATCTCACATCAAACCCGCGACTGACTGCGTTTGTAAATGAATAACTTTATTTTATCCCCCCCTCAGTTACTAACCCATCTGTCCCCTACTAACTTCCTAATCCTGCCACGGACATTAGTTCCAGGGCAGTAATTCCCTTTCCAATGTTTCCTTACCCACTCTAAACCACTATTTGGACACTTGATCCTCAGTGTTTTGGAGGACAAGCAACCTAGAAGGGTCACTAGATCTGTTGTTGCTTGATTTCCTTTGTACTCCTTTGTACACTCTCTCAACTTTCCTATCACCCACCTTACCATTCATATCCCCAATCAGAAATATTCTTTCGTTCTTGTCAAACTTCTCCAGGCACGCCTCCACATTCATCCAGAACTCCTCTTTCTTTCTTTCAAGTTTATCCTCTGTCGGGGCATACACACACACAATCACCCACGTTTGTATTCCTACGTTCATTCTCACCCACACAATCCTTGAACCCACAGACCCATACTCTCTTACACATTCCTTCCATTTGCTACTTACAAACAAACACGCACCTTCTCTCGCTGTTCCTTCACTCACTCCAGCACACACACCCATTCCACACTCCCACTCTCTCACATCTGAACCTTTCCATTTGGTCTCTGTCATTCCACATACATCCAGCCTGGCATTCACTAGCACTTCCAGAACCTCTCTCTTTTGTGCCATCATTCATGCCACTAACATTCCATGTAGCCATTCTCAGAATGTCCGAAGGAATGTCCTTAGTCGGTCGTGGTTCGTCAACATAGGTTCCGTCCGCATCCGAGGCTGTACGTCCGTTTTTCTTTGCTTAGGTATTTTTTCCGGGTGGGGGTCGCAAGCCCACTGACCCAACCTCTTTAGTCGCCTCTTACGACACGCAGAAGGCACGTGGGGCATATTCTATTCCCTTACCCCCAGGGGGTAAAAGTAAAAGAGTAAAACTTGGGCTATTAATGCGAGTCCTCATAATTTTAGCTAAGAAAATTAACTACTGTATCTCAGAATATATCATTATATAAACCAGATAGGTAGAAGGAATAAGGAAGCATATGAATTATTTGAAATGGAACCACAGGTATTGACTGTGGAAGGATTAAATGAATAAACAATAATTTTGGAGGCATAGTGGTCAAAGTTTGCAAGTACAGTACTGTAGTGTAGGGCAGACAGGTCAAGCCTGGTTCATAGAGTGGATAAAGTTAGTAATTGACCGAGTTGAGAAAGGTATGAATATTATTGAACCTTAAAATAATATAAAATATGATGTAATCTACGGTATTAGATTAAAAGCAGTTTTACTTAATGTAGACAATGACAACAAATATTATATCTAAATTAATTTCAGTTAGTTACTAATTAGGTAAAGATTCTATAACGTAGCAGAAAGTTAATTGGAATAACAAGAAACAATTAATCCAACCACTGCTTTTCTTATTCAGTACTGAAACACTAGTTTACTCAGGTCACACTGACTACTGTAAATAAAACAACATGTCAACTGCAAAGATAGACAACAGTTTTGACATTCATCCAACATCATACTGTAATCAAACTAACAAGTACAATGACCAGTGTGAAATTATTAAGACCTTGCTAAAGTTGCAATACTAATAAATAAATTAAATTACTTTATCCCAGGTAGGATTAGTAGATTTGTTGACCTGTAGACATAGGTGCCAAAAAATAATACAGTACATTACATTACATTAATGAATTCTATGCGCCAGGCGACAGAGGCCATATGGCACAAAATCAAGAGAAGGTAAGAAGCTAACTAAATATCAGCAAGGAAGTGAATACAGTATGATGAAGGAAGAACATAATGCGGTCAATAGAAAATTAAGGAGATTCCGAAAGAATATCAGCAAGACAAGGAGGGCGGTGGAGGAAAGACAGGAATGGAAAGAAACGTGAGCGGGCTACAGAATATAAGGGGGCAATCAAGGAAAAGGAGGGAGACAGAAAGCTGAACGGTAAAAGGAAGTACAGTACAGTAGTCACCAGTAAGAGACGAGAGTAGGGATAATGGAAGGAGATACAGTAGAAGGGGGGAGGGGGGGGGGGGGGGGGGGGGGTACAGGAGTGGTGGCAGAGTGAATAGAAAGGTGATCCAAGAAACAAAAACGAAGAACGAGGGGAGAAGTAAAGGGTTTGGAACAAAAGCAGGCTAAAACAAAAGATAAAAACATAAAAGAGAAAAATAAGTACAGTAAAAGGAAAACTTTAAAAAGAGGCGAAAGCCACTGGACAATGATACAACGAAAAACAAAAATAATTATAACTCTAAAAAAAACAAAAGTTAAAATGATAACAAAAGAAAAGAAAGTAGTTACCGGTAAGAGACGAGAGTAGGGATAGGGGAAGGAGAGACAGTAGAAGGAAGAAAGAGAAGAAGGAGGTAAAGAAACCGGCACGAAACCCGGAGGCATAGGGAGATCTAAGAGAGAGCGAGAGAGAAGAGCAGCAGAAGAAGGGAGAGAATGAGAGGGACTAGTCATAGGGAGAATGTCAAGTAGGGGAGGGGAAACGGGAGGGTTGAAGGAGGAAGGGAGGGAGGAGGAGGGACGGGGGGAGGGATGGGAGGGGGAGGGAATGGGGATGGGGAGGAGGAATGGAGGATGGGCGAGGGGGAGGAATGGAGGATGGGGAGGGGGGAGGAGGAGGAGGGGAGGGGGGAGGAAGGAGGATGGGGGAGGGGGGGAGGAATGGAGGATGGGGACAGGGGGAGGAATGGAGGATGGGGAAGGTGGGAGGAATGGAGGATGGGAGCGGGGGAGGAATGGAGGGATGGAGAGGGTGAGGATGGGGAGGGGGAGAGGAATGGAGGAAGCCGAGCCGGGCCCGACGAGGACGCCTGCGAGGAAGGGAGGGGGAGAGAGCTGGAGGACAAATAGGGGAGTTCCTCTCTCTTCGAGGGGTCACGGGAGGGGAGATGAGAGAAGAGGAGAGAAGGGACAGGGGGGGGGGGGGGGGGGGAATAGGAGGGACAGGCGTAGAAGGATGGGGAATCTGGAACGGAATGAATTTCAACAGAAGCAGTGGAGAACTAAGAGGGTGTTACGAGAGTGATGGTGGGATGGACAGAGAGGGAGACGGTTACAATCGAAAAAGAGAGGTTGGAAGGATGGAGTGAGGAAGTTCAGTACTGTATATGGATGAAGGTGGCGCTGGTTGGGAGGGAGGGGCGTCGACTTGGACGTTGGGGACAGAGGTTGCATGGGGGCGGTTCGTTCGTGGCCCCACCCCCTTCGGGGATTCAGTGTCCAGGCAATAATAGATAGGATTAAAAAAACAAAAACAACAAAAAAACCAACAAGTGGAGACAGAGATGGAGGCAAGCAGAGATTGGAGGGGAAAAGTTGCTGAAAGAGCGAATACACAACTGAGCAATGGTGGGAAGGTGTCTCATACGAGACATCAAGGAAAACCGGCAAGCAGAGGACGGGAACAACATGTAGAGGGGCACGGCTGAAAACACACCAAGAGGTGAGGGTAGCTGGGGAGGCGAGGACTTTTACTCTGGTGGGGAGAAAGAACATCATAAATAACAGGTTTTTTCTTTAACGAGGGAAAGGATGGGTCGGTAGGAACAGTTAAAACGGACGTTTCCCACGGATGGAGGAGGCAACAAGCAGAAAAGGTAGAGGATTAGGGTAGAAAAGGAGGAAGAAGAAGCAAGAGTTGATGAGGCAAGGACAGAGAAAGGGTTAGACACAGAAAAGAGGTGGTTGCAAAAGGAGAAACAGGGAGAAAAAAACAAAGGACAGAGGAGGGGCAAAGTAGAAGAGAGGACAGAAAGAACTAGGAGCAGCAGAGGACGGATGATGGTGAGGGGATACAGTACGGGAAGTGGAGGACAGAGGCCAAAAGCGACGAGAAAGGAGAGAGGAAGAGGGTGGGGAAGAGGGAGACTGAGTAGAAGGGAGAGGGAAGTAGCAGGAGGAGCCAAAGGAGGTAGGAAGAAAGACCGAAGAACGTCAGCAAAGGATGGGGACCCAGGGCTGAAGCCAAGGGTAGTGCGCTTTTGCGCCGAATGGTCTAAAGGGAGAGGGACCCTCCCGACGACGGATAGCGGTGCACTTCAAACTCGAATTTGAAGGACAGGAGCAACAGAGCAAAGCCTCGATACAGAAGCACTGTGAGGGCCTGCACAGTTTGGGCAGCAACGGACCTGAAGTCTGACAGTGGTCCCTGTTCATGACTGGGCGATGCACAAAGGAGGCAACGTTGAATGGAGCGACAATGCTTCTTCAGGATGGTTTGAAGCGCCATCATTTCCTGCACTGAGAGGGGGTAGATGGAGATTGCCGGAACAGGGAGGCGTCCCCCCTCTAGATAAACAAAGTCCAGAGGCACAATGATGCTGTCAAAAACGACACGGGCGACATGAGTAGCCTCGTGAACAACTGCCTGCCAGTGGACGTTCCAAAGCAGGAAGAGGAGAGAGAGTCCAGGAACATTTTGGAGGCAAAGAATGTCCATGGATGAGTGAGGAACAATCC
>CM064548.1:15931467-16009798 GCA_032716605.1 Paralithodes platypus | reverse complement strand
TACCATTCATATCCCACAATCCAGAAACATTCTTGCGTTCTTGTCAAACTTCTACAGGCACCGCTCCACATCCATCCCAGAACTCCTCTTTCTTTCTTTCAAGTATATCCTCTGTCGGGGGCATACACACATACAATCACCCACGTTTGTATTCCTACGTCATTCGAGGTCCACCAAACACAATCCTTGAACCCACAGACCAATATTCTAGTACACATTTATTCCATTTGCTACTTACAAACAAAAACGGCACCTTCTCTCGAGTTCCTTCACTCAATCCAGCACACACACCCATTACACACTCCCACTCTATCCACATCTGAACCTTTCCATTTGGTGCTCTGTCATTCAACATACATCCAGCCTGGCATTCACTAGCACTTCCAGAAACTCTCTCTCTTTGTTGCCATCCCTTCATGTCCAATAACATTCCAGGTAGACATTATCAGAATGTCCGAAGGAATTGTCCTTAGTCGGTCGTGGTTCGTCAACATAGGTTTCGTCCGCATCCGAGGCTGTACGTTCCTTTTTCTTTGCTTAGGTATTTTTTCCGGGTGGGGGCTCGCCAGACCAAGGACCCAACCTCTTTAGTCGCCTCCTACAGACACGATAGAAGGCACGTGGGGCATTATCCTCATTCCCTTACCCCCAGGGGGTAAAAGTAAAAGAGTAAAACTTGGCGGCTAGGAATGCGAAGTTCCTCATAATTTTTTAGCTAAGAAAATTAACTACTGTATCTCAGCATAGATCATTATATAAAACCAGATAGGTAGAAGGAATAAGGAAAGCATATGAATTATTTGAAATGGAACCACAGGTATGGACTGTGGACGTGTGGATATGAAGGAATATAAACAATTTAATTTTGGACGGCATTAGTGAGTCTCAAAGTTTGCAAGTACAGTACTGTAGTGTAGGGCAGACAGGTCAAAGCCTGGTTGCATAGAGTGGCATAAAGTTAGTAATTGCACCGAGTTGAGAAAGGTATGAATATTATTGCACCTTCAATTACTATAAACTTGATGTAATCTCCGGTATTAGATTAAAAGGGTCAGTTTTACTTAATGTAGACAATGACAACAAATATTATATCTTAAAGTAAGTTTCAGTTAGTTACTAATTAGGTAACGATTCTATAACGTAGCAGAAAGTTAATTGGAATAACAAGACAACAATTAATCACAACCCACTGCTTTTCGTATTCAGAAGTACTGAAACACTAGTTTAGCTCAGGTCACATGACTACCTGTAAATTAAAACAACATGTACAAACCTGCAAAGAAGATAGACAACAGTTTTGGGCATTCCAAAAAAAATTCCAACATCAGACTGTAATCCCAATAACAAGTAACATACAAGACCAGTTGTGAAATTATTAAGACCTTGCTAAAGTAGTTGCGAATACTAATGAAATAAAATTAAATTACTATTATCCAGGTTAGGATTAGTAGTTTGGTGCACCTGTAGGACATAGGTGACCCACAAAAAAATAATAACAGACAGTTCACATTTACATTACAATTAATGAATTCTATGCGCCAGGCGACAGAGGCCATTATGGCACAAAATCAAGGAGGAAGGTAAGAAGCTAACTAAATATCAGGCAATGGAAGGAGTGACATAACAGCTATGTATGAAGGAAGAAACATTAATGCGAGTTCAATAGAAAATAAGGAGGATTTCCGAATCGAGAATATCAGCAAGGAACAAGGAGAGGCGAAGCGGTGGACGGAAAAGACAGACAGGAATGGAAAGAGAAAGAACACGTTGAGCGGGGCTACAGAAAATAGGGGGCAATCAAAGGGAAAAGGAGGGAGACGGCGACAGAAAGCTGAACGGTAAAAAGGAAATTAAGTACAGTACAGTAGTCACCATTAAGAGACGAGGAGTAGGGGTATAATGTGAGGCAGATACAGTTTAGAAGGGGGGGGGGGGGGGGGGGCGGGGGGGGGGGGGGGGCGTGGCGGGGGGGGGGGGTACAGGAGATTGGTGTGGCCAGAGTGAATAGAAAGGTGATCCCAAGAAACAAAAACGAAAGACGAGGAAAAACGAACGAGGGAAGCGAGAGAAGTAAAGAAGTAAAGGTGTTGGAAAAAAACAAAAGCAAGGCTAAAAACAAAGATTAAAAACAACACTAAAAAGAAGAGAAATAGACAGTATTTTTCAGTAAAAGGAAAACTTGGTAAAAAAGAGGCGGAAAAGCCACTGGGACAATGAATTTACAAACGAAAAAACACAAAAATAATTATAACTCTAAAAAAAACAAAAGTTAAAATGATAACAAAAGAAAAGAAAGTAGTTACCGGTAAGAGACGAGAGAGGGATAGGGATAGGGAGAGACAGTAGAAGGAAGAAAGACAAGATAGAGAGGAGGAGAGGAAGAGAAAGAAGAGGTTAAGGAAATAAAAACCGGCACGAAACCGGAGGCATAGGAGATCTAAGAGGGAGCGAGAGGAGAGCAGCAGAAGAAGGGTGAGCGCATGAGAGGGGACTAGTCATAGGGAGAATGTCAAGTAGGGGAGGGGAAACGGGAGGGTTGAAGGAGGAAGGGGAAGGGTTGGAGGAGGAAGGGGGAGGGAGGGGGAGGGGGGAGGGAAGGAGGATGGGGAGGGGGGGAGGCAGGGGAGGATAGGGGAGGAATGGAGTATGGGGAGGGAGGAATGGAGGATGGGGAGGGGGGAGGAATGGAGGATGGGAAGGGGAGCGAATGGAGGATGGGGAAGGGGGAGGAATGGAGGATGTGGAGGGGGGAGGAATGAAGGATGGAGAGGCGAGGAGGGGGAGGGGAGAGGAATGGAGGAGGAGGGGAGAGGGCTGGAGGAGGAGGGGAGAGAGCTGGAGGAAAATAGGGGAGGGGAGGGGTCACGGGAGGGAGAGAGAGAAGAGGAGGAAGGGACAGGGGGGGGGGGGGGGGGAAGAGGAGGGACAGGCGTAGAAGGATGGGAATCTGGAACGGAATGAATTTCAACAGAGCAGGTGGAGACTAAGAGGGTGTACGAGAGTGAGGTGGATGGACAGAGAGGGAGAGGTAAATCGAAAGAGAGGTGGAAGGATGGAGTGAGGAAGTACAGTACTGTATATGGATGAAGGTGGTGCTGGTTGGGAGGAGGGGCGTCGACTGACTGGGGACAGAGGTGCATGGGGGCGGTTCGTTCGTGGCCACCCCTTCGGGGATCAGTGTCAGGCAATAGATAGATTAAAAAAAAAACACAAAAAAAAAACAAGTGGAGACAGAGATGGAGGCAGCAGAGATTGGAGGGAAAGTGCTGAAGAGCGAATAAACTGAGCAATGGTGGGAAGTGTCTCATACGAGACATCAAGGAAACCGGAAGCAGAGGAGTGAACAAATGTAGAGGGGCACGGCTGAAACACAAGAGGGTAGCTGGGGAGGGAGGACTTTACTCTGTTGGGAGAAATCATAAATAACAGGTTTTTTCTTTAACGAGGAGGATGGGGTAGGAACAGTAAAACGACGTTTCCCACGGATGGAGGAGGAACAAGCAGAAAAGGTAGAGGATAGGGTAGAAAAGGAGGAAGAAGAAGCAAGAGTTGATGAGGCAAGGACAGAGAAAGGGTTAGACACAGAAAGAGGTGGTGCAAAAGGAGAAACAGGAGAAAACAAAGACAGAGGAGGGGCAGTAGAAGAGAGGACAGAAGAACTAGGAGCAGCAGAGGACGGATGATGGTGAGGGGATACAGTACGGGAAGTGGGGACAGAGGCAAAAGACGAGAAAGGAGAAGAGGAAGAGGGTGGGGAAGAGGGAGACTGAGTAGAAGGAGAGGAATTAGCAGGAGGAGCCAAAGAGGTAGGAGAAGACCGAAGAACGTCAGCAAAGGAGGGACCAGGGCTGAAGCCAAGGGTGTGCGCTTTGCGCCGAATGGTCTAAAGGGAGAGACCCTCCCGACGACGGATAGCGGTGACTTCAAACTCGAATTTGAAGACAGAGCAACCTCGATACAGAGCACTGTGAGGGCCTGCACAGTTTGGGCAGCAACGGACTGAAGTCTGACAGTGGTCCCTGTCATGACTGGGCGATGCACAAAGGAGGCAACGTTGAATGGAGCGACAATGCTTCTCAGGATGGTTGAAGCGCCATCATTTCCTGCACTGAGAGGGGGTAGATGGAGATGCCCGAACAGGGAGGCGTCCCCCCTCTAGATAAACAAAGTCCAGAGGACAGATGCTGTCAAAAACGACACGGGCGACATGAGTAGCCCGTGAACAAATGCCTGCCAGTGGACGTTCAAAGCAGGAGAGAGAGAGTACAGGAACATTTTGGAGGCAAAGAATGTCATGGATGAGTGAGGAACAATCCTGAAAAGCAACGTCACCAAGGTGCATCACCTAGGGAACCAAGACAGTGCCCGTGCAAGAGTTCATACGAACATCCTTCTGGGCATGCAGGGGTGTGCCATCATCGGTCTTAAGGGAGAGCAGAGCACGCGCTTGTTTATTAGAGTGAACTGTCACCAGCCGAGTCCTGTCACTCCGAGAGTGGAAGACCACACCCACATCAACGGACCAAAGTAACAGACGCTGAAATTCCAAGTCACTCGGAACCAAGGAAGAAGGAATCTGGCCAGAGGGGAAGGAGGGGTAGGAAGAGATGAAAAAAAAAGAGGCAAGACAGAAGAACGATGACAGGACTCAGTAGAAGGAGAGCAGGAAGGCGAAGAAGACAAGGAAGCAGGGGCTAAAGAGGGAACAGAGGGAAAATGGAGAAATGTAGGGAGCCAAAGTAGCTAACAGAGAAGCAGTAGGAGGAGGATGATCAAGAACTGACATTGCAGAGATAGGGGCAGATGGAGACTGATAGAACTGAGTGATACGGGCAGCAGAGGTAGACACGGAGGAGGAAGAGGTAGACTAAACAGAGGAAGGATCGGAAGCAGGAGCAGAAGGGGAGAACCACAAGCGGAGTGGAAGACGTCAACGGCATTGTCGGAGCTGTAGCTGGGGTAGGGGGTTCAGGAATGGATGCCATACACAGGCCTGAGAACAGACCAAAAAAAGGTAGTGTAAGAGGGTTTGCCAGCTAGCTCAGCCTACACGAGACATGGAGCCCTGCTCATCCCCAGTGTAAGCCAGCGCCTTCCAAGTACCCGGTCCAGAGGACCACTGACATCAATATGCATATCGAGGCTCAGGTGTATGTGAACCCGCCTGATATATAGGGCTAATATAAATCTAGAGATTCCAGACGCACAAGTATGCCCGCGCACACAAAAGCAACCATCCCCAAGGTATGCATACTGACAGGCTTGGTGGAAACGCCAAGCCGAGGAGTCCCACCACCACCGGACTGGCACACCGGAACCGAAGCCAGCCGGTGGTAGAGGTCCCGTCCGAAGGTCCGGAGACTCTTCGGGTGACACAGCCTGCCACCACTACCACCACTCACGGGGTCGGCCAACTCTCCACGGCAAAGTGAGGACCGCCCACTCGCCCAGTAATACACCAAAAAATTCGCTAAAGATAAATATCTATGCTGTATACAAAAATAACCATTACAAGAAACAGGCTGCAAAAGAGAGAAGAGAAGAAGGAAAAAATACAGGAAGAGAAAAAACAGGCTATGCAAATATTAGTCGAGCCGATGTCTGAAACTCGAGGGGAGAGGAGACCTACAACCCATCAAACTCCAGACACCGGCCCTGAAGCCCCCCACGACGACACTGGGCATAGAATTGGAGGGGACAGTACACTATTACAATAATCTAATTTATTGATTTCACTCCCAACACCGAACACCTCCCAATGAAATTAATGAAAGCATGTGATCCTCCCAGGATTCTAACCTGTTTTTTTTTTTTCTATGTGAAAGAGGGAGACAAAAGGCAGAACTGCCTGTGGCGAGTGCCTCCCCCAGAGTTGAAAGAGTGACAGGGCCAAAATCAAGGGACGTTCGAGCCAAAATGCCTGGACACACAGAGTTTGAAGCAATTTAAGTCATAGGAAAAGGGAAAGACTGATTCTGGGAGAGAGTTCCAGAGCTCAGCTGTTGAATAGAAGAAAGATTGAGAACAACGTTTCACTCTTGGGTTGGAGAGTTGCACAGAGTAGGGGTGGAATTGTGTTGCAAAACGGGTTCTACGTGCTCTACGAAGAGAGGATGGTATACACCGAGAGAGCTCTGTGGAACACTGATTATTGTAATAGCGGTAGAATAGTGAGAGAGATGTAACACTGCGGCGAAGAAAGAGAGACTGCAGAGAATTGGTGAATGGATGTGAGTTAATGAGACGGAAGGGTGCTGTGAGAGAACCCTCCTCACACGTGTGAACAATACTCAATACAAGGACGCACTGTGCCCCTGTATATAGCAAGAAGGTGCGCAGGGGTAAAGAACAGGAGGCGGTTGAGCACACCCAGCTTCTGGGAAGCTGTTATAGCAAGAGTGGTAATATGATCTTTCCACATACCACATACAGATCTTAAACACTCTAACCATTACACCATCAAGACAATTAAAGGTTAAGTACAACTTAGAAGTAACATTGCTACAATACTATACAACTTATTCAAATTAATAGTATAAATTATTAATAATCATGCATACTTATAACAAAAACAATTATTTACTTTAAGATAACAAAAATTACAGTGCTACATTAACATTAACATGCACATTCAAAATGTAATACAGTAATGTTAATATCGCCAGCATAAATTTTAAGCAAAATTTTACATAATACAGTATATACAGTATGTATGTATATACTCAGGCACATAATATATAGGTGGAAACAATCCATTCAACAGTTGTTGCTGTTGTTGTCATTCCCTAGGCTGCCTAGCTGAACAGCACCCCCCCCCTCCCCCCCCCCACCCCAGTCCCTAAGGAAGGCCATGGCCGAGATCGGGCTTTCCCACAGGGCTCTCAAGGAGTGTAGATTATGTTGTTGGCGAAAGTGAATGTGTGAAATGCAGTCTTCTATGATGTGTTTAATAGTACAGTGTGCTGTGTTACAACCTGGACAGGCGTCGCCGACGGAATCATCCAGTCTCTTCTGATAGCTCAGAAGAGCTGGATGGTGTCCACATCTCAGCCTGGCCAGGTGTACTCTGTCCTCGCGATCGAGGGAGGGAGTACTCAGAAGGATGGATTTCGGGAGGTCGTACATTCAACAGTAATCATGAATTGTGGAATGTAAAATATTTGTATATAACATTTAAGTACAGTACCGTAAAACTGGGTAATTTCGAATATTATGGATAAAATTTTAGTAGCCATTGTAATTACATTTTTTTTCTATGTGAGTGAGGGAGACAAAAGGCAGAACTGCCTAGCGAGTGCCTCCCCCATAGTTGAAAAAGTGATAGGGCCAAAATCAAGGGACGTTCGAGCCAAAATTCCTGGACACACACAGAGTTTGAAGCAATTTAAGTCATAGGAAGAGGGAAAGACTGATTCTGGGAGAGAGTTCCAGAGCTCAGCTGTTGAATAGAAGACAGAGTAACATTTCACTCTTGGGTTGGAGAGTTGCACAAAGTAGGGTTGGGATTGTGTTGCAAGACGGGTACCACGTACCCTACGTAGAGGAGGTGGTATACACTGGGAGAGCTCTGAGGAGCACTGATTATTGTACAGTAACCCCTCGCTATTTCGGACTAATTGGGGGGACACACAGTCCGAAATGTCCGATTATCCAAGATGTCCGAACTAGGGCTGTGTCCGATCTAAAAGAGGACAAATAAACAACCTAAAAGAGAAAATTCCGACGAATACCGAATAGTGAATAGTGAAACGGGAACAGACTTCACCGGGCGCCGAGCTGGCCGTTAACCGGGAAACGGAAAAAGGGAGCAAACTTCATGCAACCATGACAACGTAATAAATGCGACAAAGAAAACGGAGGCTACCCTATTCATACCCTAGATTTAAATATATTGATATAATAGCACATACAGTGCTGTATAAGCACATACAGTGCTGTATAATAATTTATTTGGAACAATAAGTAAGGAATAACACTCAACCCTTCATTGAAAACAGGTCCACCTCACTCCACTTCTCCACCTCACTCTCCTAGTTGTTGTTGTTGTTGTTGTTCCCTAAGCTGCCTGGCCGAACAGCCCCGAGTCCCTGAGAAAGGCCATGGCCACGATCGGGCTTTCCCACAGAGCTCTCATTGAGTGTAGATTGTGTTGTTGGCGTAAGTGGTTGTGTGAAATGCAGTCTTCTATGATGTGTTTAATGGTATGGGGTGCTGTGTTACATCCCGGGCAGGCGTCGACAACGGAGTCATCCAGTCTCTTCTGATAGCTCAGGAGAGCTGGATGGTGTCCGCATCTCAGCCTGGCCAGGTGGACTCTGTCCTCGCGAGGAAGGGAGGATTCGGAAGGATGGATTTCGGGAGGTCGTGCATGCAGCTGTGTGTTGTCTGTGAGTGAGTGGATGGATCGGTGAGAGATATGAGTATGGATGTGCTTCTGGAAGTTGGTTCGGGGTGGGCAGGGAGGGAGAGAGAGGACAATAATTGTGTGTGATACCGTGTGCTGGGTGTTGTTTTGATATTTCTTGGTGTCTGTGGGTGTGTTGCCATGTAGTTAGTGGGTGGTCTTGGTTCGTGGAGGCTGCTGCCAGGAATTGAGTGCCTCTCATGTCCAGATGGTCTTTGACTTTGAGGATTTTGGTTTCTTGATGTAGGTGATCTGTGGGGTGCAGTAGCTGGGCACCCTGTTAATGATCTTCAGGGCTTTGTTTTGAATAGTCTGTAAGGTCTTATGATGTGTTTCAGCTAGGTTAGAAGCCCAGGCTGGGCTTGCGTATTCCATCACTGATCTTATGTATTGTTTATATACTGTGGTGGTAGTTTCTTTGTTGTGTCCAAATTTTGTGTGAGCAAGTGACCTGAGGGCGTTAAGTCTGGGTGTCAGTTTCTTTTTAATGTTTGTGGTGTGCTGTTTGAATGTCATATGAGTATCATATGTTACTCCTAGGATTTTGGGTGTGTGTGTATGTGTTAGGGGTGTGTTGTTTATGGTGAGTTGAGGGATGTATTCGTGTTCTCCTGTCCAACTTGTGAGCAGGTTGCGGTGGATTTGGCTGGGGCTAGATTAAGTCTGTTTGTAGTGCACCAGCCATGTAGTGTGTTGAGATAGGGTTGAAGGAGATCTGTTGCTCTTTTTGGGTCATGGTGTGTGCATGTGAGTGTTATGTCATCTGCATAGGAGGCTAAGTTATTTGGGGCGTATTGGGTGTAGTTATATCGTGCATGTACAGATTGAAGAGTGCGGGCGATAGGACGGATCCTTGTGGGACTCCGTTTGGAAAGTTTCTGATTTTAGATGACTGACCGGCAAAAGATACGTATGCACATCTGCCTGCTAGGAAGTTGGCCAGCCACCGTTTTGTGTTGTTGTGCATGTTTGTGTTGTAGATTTTGTTTGTTAGGTTGTGGCGGGGGATGGCATCGAAGGCTTTACTAATGTCGAGTGTGGCTAATAGTGATCTGTGTGGTGGTCTAGCTGAATTGATGCCGTCGAAAGCTCTTTGTGTAAGGTCTGTGAGAAGAGTGTTTGTGGAGTGCAGTGGCCTAAAGCCATGTTGTGTTGGAGCTAGGGGTAGGTCAGGTGTAATTAGTTGTAATACTAGGCGTTCCATGACTTTGGAGGGGGAGCAAAGGAGTGTGATGGGGCGGTGCGAGGAGGGTAGCGTGGGGTCTTTGTTGGGTTGGCCATGGGGGGTGGTCGCAAAAATTAATTATTGAGAACATCCAGCCTGATGTGGCGGCGTCTACGCCGTGGGGCCACCTCCCGAGGCTGCCAACCGCGGATGGCTGCCGACCCTCCACAGCCGAAGACAAAATCAACGACCAGTGGAGGAAAACCGGATGCCGGCCGCGGGGAGCAGTTTCGGGAGCCAAACCGTCACAACCATCCCCTGCCCCCTCCCTGGGGGCACGGGTCCTTGGAGCGGCTTCGGTCGCGCCGGGAATTTCCACTCTCCTAGTTATATATAGTTATATCAGAAAGAAGAGAGTAGTTACTTCAACTGTAGGACCGTTAGTCGATGAAAATAGAGAATATACCAAAGACCAAGTACAAGTGAATAATGCCCTCAATACCTTCTTTGCATCAGTTTTTACAACAGAAGACCTCATTGATATCCCTACAGCATCGCCGATTCAGATAGATAATTCGGATGTTCTAAGCAATATCACCGTTACAGAGAGAGAAGTATTGAATTGTTTAGATAAACTCAAGGTAAATAAAACGCCCGGACCTGATACAATCTCACCTAGAGTTCTAAAGGAAGCTAAGGATGAACTCTCCAAACCACTGACATTGCTATTCAATAAATCCTTGCAGTCTGGAACTATGCCTGATCAGTGGAATCTAGCTAACGTAACATCGATTTTCAAAAAAGGCAGCAAATCCCTACCCAATAACTATCGTCCAATTAGCTTAAACTCAGTTGTATGTAAAATGCTAGAAACGCTCATAAGAGACAGACTCGTAAATCACTTAGAGGAAAATAACATACTTAGATACTCAACACGGCTTTCGTAGCAAACGTTCCTGCTTAACAAATCTCTTAGACTTCTTCCATGATATCCTCAATCTTTATGATGAGAGTAAAGCTGTAGATATTATATACCTTGATTTTCAAAAGGCCTTTGACAAAGTTCCCCACAAACGTTTACTGCTAAAACTAAAAGCGCATGGAATACAAGACGGTGTGTTGAAATGGATAGAAAATTGGCTCTGCGACAGAAAGCAAAGAGTAGTCATAAACGGTAAGGCATCTAAATGGACCAATGTAAGTAGCGGGGTACCCCAGGGATCGGTACTAGGGCCAATTCTCTTTCTAATTTACATCAACGACATAGATGAGGGTCTCACCTGTACAATCTCAAAATTTGCTGACGATACAAAAATTGCAAATAGCGTACTCTCAAAAGAACAAGTTGACGATATGCAACACAATCTAGATAAGTTGTCACGTTGGGCCCAAATTTGGCAAATGAGTTTCAATGCGGATAAATGTAAAGTACACTCGACCCTCGCAAATCCGGACTTCACCAATCCGGACTTTCAACAATCCGGACACAATCCGGAGTCCGGTAGTGCGTACCGTAACGCATACTTGTCCGAATACTTAAAATTTTGTCCGGTAGGTGGCTCTCGCAACGGGTGACGCCACCCATTCCCGCCTAGTCATTCAAGCTTGTTTACAACCCGCCGTGCGACTACCTGGTTATTAAGGTGTTATTATCGACTTTCATTGCCAGCCACCATGCCCCCCAAGCCTCAAAAGACTGTCAAGCGGGTAAAGGTTACTCTGAGTGTAGAACAAAAGCTAGAACTGATAAGGAAGCTTGAGAATGGTCGTACAGTGCTCCAGGTTTGTGAGGAGTATGGGTGCAAGAAGCAAACCGTCTCCGATATACGTAAGACCAAGGACAAGTTAAAGAACTATGCTGCTAAATTTTGTGTCGAAGGCAATAAATCTAAAACTGGCAAAGCAAGACCAAGGAAAAATATGACCACAGCTGATCATTCCCAGCTAGATGCAGCTGTACTTAAGTGGTTTCTTCAGGAGAGGTCTAGTGGCGTGAATGTACAGGGTGTGGAGATTATGACCGCCGCAGTGAAGCTGGCTGAAAATTTAGGCCTAGCTAACTTTAAGGGTAGTGATGGTTGGTTATGGCGGTAGGTTTAGGAATCGACATGGATTGTTTAATGTTAAAACTCATGGGGAAAGTGGGAGTGCAGACAGTTCTGGGATAGAAGCTTTCCGTGCTCGTTTCCATAAGCTTGTGGAGGAAGAGAACCTAACCCTCTCTCAAGTATATAACGCCGATGAGACTGGATTTTACTGGCATTCTATGCCCAAAAATACCCAGGTAACGAAGCATGAGGGGAAAACAAAAGGAAAGAAACTATCCAAGGAACGATTATCAGCCCTGTGTGGGGGAAATGCCAGTGGCACGCACCGTCTCAAGCTGGCGATTGTGGGAAAAAGCAAGAGGCCACATGCAATGAGGAACCTAGACATCGAAACAGAACTGCCAGCCAAGTATTACCACAGCAAGAAAGCCTGGTTCAACTGCGCTATTTTTACTGCATGGTTTTTCGAATACTTCGTGCCTGCTGTCATGAGATATCAAGTGGAAGTTTTGTGCATCCCCAGCGACGAAGTGAAGGCAGTTCTATTGTTGGATAATGCCCCAGCCCACCCCAGCGCTGATATATTGGTCTCACCTGACGGGCGAATTAAAGTTGTGTACCTCCCGCCTAACACCACAGCACTTATCCAGCCCATGGACCAGGGCATTATTAGCACCCTCAGGAGGAAATATAGCAGGAAGTACCTCAATGAAGTCCTGGTGGTGCTGGAGGACGAGTCCGACTCAGTACAGGACACTCGTGGGGCACGCACACTGGCTAACATCAAAGCCTATAACATCCGCTCTGCTATTTGCAATCTTTGCTCTGCTTGGGATAGCCTACAAATTTCCACCTTAGCCAACTGTTGGAAACCATTCCTTCATGCCGATGATGATCCCAACGACTTCGAGGGGTTTGGTAATGATGCGGCTGCTGATTTCCACAACCTATTGAGGAATGCTGGGGAAAAGGATGTCACTGTGGAAGATGTTCAAGATTGGCTGGACGAGGCAGAGATAGTACCAGGGCATGAAATTTACACTCATGAACAGATCGCAGAACAGATCCAGAGCCAAGAAGCAGAAGAAGAGAGCAGTGACGAGGAAGAGGAACCAGTAAACCGACACAAACTATCGTCACTGAGGGCCAGTGTGGACGACCCGATTGCCTTCACTGAATACACTCCTGAGGTAGCGTCACACTACACCCAGCTACGTTTACTCAGGGAGGCAATCATACTGAAGCAGCACCAAGTGGGTAGGCAGATGAAAAATCCACTCTTTCTTTCGCCGGCCAGCCACAGCCACCCTAGCCACCACCCAGGAGCCTCAGCCGGGTCCCAGTAGTGCCACCACCCAGGAGCCTCAGCCAGGTCCCAGTAGTGCCACCACCCAGGAGCCTCAGCCGGGTCCCAGTAGTGCCCCCGACCATCGCCGGCCAGCCACCACCCAGGAGCCTCAGCCGGGTCCCAGTAGTGGATGTGGATGTGAGGTGGATGATCCGATGGTCGTGGATTCGACCTCGGATTCTGATTAACCCCCTTCAATCAACCCCTGTACATAGTGTAAATAGAAGATTTAGGATAAGGTGAGTACTGTACAGTACTGTATATTACGTAACCTTTATTTACTGCTAGGCTACTAATATTAATAATGTGTGTGCGTATGTGTATGCGTGTGTGGCCCCCCCGTACACTATTTTCTGAATCCGGACTTTTCCTGAATTCGGACAAGGCCCAGTCTCTTTTAGTCCGAATTTGCGAGGGTCGACTGTACAGTACTACATATCGGATACCAAAATGAGAAAGCAAACTATTCGATGAATGGCACTCAGCTCAAGAATGTAAACAGAGAAACCGATCTGGGAGCAACAATATCGAGTAACCTAAAACCGAGTCAACAATGTTCAGAAGTTGTTAAGAAAGCAAACAAAATAATTGGCTTTATAGGCAGGTCATTTGAGCATAAATCCAAAGAAGTAATTCTAACCTTTTACAATTCCTTAGTCCGCCCTCTTCTGGAATACTGCGTTCAATCCTGGTGCCCTTATTACCAAAATGATATAGACAAGCTAGAACGAGTTCAACGTAGAGTTACCAAAATGATACCTAGCCTAAAGAACAAACCATACGAGGAGCATCTTAGAGAATTAAATCTATTTCCTTTAAGCCAGCGCAGATTAACCCTTCCTACCCGGGCTGTCTCAGCCAATGACGGTCGCCCCTACCCGGGCGATATGGCCGAAAAACGTCTAGGCCTAGGCTACTGTATTTATGTGTATTTTCACTGCTAGAACTTTCCCACTCATCTATAATCGTAGTGCGGTTTTGAATCTGTATTTTGGCATTGAGTAGAGCTCTGTAAGTCAACTGGTTCAGTTGTGATGACGATTTCAGTGGAGCCAATATTGCAGAGATGATGCCAATATGGGGGCTTTTTAGACACTAATTTCGTCATGACGTCAGAACAATAACATTGAGGAGTCTTCTCCTTCTTGTTTTCGGAGGTGTGGTGACGAACGCTTGGGTTTGTTTACATACGTCGTACGCACGGCATTCGGACCAAGCTTAATTAGGCTATTAAGCTCATGCCTTAGATAAGGCATACCGGGTATTGGCCCTTCTTTCGTGCTGTCATTACCTAAGGCAGCCCGGGTAGGAAGGGTTAAGAGGCGACTTAATTCAAGTGTTCAAAATCATCAAAGGCATCGACAATATGAACTGTAGTAAGTACTTCACTATCGACCAATCTAATTGCACGCGGGGAAACGGGTGCAAAATTATCGGCAAATCTTTTAACTCGCACGAATCTAAGAATTTCTTCTTCAATCGAGTTGTCAACTTGTGGAATGGGCTTCCCCCGAGACGTTATAGACTGCAGCACCGTTGATTCATTTAAACTTCGCCTAGAAAAATATCTTGCATGAAACCCGCGACTGACTGCGTTTGTAAATGAATAACTTTATTTTATCCCCCCCCCCCCCTCAGTTACTAACCCCTCTGTCCTCTACTAACTTCCTATTCCTGCCACGGACATTAGTTCCTGGGCAGTAGTTCCATTTCCAATGTTCCCTTACCCACTCTAAACCACTGTTTGGACAATTGATCCTCAGTGTTTTGTAGGACAAGCAGCCTAGAAGGGTCACCAGACCTCTTGTTGCTTGATTTCCTTTGTACTCCTTTGTACTCCTTGACCACCTCACTCCCCTTCTCCATCTCAAGTGATATCGAGGCCACCTTATGCTTTGGGAGGCATTATAAACGGGAATACTGTATGCACGGAGGATATGTTTAACACAGCAACAACAACACAAGATACCGCATACGGACGCCCGTGACGTCACGTCTCGTCCAAGCGGGTGACTCGGAGCCTAGCCTTTATACCGGCGCTCTGACGGATCCCCGTTTTGACGGATATTTACCCTTATGTTCCGGGGACGGGAGCGAGTCATCCGACACTTTCGAGACTGACGGACACATCTCGGGAACATACGAGATATCAGACTACATACATTGGACGGTTATGACGGACATTTCCCTTATTTGTCCAAAAACTGTTAGAATCTTCTGACACTGTTAGAGACTGTCGGAACAATGACGGAAATGTCCGAAAAACGGAAGTACAGTCGACGCTCGATTTAACGGACTACTAGGAGGGAAACCCAGTCCGTTGCTGGAAAATGACCGTTGCTGGAAAATCGCTCTCGAAAATCGCCGATTTTGCCCTAATATGCCTCGAAAATGAAGATTTTTAACTTTCCGGGTGTTTTTAAGTCTCTCCTTACATATTGCACATACAAATAAACTTATTTTTTAATAAAAGATTTCTTTCATACAAAAAGACAAAACCAAAGTGTTTTTCTTACCTTAATCTATTATGTATGTATTTACAGGATATGTACATCAGAAGAATCTGAGTGGTTACTCAGAGTCCGAGTCCGAGCTGGCAACCGGGTCAACTCTAGAGCCAGGCTTGGGCTTGTAACCGCTAGGGCCAGGCTGGGGCTCTGAGTGACCACTAGGGCCAGGCTGGGGCTCTGCGTGACCACTAGGGCCAGGCTGGGGCTCTGAGTGACCACTAGGGCCAGGCTGGGGCTCTGCGTGACCACTAGGGCCAGGCTGGGGCTCTGCGTGACCACTAGGGCCAGGCTGGGGCTCTGTAGTAGGGGTTGACTGTGCAGGATGTTGAGGGGCAAAGAAGCTGCTGATTTTCCCCTGCCTCCCTCCTTGATGCTGGTCACGTATGATTAACTCTCGGAACATGCGCAGGGTCCCATAGTATCCACGGGCCTCCGGTTGGTCGCTGTATTCACTGTAGTCAATCAGAGCATCAATGTACGTGCGTAGGGTGGAGAGCTTGGTTTTGCGGCTCGGTATCTCATCCTCTTCATCGCTAGAGTCCACTGTCTCCCCCCCAGTTACCTGGCTAGCTATTTGTTCGGTAGAGAGGACCTCATACCCGGGATCATCTTCACTCTCGTCCAACCAGACTCGAACATCATCCTCTGTCACAGCATTTTCTCCAGCATCCCGTAGTAACCTGTGGAAGTCCCTGGCCTCGAACCAGTCGAACCCAGTAAACTCCTGGTTATCTTCGTCCATGAGGAGTTTCTTCCAGCAGTTACTTAGGGTGGAAATCTTCATGTCACTCCAAGAATCTGCCAGGTTGAACAGCGCTGATTTGATGTGATAGTTCTTTACGTTGGCTATGGTGCGAGCTCCACGGGTGTCTTCGATGATGTCGGCCTCATCCTCGAGCACAACCAGCACCTCATCCAGGTAGCGCCTTGTATAGCGCCTTTTCACAGCGGCAATGATGCCTTGGTCCATAGGCTGGACTAGTGAAGTGGTGTTTGGTGGCAAATACATGACTCGTATACGGCCATCATCGCTGATCAACTGGTCCTCACTAGGGTGGGCTGGTGCGTTGTCGAAAAGTAGTACCGCCTTAATTTCACGAGCAGGAATCTTCAGGACCTCCCTCTGGAACTTTCTCACTGCCAGAATAAAACAATGGTGGAACCAGTGCAAAAATATGGCTCCTGTGAACCAGGCATTCTTGGAATTATAATAATGCACTGGCAAGTCTCGCTCCATGTCCAGGTCCTTGAGGGCCCGAGGTTTCTTTGCTTTGCCAACAATGGCCAACTTAAGCCTGTGGGTTCCAGTGGCATTGGCACCGCACCATGCTGAAAGGCGTTCTTTAGCCAATTTCTTGCCCTTAGATGTCTCCTCAGATTTCCTTGCCTGTGTATTTTTAGGCAAGGAACGCCAATAAAATCCTGTCTCATCCGCATTGTACACCTGTGACAGGGCTAGCCCTTCGTCTTCTATTAGTTTGTTCAGCTTAAGACGGAAGGGCTCGACACTAGTATTATCAGCACTCCCAGCCTCACCGTGTGCTTTCACATTGAAAAGCCCATGACGATTGCGGAAGCGCCACAGCCACCCATCACTGCCCTTAAAGTCAACAATGCCCAAATGTTCGGCCAACTTTGTTGCTGCCATTAAAATTTCAACACCCCGGACAAGATTCCCACTCGACTTCTGTTGGACATACCACTTCATCACTGCTGCATCGAGTCGATGGTCTTTGCCCAGTTTCATATGCTTTCTGGGGACGCCCTTGCCACTAGAACTGGCCGAGGCGTCGACACAATACGTGGAGGCATAAGATTTTAGTTCTGCCTTTTTTTCTTGATATCGGACACTGTCTGTTTCTTGATTCCATATTCTTCGCATATATAAGCCACTGACTTGCCACTATCCAACTTTCTCAGCAACTCTAGTTTCTGAGTTACACTTAAGTTCACGCGCTTACGTTTCACCACTTTTGGAGGCATTTTAAGTAGGTAAATGCAAGATATGGAATGTATTAACACAGGGCGGACCGGAGCGGACTCGTGGCTAGGCGGGAACTGAGCTATAAACAATGACAACAATGGTTGCTGTGGCGACGCGCCCGCCACCTACCGGACATATTTTCTACTAATGGACTTTTGTCCGTTGGCCGGACAGGTTGTCCGGCTACGGACAGAGTCCGTTAAATCCGAAATCCGTTGTATCGGGGTCCGTTACATCGAGCGTCGACTGTACTGTACGTATCCGGGAGGCTGTTCCCGATCCGGCTAGTATGGGTTTCCGACAATTAGAGGTCCGAAATAGCGAGGGGTTACTGTAGTAGCGATAGAATAGCGAGAGAGATGCAACATTGCGGCGAAGAGAGAGTTGGTGAGTGGGCGGGAATTAATGATACAAAAGGCCTTGCTTTCTACTTTGTCTAGGAGTGCGGTGTGAGAGGATCCTCCCCACACATGTGAACAATACTCAATACAAGGACGCACTTTGCCCCTGTACAGAGCAAGAAACTGTGCAGGGTTAAATAATCCCTTGAGGCAGTTGAGCACACCCAGCTTCTGGGAGGCTGCCTTAGCAAGACTGGTAATATGGACCATATTATGGACATGTGAGAGCAGAAGAAAAAGAGACACCAAGAATATTGAGAAAAGATGAAGGATTGATTTTTGTATTGTTGAAGAATAAGGGATAGTCCTGTGGGGGTTCCGGACGGGTAGATAGATGGAGAAATTGGATTTTGGAAGCATTAAAGGCAACAAGGTTTTCTCTGCCCCAATTGGAAATAGTAGTTAGATCAGAAGATAAGTGTTGTATGGCTTCATTACGTTTGTTTTTGAGGGATTGCTGGCTGGAGCATTCTGGAAAACTAATTGAGTGGTGTAAGGTAGAGTCGTCTGCGTATGAATGGATGGGACTGGAGGTACAGTTGAGAAGGTCATTTATGAGAATTATTAAGAGAATAGGAGATGGGACAGAGCCCTGAGGAACACCTGAGTTGATAGGATGAGGAAGTGAGCGATGGCCGTCCACAACCGCAGCTATGGAATGGCCAGAAAGGAAATTAGAGACAAAGGCACAGATGGAGGGATAGAAACCGAAGGAGGGTATTTTAGAAATTAAAGATTTGTGCCAGACTCTATCGGAGGCCTTCGATATGTCTAGTGCAACAGAAAAGGTCTCACCAAAGTCCCAAAAAGAGGATGATCAAGAGTTAGTAAGATATGAAATAAATGGCTAAAAACGAGGCACAAGTGCCTATTGAGGCCATCCATAATCTTTACCAAGGTCCATTAAAGTAATTGAAGTTTGACATGAAGATATGGTATATTGTTTGGATGCCCTTGGTTTTGTAGGGCCAAGTTGGGCCCGTGTCTATTTCTAGCCATTAGCCATATGATTAAAACAATATGTCTCTTAATGTTAAGACAGCTATTAGGAATGTGTGACAATAATTATTAAAATTGGTTTCTGCAATGCACAAAGCCAATCTCGGAGGGTTATCTTCTGACATGCCGGATGCAGAAAAATCAGGAATTATGATAGTACTGTATGTTGTTGAAATATTTCCTTTGGTGGGATGCAGCCTTGTAGCTCCTCCCCTTATTCATTTTAGGGAATTCAAGATTGGCTGTTAACAAGAACATTCGCTCAACTCTTCTTACGTTTAAACTTACATAAGTTAGGCTTTAAATTAATTCATTATGTCATGCTGATATGTATTTTTGTTTATATAAAATGGCCTGTGATATTGCATTCCAATTTAATTAAAAGTGAGGTGGAGAGTGTGTGTGTGTACTTGTGTGTGTATGTGTGTGAGGGCAGGCGGGGGGGGAGGTCCTTTGGGGGGTGGCCTGGGGGGGGGGGGGGGGAGATGGGGGCTAACTTTTTATTTACCTAAGACCATAACAATTACATTTTTTTTTTTACCTAAGACCATAACAATTACACAAGTGGTGATGGGCTGGTCTATCAGAGTGAGAATTGAGCAATCTCTGCCAAACCCATAGCTTACTCTGACTGTTCCTTTTACTTATATATTTTCTAGATCTCGAGTGACGGCGTCTCTTCTGTGGATTGACCTCCCAATCTACCAAGATTGGAAGCCAAAGCGTCACATTTATCCCTGGCCCCTCAACTTTCTCTTCATAATTGCTGAGGGGCACAGGGCCCTGGGTGGGGCTTTGGCTTCCCGGGCGTTTGCGCACCCTCCTCAGCTCCCCGCCATGGAGTGGCTTCGGTCACCCAGGCTTTATTGTGGTCGGCAGGGAGGGTTCTGTGGGGGCGCTCGGTTATGGCCTTGGCCGTGCTCGGGGCCTTGGCCGTGCTCGGGGCCTTGGGGCTGTTCGGCCAGGCAGCTTGGGGAACAACAACAACAACAACAACAACAATTACACAAATTCAAAAAATATTTTTTGACTGACCGTCGCATTCACCCAACATGTGTTCGTGTGAAGCTTGGTGAATATTCGACTAATGGTCTAGGAGTTTCCGGAGAGACAGACAGGCATTTCAGCCGGCATTGTACCACTATACGGAGGGCAATACCACTCTGCTTACGTAGAGTTAATAAATATACCAAGCAAAAATTACTACGAAAATTCCCATTTCCAGCTAGTAATAGTATACAATGCATATACCGGTATATTAATATTTATATATACAAAATTATGCCAAGAGGATCTCAGCCATCTGGTCAAAAACATAATTAAAGTGTGAGGGTAGGAATTATTATGTACTCTATACAGCATATATACAAGGTATAGTTAGTAGGATTACTTAGTTAAATTAGTTGGCATTAGTAAGTTCTTTTAAGTAAGTATGAGTGTATGTATGTATATACTCAGGCACATACCCCATAGCTGGGGGTGGCCGAATCGAGACAGAGCTCGAACAGAAACAACATTTAAAGTTCCAGTTCTTAGAGTCCGGGACTACTTTCGCGTACCCTCGCCCCTTACTCTGTCTCGTCGAGTAGGTGAACTTTACAAGGGGAGTACAATATTTTGTCAATTTTATCCTTATGCCACTGAATACAAAATAAATTTTATAAATTTCTAACTTAACAGGGCTCTGATATAAAATATATCAAGTTAAAGAGGTGGTCCATACTTTTCATGCAACAACTCAGGCAAATTCATCTTCTGAACCATGTTACCAGGTTACAGCAGATAAAGAAAACAGAAAGAATATACTGTATGGTGCAGACATTTTTCAAAGTGCAAAATTAGGTATCTAAGAATTTCTTATTACAGTATTTGGGTGCGAAGGAGGACCTACAGAATATAATTACTGTAGTCCAATTTGAAAGGAACAGTGGAAGTTTATAAAGAGTGGTGAGTGGTACGTTAATATAACTGAATGCTAAATTATACTGTACAAACAAGTTTAATTTAGTCTTATTAAGACCATCCATAATAAATGTTAACCTTTTTACTCAGATAACTGGTGCATATTTTACTCTCACTGCCTCAGACTCTATGAGTAAACTTAGAAAATACCTATAAAAATCAACATTAGAATTATCAGATCCGAATGGACCACTGAAGGACCAGCTACCCAGAGGGGATAATAAACAGCCTCGGTATCTCACAATGTTAGATTAATCTAATTTGGTTAAGCTGTATGTATGGTGAGAAGTGCATGTGGAATGTTTTTGTACTGTTAGAGTAGGTATGGTTGTGAATGTTTACTCTGACTAATATTAGACATTTTTATTCAGCCTAGTAAGGAACTCTAGGAATAAAAAGTAAGTAAATTATATTAAAGGAACTCTCAATTCTCACAGGTCATAAAGTGAATAAAATCCGGTATGATAGCCAGAGTAAACAGAAGGAAGGTGTCACCGATCTGAAAGTGTAATGAGTATTATCAGCTTACTGATACTGATCAAGCAACAGTAACACTGTTCTACGTCACCTCTTTTGTTGTTGTTGTTGTTGTTCCCCAAGCTGCCTGGCCGAACAGCCCCAAGGCCCTGAGCAAGGCCAAGGCCATAACCGAGAGCCCCCACAGATCCCTCCCTGCCGACCACAATAAAGCCTGGGTGACCGAAGCCACTCCATGGCGGGGAGCTGAGGAGGGTGTGGAAACGCCCGGGAAACCAAAGCCCCTCCCAGGGCCCTGTGCCCCTCAGCAATTATGAAGAGAAAGTTGAGGGGCAAAGGAAAAATGTGACGCTTTGGCTTCCAATCTTGGTAGATTGGGAGGTCAATCCACGGAAGAGACGCCGTCACTTGAGATCTAGAAAACATATAAGTAAAAGGAATAGTCGGAGTAAGCTATGGGTATGGCAGAGATCGCTCAGTTCTCACTGATAGACCAGCCCATCACCACATGACTAGAGCCCAATCCTCTCAGCATCAGCTAGGAAAGGCCCTAGAAAGCCGCCTTTGGCGGGGGGACACCTCCCCTATTTCAAACCCTTTCGGGGTTGGGCACCCGCCTCTGTTGTTCTTGTTGTCGTTCCCTAAGCTGTCTGGCCGAACAGCCCCGAGTCCCTAAGGAAGGCCATGGCCACGGTCGGGCTTTCCCACAGAGCTCTCAAGGAGTGTAGATTGTGTTGTTGGCGTAAGTAATTGTGTGAAATGCAGTCTTGTATGATGTGTTTAATGGTATGGGGTGCTGTGTTACATCCCGGGCAGGTGTCGACGACCAAGTCATCCAGTCTCTTCTGATAGCTCAGAAGAGCTGGATGGTGTCCGCATCTCAGCCTGGCCAGGTGGACTCTGTCCTCGCGAGGAAGGGAGGATTCGGAAGGATGGATTTTGGGAGGTCGTGCCTGCAGCTGTGTGTTGTCTATGAGTGATAGGATGGAATGGCGAGAGATATGAGTATGGATGTGCTTCTGGAAGTTGGTTTGGGCTGGGCAGGGAGGGAGAGAAGACAGCATTAGTGTGTGATACCGTGTGCTGGGTATTGTTTTGATATTTCTTGGTGTCTGTGTGTGTTGCCATGTAGTGTAGTGGGTGGTGTTGGTTCGTGGAGGCTGCTGCCAGGAATTGAGTGCCTCTCATGTCCAGATGGTCTTTGACTTTGAGGACTTTGGTTTCTTGATGTAGGTGATCTGTAGGTGTAGTAGCTGTGCAGCCTGTGATGATTTTTAGGGCTTTATTTTGAATAGTCTGTAATGTCTTATGATGTGTTTCAGCTAGGTTAGAAGCCCAGGCAGGGCTTGCGTATTCCATCACTGATCTTATGTATTGTTTGTAAACTGTGGTGGTGGTTTCTTTGATGTGTCCAAATTTGTGTGGGCAAGTGACCTGAGGGCATTATGTCTGGGTGTCAGTTTCCTTTTCATGTTTGTGGTGTGCTGTTTGAATGTCATTAGAGTATCATATGTTACTCCTAGGATTTTGCGTGAGTGTGTGTGTGTTAGGGGTGTGTTGTTTATGGTGAGTTGCAAGGTGTAATTGTGTTCTGTCCAGCTCTGTTATCAGCCATTATTGAGACCTTGAGAGGGGTTGGAAGGTTATGTATTCAAGTGTCAAAAACTTAACACCTAGCAGGGAGTCAACCCGAGACCTTTCATGTACAACTCAAGTACTGTATACTAACTCTGCTCCAAAAGAGCTGTGCATAGTACTGCTTCCCAAATAACCATTTGACTAAAAGAAAGTTCCTTCCTTAGCTGAAGAAATTAGTTTGGAGACAGGTAAAATATATTAATACTGTGATCTGACTGAAAGGGTTAACAAAATAAATATCAAGGTGCCAGGATATGGTGACCAACAAGAGGTACAGCCAGAATCAAACATTCACCTACAACACTGATTTAATGTAAACAATGAAAAGGGATTAAATACCCTGTTGGGAAAGAGGTTTACTTTCTCAAACAATTGTTTTTATAAAGAGAAGGATTCTCTTTGATATGGGTGAGATTAAAAATAATAGAGGGAGAAGCTAATGGTGAAATTTAATGTTTCTCATGTGAAAAAACATCACAATTTAGTTTTGAAATCTAGTAAAAATCCAGGAATGGAACTGCCTATACTTCACTAAGGATTATGGTCTGTGGGACATTGAGAACACTGGTTATGCATAATGGAGGACTTTTTATAACTACCAGATGTCACCCCCATTGTTTCCTTGTTGTTGTTGTTGTTGCTGTAAAATAACAAATACAGAGTTGTTCTTACTTCTAGCACTGATTTTTATAAGTCTAAATTCCATTGTACATACAGGTACTGTATAATGCATAGAAATGTATGAGTACGACTGGAGTATGAAATCCACACCCTTCTACCTCACCTTCATTTATTGGGACCTGTAGGTATGATTCCTTAGATGAAGGTGAGGTTGATGGGTGGAGATGTCCTTATAGATAAATATGCATTAAATACGATGAAATTTAAACTTGTGTATTTGTAATGCCAGAAATGAGAAACCCTCAGCAGTACCTGTTAGCATGGTAAGTGGTGGGGGTGATGTCTTGTGGTTCAGTGTTAGAAAGTCTGCCATTGATCATCACTGAGGACAGTCATGGTGACATATTGTCCTCTGAAGGTAAGAGAATGTGTTATCAGTGTGGTAAAGTGAACCTTTTACTGGCATTGTACAGTAAGCAATCTACTACCTGACATGATTGGCGCGGTCGGTCCCCTCACCACTCCCGCATAGCTGCCACTCCCCGCCGTCACTGCAGGGGGGAGGGGGGTTAGAGGAGGGGTGGTGGTTAAACCAGCAAAGGGGAGGGAGGGGGATAATGGGAAGAGAAGTGTCATTTGCCAAGTTCCCTCACACAAACAGTTAGTACCCTAGACCAAACCTCACTAAGCTATCTATTATGGTAACTGGGGTATACTAGTTCTATACAGTAGCCTCCATTTGTCCTTACCACTGGTTGCTTCAAATATAATCATCAATAAAATAATCCAGCCTTATGAGGGCTTCTGTCCAGTAGGCTGATGACAAATAGTTTGTATTATTATTTATCAATAAAATAATATAATGTTGAACATTTGACTTTCTTTCTAGAAAAAATACAATACTCCTCTTTACTATATACAGTACAGTTTATGCCTAAAGCTATAACAAATTGTTAGGAAAAGAGAAAGGAAGCAAGGAAGGGTGCAAGTGTACAGGGGAAGTTGTTGGGGAGGGCTAGGAGCTCCATTCATTCTATGTATCAGACAGTAGCAACGGCATATTTGATAAACCAAAGACACTGGTGGTGCACTCTAGAGACACCACAAACGATGCACAGGTTAATTATGATTACAATATAAATCAATGCCAAACACTTTCTTCAGTTTAGTCAGAATAGGTCATGGGAAGGCAGGAGGGAGGGAGGGGAGATTATAGTTTTTGGAGTGTGCTGTACAGTATACTATACACTAAATAATTAACAAAAATCTAAATTTTCAAATTTCAAAAAGATCGGAAAAATTATCATGTGGTTAAAGTGGATAAAGGAGGTCTACCATCTGCTATACAGTACTGTATAAAATGTCTGTTCTAGAAGACTATGCAGCTTTTAAGTTCTTTTTCCCGTTAATATTAATCCCAACAAAATTAAATGGAACACACAAAACAGTATCAGAGACAAGTAGGCTACTGTATATTATCTAATCTCCAATTTTCAGGAAAGGAGCATGCAGACAAAATTGTTATAATAACCACAGAACACATGGAGTATGTAACTGTGTATATTAGCCAAAATCTTAACAATATACCTCATATAAGCCAAGTTGAGTCCTCATACTTTACTCAACAATGACTTTCTCATTGATCTATAATATTATGTAATCTTCTCTGTCACCCTTAACTTAAGTGAAGTGATTTTCTTAGTACTGTACTATACATTTACCAAGTACAGTAAATATGTTAGTGTACATTCCTATAAATTATAGACTTACCTTATAAACACAACTTAAATATATTGTACTAGGAAATAATGTCATGATGAAAATACCAGCTGAAGAACATAACAGTACTATAGATTGCCACAATTATTCGCTATTAGTTCAAGGAGACATTCAATGTGGCATTACTAATACATAGTTAAAAGCTAAAGTTGCTCTCCATCTCAACTCTGAGGGAAATAAAATTCAAGGCTAATGAAAGCTTAAACACCTGAACCACCACATCCACAAACCGTAGTGGGGGTGGAATGGAAGACACGATGGCAACGATTGTTCACACGTTCAAGCTTTCTTGGCTTTGATATCACTTACGAGAGTAGATGAAAACTTTGGCATTTGCTGTACAGTACACCCTTTCATTCACATAACAACTTTGTGTGCGTTATTCAACTTATTCTAGCTTCCTATAGACTATTATATTCAGAGTAGGATGGACCTCTGAGATTAAAAAGCATACAATATATCTCATCTATACCCTTATTAACTACCGGTATGTAAACAACTCCCAATATGAACAGGTGTATAGACTGAAAATATAATTATTTCTGAAGGCAAAGTGCAGAAAATTCAGATGAGTAAATGTGGACCATGAGAACTTCAGGTGCTAAACTGAAAGTAAAATAATGGAAAAGACTAATATTGCAGTAGTCAGTGTAGTGCCAGGTTGGGCTTGGATTCATCAACATTACCATTCTATTATACTTACCAAAAAACATTTACCACAACAACACCAACATTATAAAATCCAGGTGCATGAAGCGTGAGGAGAGAATGTTGGAGGAAACTATTATGGAGAGGTAATAGATCAAAGGTGATCTTGGCATGTACATAAATAGAGGTGCCAAGTTCAACATTAGGTGAGACTGACAGGCAAGATGGTAGTTAAGGAGAGATCTGTCGTAATTTCCACTGTGTTGTAAGCATAAACACATGAGAGCATAGGTTTGAATGAGACGTTGGATCTCACCTAGACGAACTCTAGGAATGAGTCCATGAATATTCCACTGGATGATATAGGAATTGAAAAGGTCAGGCGAGATATGTCAGATTGTATAAATTGACAATACTAGATGTTAAATATTGTCGTGCGAGCGGCCCAGGGGGACGGGGGGGGGGGGGTGTCTCACTGCAGGAGCGCGAAGTTAACCGAGACGACACCTCTCGGAGAACATCAGTAGCAGTCAACTGTGACTGGGCTTCAAGACGTGACAAGTGGTATGTACAGTAGCATCGGAGAGGGCGGGAGGGGTTAAGCAGTGTTGTGAATTAGTCTACTGAGAAACCATGTACAATACACTACTGTATTTGTGTGAATAAAGAATAATAAACTCTCACAGTCACCAAGAAAATCCAGAGGACCAAGGAAAAGGAGAGAAGGGTAGGATACCATTAGCATACAGTACTGTGATTGGTCAAGCTCTAACTGACCTGGTACATCAGTGAATGGAAGCAGAACACAACCAGCCACTGGACCAAGATAAATGGCATGAGCAAGGGTCAGATCACTTTCAAGACTAATCTCTTGACAACACTTGTTTTCAAGCAATCTCTAGCTCAATTATTACCAGAGAGGGCTGTGATATAATTTCATTCACTAGACAAATTTATGAGCCTTAAATACCAGAGGATTCATCAACTACCTGCATAATGAAATCCAAGCAGAAAGCAGAGTAGCAGAAAGGTAAGTAACGAGTACCAGAGATACATACCCAGATCAAGAACAATCTTTTGTGTTTTATTGACAGTCTGTCTGTCAGAGACTATCCCTTCCTCTCTTTGTCTGTGGCAGCCAATGTACTGTCCTTTGTTACAGTAGTTAAGTGTTACTGAGTTAACTACCTAGACATTATTATTGAAGTGTAGCTTTGTCACCATAGCAGGTAAAAGAGCATTATTATTGTCAAGAGTTGAGAAGGAAGTAAAACTATTAAAGCAGAGGAAGAGTTACACACATCATGTGTCTAAAATTAAAAGGTAGTTAGAATAAGAAAACGGATGTCTGCAGAAAGCCGATTGGCTCACACAAGGCAGATCCCTTCCACACTCAACCTATCTCGTCCATGTGCCTATCTAATGTACTTGAAGCTCTCTATTGTTCTTGATCTTAGTAGCCTATTCCACATATCTACAACCCTGTTACCAAACCAGTACTTGCCTGAATCTTTTCTGAAACTAAATTTATCCAATTTGAAACCATCTGTACAAGGTCTTTCATTATCATTGAGCTTCAGTGCATCTTTCATGTACCTATCCTTAATCCCACTTACTCACTTGAACATCTCTATCATATCTCTTGTAACTCTGCGTCTCTCTACCGAATGCAAGCCTAATTTCTTTAACCTTTCTTCATATGGAAGGTTTCTAATATTGTTTATCATTCTTGTCCTTCTTTGTTGTACTGCCTCCAAGGAATATATGTCCATTCTGTAATACGGACACCAAAATTGAACAGCACAATCCATATGCAGCTTCACTGGTAACGAGGCACTGGAGATGGTGGACAAGTTTTGCTACTTGGGTGATACTATCTCTGCCGGTGGTGGGGCTGAGGCCGCCACTATCGCCAGAATAAGATGCGGCTGGGGAAAGTTTAGAGAACTTTGCCACTACTCACCATGAGAAGACTCCCTCTCCTCTTGAAGGGAAAGGTATATGCTTCATGCGTTAGAAGCGAAATGACATATGCTTCAGAAACGTGGCCTATCAAAGCGGAGGATATCAACAGAATGGAACGCAATGAGAATGGTGAGATGGATGTGTGGTGCCAAACTGCAAGATAGGATATCCAGTGAGGAGCTAAGGAGAAGGTTAAGTATCAAGAGTATAAGTGATGTGATGTGTACTAGCAGGCTTGGATGGTTTGGATAAGTGGAGAGGATGGATGAACAAAGCTGGGTGAAAAGATTTAAGTCCATGAATGTGGGGGGAGCTGCACCTAGGGGTGGACCAAGAAAGATGTGGGATCGGACTTTGCGGTCTGATCTTAAATCAAAGAACCTGACAAGTGAGGCAGCTGTTAAATGCATTGCCTGGAACGCCGCCATTAGGACGTGAGACCGGAACCGTGTTTTGTGTGGAGCACTCGGTCTTTAAATTTGTTCACTAACTCCAAGTGCCTGTTTACTTCTAGGTAAATTGAGATATCAGGTGCGAGGAGACTGCCCGTCTGTCATGTCATACTCAGGAATTGAACTGTTTTAAGCCAAGTGCACCGTACAACTGGCACATGGTTATGTGCCAGTTGTACGGTGTTAATACGAGAACTGACAGTGTATTATTGATTGTGTATTCTTTGTATTAATTCTAGCGCACTGATTAGTGTGATATTATAGTTAGTGCAACTTCCCTTTGTACCAACCTTACTAATTTATTTTGAGTTTACCAAAGTCATTTCATAGGCAATCAATTTATTTTATTTTTTTTCATAATATTGTTTCACTTAATCTTCAATGCATTATTGCCACAGTGATTTTGATAAGTTCTGTTGTCTGTATTGCATGGTTCCTGTTTTGGTTTGTTAGTTTGCAAGTTTTAAATTTAAATTTTAATTTTAACTTGTAATTTTGTTTTCTTTGTACTGTATTCCCTTTAGGAGAAATCATATCCTAATAATGAAAACTTCACAACAATAAATATCCAGGTTTGCTTAACCCCTTCCGACATATGATGCAATTTTGAGCCTACCAGGGATACTTTAAAGCCTTTGTTACCATCAGGGGTATTTAGAAACCTTTAGTTTAGTTACTTCAACCTCTGCAGTTGTCTTTGAGTTAGCTATGGGCAGAAAACTAATTTTGGAGAGGTAATTATAAGAGTGAGAGAACTCTATTTCTTATTGCTAATCTGGCAACCTCTGCGTCATATGAGTCTGAAAGGGTTAAGAGATCAAACTGGGATTGCTCTTAGGTCAAATATATACACTTACATTCATAGATTTTTTTCTTTGGTAAAATCAAGGTGTTCTTTTCTGGGAACTCACTTATATCGATTAGCAATGCCAAATATCTCCACGCTCTTTTATCTAAACACTTACGGTATAACTCTTTATTTCCTTTTGCTTTTACAACTGCACTTTGGCTTTTTATAGTTTCCTCTCCACTGAAATGTTTGTCACTATCTCTCCACTCCTGTTAACTGGTGGTCAACATCCTCTTGTCACTTTCAAACACTATCAATGTCCACAGTCTAATAATAATAATTGAATTTCAATGCAACTTTTGTGAAAATTTTGTCACTTCAATTTCATCATGAGGCCTTTGGTGGTGTACAGTCGTACTAATAAGTGATTTCTCAGCACCAAGTATGTTTTGATCAATAATTGGTATCCGCAATATCTAAGCTTCATTTCTTCACATCGAGTCAAATATACGTTCCTACACAGACATTAAAACAGCACAGAGCAAGCCAAACGTAATGACAGCTGGGACATGACTTATTAGCGCGACCCTACTGCCCAAGCCCCAAACAAACACACTATCACTATCCATGCACTGCAATGTTCTTTATTCATGAAAACTCATTGTCATGCAATTATGTTCTTTCAGAGATGGGGTTTTTCTTGAATTCATGCACAATTATACAAATACACTATTATTATGCACTCATGTTTATTATTGTAATTTATCAAGAAGCTTTGTATGCAAAAACAGTTTTAACGTAAAATGAATTAAATTTAGCTTCTGCATACTGTATATTGTACAAGACACACAAGGAATTTCAAAACCTCGCAACAAGCTTGTGATTACATTCTTAGTATATATGCAAAAGCTTATCAAAAAATAATTATACTGTATATACTAATTTAAAGTATAGCCACATTAGAACCCACCAGACTCATAAAAGTGGCAAACAGGTGAAACAGCCATCTCATGTTTGTTTTTGTTTTCTGGCAAGCTCATGAGTGTGCGTATATCAAATACATAAACCACAAATGTCCACAAACTCCAGGTTCCTATTTACTGCTTGGACAACAGAGGCATGGGGTGTTAGGAGACTACCCCATTTGTCTCGTCCTGCCCAGGAATCCAACCCGGGTCCTCTCGGGTGTGAGCTGAGCACAAGATGTACTAACCCTACATTTCATAATTATTCAATCAACATTCCTTCCACCTTTATTCTACAGTATTTTTATTTACCTAACAGAAAATTTAATCTTTAACCCACTGAACCCCAGCTATTTAATAATAAATGTACACCCCAGGACCAGAGGGTTGTAAAAAAAAAAAAAAAAAAATCCAGAAAACACCAGGAATGGGTTAGAAATGAAGGAAAACTCACAAAAAACCGATCCCCTATGTCATTAAGGGGTCCTACGGTGCGCCCGAAAGTCGGAATTAACATGTGGAAATGGGTAGGCAAAAACAGGTTTTTGCGCGCTCACGCGGTTGGACTTTGAGAGTTTTCAACCGTCGGCATTGTTGCGTGGGATACTTACACAGTTCCCATACAAATCTGAGCCCTCTAGGTGCCATAGGACCGGAGTAATTAACCGGGACGCACCTTATGCGTCCCTGGGGTTTAGCGTTACATACATTGCGGACGCAAACCCTGCGTCGCTGGGGTTCAGTGGGTTAAAAAGCCGATTTCTCTATACTTAATAGAAAAATATGAAACTACTATGTCTCTGCGTCATAGTAATACCAATGTTTCGTAATTAACAACACATATCGGTACAAAATCTTCATAATAGCCGAGTAATGTACTGTAGTTGGGAATATGGCAATTTACCGACTGCTATAATAAAACATACTCTACACTTGAAGTTAGTTCCAAGTCTACTTTAACCTTCAACCCTGAATCACTACAGTACACAGAATCAGACATAGTTTCAGACAAAATGGGCATATTATCACATACATTAAAGTTGCCACAGGTTAACTAGACAAAAATTAGTAATGCTATACATTTGTATAGCCTTGCAGTAGGCTGTGTGGACCATCCTATGCATAATTTGCAGTAACAAACAATATCTTTGTAATTATTATATTGTATGTATGTACCGTATACAGTATATACTCTGGCATTTTTTTTTTTTTTTTTTTTTTTTTTTTTTTTATTGGGGGTGGTCAACTCGAGACAGAGCCCGAACAAGGACAATCATAATACAACAGAAAAGAAAAAAAATCACAAACACCTAGGTCGTCCAGGAGAAATAAATAGATACCCACGCCCATTTGGCGTCTCCAGCTAGATTCCCAGGTCCCAGATCTCCCAGAAAGGCTCCCATTTCCGCAGGCAGACATGCAGCGAAGCTGTACCACCACAAGCCCGCCCACCATGCTTCCAGGCTCCCCAGGCCAGGCGACTGACGGACTATAGCTTAGCCAAATTCTGCCAGGTTAGTCTACAGCAACTTTATTAACACTTCACACATAAACCAGACATATTGCAATATATGATCAGCAAACTAGTGATCACAGCTTCAGAATTACACTACATGACTACAAAACTTCACAATAAAAACTTTGATGCTAGACATACACCATACACTAGACATACACAATTTTACACATGATCCAACAGCTTCAGACATCAATGAACTATTCTGACCAAACATGCTGTTATAGAAATAGAGCAACACATAAGAACAATTAAAACTTATGTGCAATTTTCTTCCATTAATAAATATAAAAAACTACACACAGTTTTCTTCAGTAAAAAAAATAACCTACATGCAGTTTTCTTTGATACAAAAAGACATAGCATCTATTAGAACAAAGTTATAAAAATAATGTTAACATTATGAATTAGCACCACTTATATGATATTAATCTACAGTAAACCCCCGCCCTTTCGGACTAATCGGGGGAGACCCCTGTCCGAAAGTGTCAAAAGTCCGAAAGGGCCGAGTCCAAACTTCACACTTCAGCCATTCGGACTTGTCCGAATGGCTGAAATAATGTCCGAAGTTTATAAGTCCGAATACACATTCACCTAACCAGACAAGTCCGAAACGCGGCTCCTTGGTCCGAATGCGATTTAATTTTTCTCAGCCTTTCGCTGAACCATGAGTCTGAAGTTAAATGTCGTCCGAAATGTGTAGTCCGAAAAGGACGGAGGTATTTTCTCAGCCTTTCGGACAAATTTGAAAGGCTGAACCATGAGTCCGAATTGAAATGCTCGTCCGAAAGTCTTGGAATTCCGAAAGGGCGTGGGTTTACTGTATTAAGAGAACTGCAATTAAAAATAACAGTTGCTAAACATGCATAATCTATATTAATGCATTACAGTATTTGAACTTTTATATTACACTCTTTAAAGAAGACCCCCATTGAGATGGAGACTATACGTACAGTATAGTCGAAGGGAATGGCAAGATGTGAAGATTTGTTGGGTGGTGGTTTCAAATTGATCACGCACTTCTTAACTCCTGCACGATGACATTGATTTTAGGTTACAGTATAACCTAAGACTCCAAGGGGTAAATTCTATCTCAATATATCCTCTGGCTTCTTAAACTGCATAACATTTTCTAATTTTAGGCAGAATCAAAGGTAAAAAGGCATCATAGTGCTGAAGGGGTTAATGAATAATAAGTATGAGGTCATTGTTGTTGTTGTTTTTGTTCCCTAAGCTGGCTGGCTGAACAGCCCCGAGTCCCTAAGGAAGGCCATGGCCACGGTCATTGTTGGATATAATACTATACTATACTGTAGATGTATTTCATATTTACAGGTCTCCCTCGATTTACGATTGGGTTACGTTCTTGAAAACCTGATCTTAAATAGAAAAAATCGTATAGCAAACCCTAAAATTAGTGGGGTAAATGGGGGTGCGTTCTCAGACCAGCCAAAACACAAACACCTAAAAGCCGTCCGGCTGGCTCAGTTGATAGCGTGCCTGAATCCCATCTTGAAGGTCTAGCGTTCAATCCCCGCTCAGATTGAAAAGTTTTCTGGGATATAGCCGGCGGTTACCATCTCCCCATGAGCAAGGGGGATGGGTAATGGTCTCTGGTAACTGAAGAAAGCCAAGCGCTTGTGAATCCTCGAAGGAGGAGAACGAGCGCTATATAAGTAACCAGACGATTATTATTATTATTATTATTATTATTATTATAATAATATCATAAATCAGGGCATTGGATAGTGAGGGAGACCTGTACAGTACTTTTTTCAAGCTTTGACTGTATTCTAATCTGAAGAATATCATGGTAATTGGATGCTATGGACAAAATATTGGCCCAGAAATTGAAGAGTGGACGTTGTGTTGTTCTTTATGTACTAGTACATAGGATTTATAGTAGTAGTAACTACAGTACAAGGAACATACAGCACTCCGTCTTAAAAATTATAATTTATAAATTATTATTTTACTTAAGAGTTGTTTCCACGTAGCGATTTTGATTAGTTGTTTTGTCTTTTTACTGTGTTCGTATAAGTTTTGGTTTGTTTATTTTGCAAGTTTTACATTATAATTAAAGTTTTATGTACGGTATGTATGTAGTGTCACCCATCAATGGATAACTAGTGTAAACCTATATTAAATTATTGTAGCACCTTTCCTTTCATTTGGCACTAAATGTACAGTCAAAAGCCAGAGTTCCTCCAGACCTTTGTTCTAAGTACAGTCAAATTAAGGGGGGTCACCGTTTTTTTTTTATCTTTCTCTCCTTTTCTCTCTTTCCCTGGCTTGTATCCATTCGGCCCCATTCAGCCAACTGTTATAAGACGTTTATCCACATCCAGGTGTCGATTTCTATTTGGTGAGCGATAGCGAGCCAGCATTGTATGGAGAAATCCGGCTTTGTCGGAGAAATTTTTATATCGAAATATGTACAAATTTAGCTTGCTGTCAAAACAAAAATATATATATGCTGGCTCGCTACCGCTCGCCAGGAAAATATTGACACCTAGATGGGGGTAAACGTCTTAAAACAGTAGGCTGAATGAGGATGAATGGATACAAGCCAAAGAGAGAGGGAGAGAAAGAGAAACAAAAAGCGAGGTGGGCTCACTTAAAAGCAAGCCTATTGAAAGTTGGAATGCCAAAACAAATGCATCATAATAGTGGGGATAGGGAGGGGACAGGCCACCCCTCGGCAATTAACCCATTGCGTACCGGCGACGTCTTTTCATTTAATTAAGGGTACTATTAGATGATTTTATTCAGTTTAAGAAGGGTCTCCAGCAATTTACAGGCTTCGAACTATCTTCATTAACCCTTTTTACTACCACAGATCCTTCTTAAGCTGCACAAAATAGTTAGAATATAATTACAATGACGTCGCCGGTACAGAAGGGGTTAAGATGTCTGGCAATAGACAAGACATAGGGAGGGAAGGGTTGTTACAGTGTTTTTTGGCGTTAAAATTTCATATATTTTTGCCTTCACTCGAAGCAAAAGTGGGACGTACCTTTGGCTCATGACTGCACATACTTAACCCTTCCTACCCGGGCTGCCTTAGGTAATGACAGCACGAAAGAAGGGCCAATACCCGGTATGCCTTATCTAAGGCATGAGCTTAATAGCCTAATTAAGCTTGGTCCGCACGCCGTGCGTACGACGTATGTCAACAAACCCAAGCGTTCGTCACTGCACCTCCGAAAACAAGAAGACTCCTCAATGTTATTGTTATGACGTCATGACGAAATTAGTGTCTGAAAAGCCCCCATATTGGCAACATCTCTGCAATATTGGCTCCACTGAAATCGTCATCACAACTGAACCAGTTGACTTACAGAGCTCTACTCAATGCCAAAATACAGATTGAAAACCGCACTACGATTATAGATGAGTGGGAAAGTTCTAGCAGTGAAAATAAAACATAAATACGGTAGCCTAGGCCTAGACGTTTTTCGGCCATATCGCCCGGGTAGGGGCGACCGTCATTGGTTGAGACAGCCCGGGTAGGAAGGGTTAAGTCTAAATCACATGAGCACTTTTATCGATAACATTTTTCTGGTAACATTATAGGGCTGTTTTGCACTGGTATCGGAAACTAGACTGGAGATAGATTAATTCATGAGACAGCACTATTCTTAAGTTTACCGTAAAAGCTGCCAAAACCGTGTTAGGAGTAATGTTGAGGGAAAAAGTGCTTGTGAGATACCAGCTTTACTTAGGTTAGGGTTTTGTACTCTCAGGAACTATAACCGTGTATGCTATATTTGGATGGATATCTCAAGGCACTTGTGGAAGTGAATGTCTTATAGTCTATCTATCTATCTATTGCCTGACGCCGTGATCCCCGAAGGGGTGGCCACAAACGAACCACCCCCATGCACCTCTGTCCCCAGTCAGTCAATGCCCCTCCACCCAACCAGCACCGCCTTCGTTCATGTACTTCCTCACTCCATCCTTCCACCTCTCCCTCTCTGTCCCTCCACCTCGCTCTCGTACACCTTCTTAGTCATTCTCTCGCTTTCCATATGTTCCATATGGCCGAACCATCTCAAGTTCATCCATAGTCCCATCTTTACTCAACACACTGCCCAGATACTTAAAAGAGTTGACGATCTCCATAGCCTGACCGTTCAGCTTCACCTCACACTCTGTGACTTCACCCCTTTCGAAGACCATAACCTTGCTCTTCCCCGCATTTACCTTCAAATTCCGTCTTATAGTACAGTACTGTATAAGAGACACTAGCTCCTATGTGACTGTATAGTAGGATTCTGTAAGGAATATTGCACTATTAAAATCATCTCTCTCTCTATAATTTGAGGAGAAACTGGAATAGTATGAGGAATACAAGCTGTGTGAAACTACAATAACATTATGTAAGGAATATTTTCACTGTACTTATTTATACAGTTGGTCCTCCGGTAACGCTGCTAATGTGTTCTGATAACCTCCCGTGTTACCAAAAACCGCGTTACCGAACCCATATGTTTACATGTTAAAGGTACCTTGGTGTTCTGGGGATTTCCACAAAGTCCACTTTTTCTCCATAGAAGCCTATGTTATAATAATTAAATCAATTAAATCAATTTTACAGGTATATGTGTGTATATATATATATATATATATATATATATATATATATATATATATATATATATATATATATATATATGTGTATATTAGTGAAAATGCATAAGGGGAATGCTAGAAAATTACGTAAACTACATCTCTGTTTTGCTCATACCTTTTTGCTGTGGGGAAGAATTTAAATTTAATTAATTTCCAACAAGCAGGAATGCTCTACGTTCATATTGATGTTTTTTTTTCTTCCTTGAAATCCGCCAACATGTCATTCTTAGCAATTTGCTTCTAAGTTAAATTTTGATTATGATATTAGTACAGTACTGTACAGTATTACGGTAAGAGTTTAGGCTATTTTGCCACTGCTAGTGATTGTTAAATGTGTGTTGTATATAAGCCTTCTTTTGATGCATTGATTTTTGTTCTTTTTTCTTTCTCTTTTCGAGCGCTAGTGAATTCTTCGGAAAAATTGGCGCTTATGAGAAATAAGTAACATGCTTATTATTATTATTATTATTAATTATAAAGGTTATTTGACATGTGCAACAAGTTGATTTGCCCATTGCAACAACTCTTACCTCTGAATAAATATTTCGTTTAGGCTAGGCAGCTAGGCTAGTAAAGGAGAGAGAGTCACAGCAGTAGCCGACATTTTTCGATCGAAGCTCTGAAATCCCGCCATCATATTTCTCACCTCACACAATAACTACACATTTTAGAATGGTCTACTCTTCACTCAACGCACAGCAACTCCCATATCTACCTCTGGTATGCATAACAACTTGGTTAGGCCATTTATTTGTAGAGATATGAGCATCAGTGAATGGCAAAAATCGTAACTTCGGAATTCCCGCTTAACTCGCCGTCTTATATTTCTCACCTCACACAATAACTACACAATGTAGGGTGTTCTAGTCTTCACCCAATGCACAGCAACGATCATATCTACCTCTGGTAGGCATAAACACTTGGTTAGGCCATATATTTGCAGAGATATGAGTATCGGTAAATTACGAAAGTCGGGAGTAAAGGTTCAGCGCCCAGCTGGACCCCGCGCCAGTGTAATTATTGACCGCGTTAGCAAATTTTTTGATATTTGGGGTGTAGCCTACCGCGTGCCACCAAATCCGCGTTTCCAAAGTGTGCGTTACCGGAGGACCAACTGTACTCTCTTTTTGTACTATTATCAGAACTTGCCCATACAGTATTTACATTCGTCCTGATACACATTACCCCTCACCTTATCCTTTGGGCCAGCACTGTGTGAGTTCCATGTTGGAGCTCAATGGTCTGGTTAAACTAATAAATATAATATATATAAAAAAAATTACAGTAATATTGTCAACATCACTCTTTATGTTGCTGAAAAAGTGGTGCCTTGTATGGTGTATGGAATGCAAGATGTGAAACTACAGAGAGATTGCGTAAAGATTCAATATTGCACTACAGTAATATAATCAATGTCATCATCCTCTCTGTATGTGCTGAGAATGTGATGTCTATAATTATGTTCCTTCCAACAACCAACTATACTCCTAAAATCGATTAATGAAATTTACAAACACATGTGGCAGTCCGTGGATTCGAACCCAGGATGCTCACACCGAAAATCAACACCTTATGCATCGCACCACGAAGACAGTTAAAGGTTGGTGGACACTGCCTACGATTTATTATGCAACTTATTATGCAAAAAATATATGGAATGCAAGCCATGTGAAATATAAGTTTTTGCAAGGAATAGTTTACTTTTATTAACTGCCCACAACACTGGAATAGTTTACTATTTTTAATTAACCACAACACTATCCAAAAGTATTTTAATCGCAAAAACACTCATGGCCGGAGGGGCGTTGTGATACTTAAAGGGACGCCGTTAAATCTTTCTCACTTGGGTGCTGGGATCTCACTGTTGCAAAAAGGAAACCACGTGGGTTTACTCTTTGTATTACAGCGTTGTCACATGTTTATCAAACTCAATGTCATAGAACCATACTCCTAGCCAAAATTTGACGAAATTTGTGTGATGAATTGTATTTTTATCAAACTTATAATGTTTTAGTGATGCAATTCATGGGACTACACTTTTGGGAAACCTCCATATCACACTATTCACATCACAAAGCATGAGGGGTTTAATACAAACACTCAGTCTGTGTATGATGGTAAAATAAGTATCTTGTATAATATGTTGAATGCAAGCATTCTAAAATTTTGTTATAAGGTGTATTACAGAACACTCATCATAATTTTCTTGTATCTATTGAGAAGGTAAACACATTACTTGCATTACTTTCATTGATTTCATTAGTTAAGTTTATTGTTAATTAATTGGTGGGTTGGCGAAAAATATGAAATTATCCTTCTCTCAGTTTGTACTATCACTCTTTGTGCATGTGCTAAGATTCTGAGAAGGTGCATGTATTGCATAGCATGTGGAATGCAAGATGTATGATACTAGAATATACTGTACTATATGGAATGTAAGTATGAAATTAAGGTATGTAAGATACTATGCTACTATATGTGATTATTAAAGGCGTATTGCAGACATATAATTCTCTCCCTATCGTCCTTCAAGTAACGAAGATGAAGACGAATATCCACAGAAATGTTGAAGAACCATACACAAACACGATGTATAAATAAATGATAACGGATACAACAGAGCTATAAAATATATATAGCTAAATGCATGTAAGTGGAAAAGAAAGCCTATACACCCTACTCCAAATTCAGATATAAAAAACATACAGGCATGACAGATATGAAAGAACTTAATACAAACACGGTATATACAGTAAATAGATAAAAAAGGTACAATATACATACAGTACATCAAAATTGCTTAAAGATAAACCATTGTAATAAATTAAGAGACTATCCTCCCTTGTCTAATTCATAATCTATTACAAAATACTGACATACATAACAAATGTGAAATAACAAAGTACAAACATAGTATATAAACAAATACAAACTGATACGACAGAACTAACATTATTATATTTGTAATGGAAAAGAGCCTATCCTCCTTTCTCCAGTTTGAGATCAGCAGTAACTAAGCTTATTATTATAATCCCATTGAAGTCTCGGTATGACGCAGATATTTGCCTCCCCCTCTCCCTGCATTATACCTGTGTACAGTCACACACTAAAGTATTGAGACATCCTCAAAACTGGCTTTAGAATTCTCTATGAGAAGGGCTAGTCCTAAATTCCATGCAAGAGTATTTCACACCATTCAACACTGCCACTGTAGTAGAATAAAGGGGCCCCTGCCGAAGGATAAGTCAGAAATAGAGAAATTTGAGTGCGTAGTGTGCAAAGGCGAGCTTGTGTTAAGTGATGATCCTGTGGCTGTGAATTTTGGAAATGAGTCTTTGGAGCTGGTGAACAAGTTTTGTTACCTAGGAGATACCATCTCTGCCGGTGGTGGGGCCGAGGCTGCCACTGTTGCTAGAATTAGGTGTGGCTGGGGGAAGTTCAGAGAATTGATGCCAATCCTGACCATGAAAAGAATGCCTCTCCCCCTAAAGGGAAAGGTGTATGCCTCATGTGTTAGAAGTGCAATGACGTATGCCTCAGAAACATGGGCCGTTAAAGTAAAGGATGTCAACAGAATGGAGCGTAATGAGATGAGAATGGTGAGATGGATGTGTGGGGCCAGGCTACAGGATAGAATAACAAATGTTGAGTTGAGGAGACGTTTAGGTATAAAGAGTATTAGCGAGGTGATGCGTACAAGTAGACTGGGATGGTATGGACATGTGGAGAGAATGGATGAACAAAATTGGGTGAAAAAATGCAGGTCTGTGATTGTGGAGGGAGCTGCACCAAGGGGTGGACCGAGGAAGACCTGGGATCGACTATACGCGCCGATCTCAAATCCAAGAACTTGACAAGTGAAGCAGCCCTTAACAGGGTTGCCTGGAACGCCGCCATTAGGACAAGAGACTGAAACTGCACTGCTGTGTGGAACACTCAGTCTTAAAATTTTATGTATGTATGTATGTATGTATTCATAATCATACATAACTGCAAAAACTAGCTCACAGTTTCCAACTCAAGTACCTATTGCACATACAGTACAACTCCAATACTGTATATGGGTTGCTATACAAATTCAGAATAATAAATATCAGCCAAAGATCAACTCATATCACTATCAGAGGGACTAAACAACATTCATAACCAATCAAGACCGCTAACATTCACTTATATATTATGACCAAGAAGCCTATCACATTCACAATCATACATAGCTGCCAAGATTCTCTCATAAATTCTCATCACAGATTCTATTAAACATTCACAATTGTACATGGCAACCATATGCTCATGAATACAAATCTTGGAGCTTATTACATATTCAGTTATACAAATATTTCTGCAAAATTGCACTCTTAAATATATAATCGTATACGGCTACCAACAATTGGCTCAATTATATACATCCAAGAGCTTACTGGTGAACAAATGTTCAATGTCAACAAGCGTCTCAAGGAATTTCACCTTGTTTCTTTAAATCCCTATTTTTGTTGTCTGTGAAAGTGCTGCATTTCCAGGTAAGTGGTGGTGAAAATAGTAATATAACTCACATTTGGGAGCCTAAAATAATCAAATAATAGTTGCCAAGATGCAGGAATACATTCAAATCCAGGAGTGTATAACATATTTCATAATCATACATGGCTGCCAAGATATAATCATCATATCACAATCAATTATTTACAGTTGTACATGACAAATGACAAAATACACTCACGGTCTGTACATATGACTTGAGATTTGATCGCCGTACGAATACAAATCATCGTTTTGTGGATTTTCTTCGCACGTTTTTTAATTCCTCTTTATTCTTCTTTCGTGAGGGCTTTGCACATACAGAAAAGAAGAAGGCAGACTAAATTTAACATAGGAACAGAACAAATTAGACTGACCTGGTTCTGTCTTCTTGGCGGTGCCGGGGTAGGGTGGTGTGGTGGAGGCAGCAGTAGCGGTAGCTCCGGCGCCGCTCACGCCACCCTCCAGTACCCCTCCGCTCTCTCCAACACCATCCAATCTAGGAGAGCTCAGGTTTATAGTTGACAGTAATGGGACGATATGAGAGAGAGAGAGATACCTTTATCCCGTTACTTAAATGTTGTCATATGGATTGAGGTGCCAGTATCTATCTATAATTAATGAGACCAAATTATGAACCAGGGTGTCAATGTCAAAAAATTCAAAACCGGGACAATCAAGTTTTATGACTGGAATGAATATGAGAAGAAATACTGGTACAGGAAAGTATACAGGAAATTGCATTGCTGAGTACATTTTATAAATTCCAAAGAATAAGCGCTATACAGTAGAGTATAATTTTAATTTTTTAAAGGTAGAAATAAGTGGTGCATACCCATGTGCAGTATGCAGAAAAGAGGTGGGCGCGAACTCAATTCAGTGTAGCGTCTACCGCAGCTGCGTATACCACAGGAAGAAGAGCTGCACTAGAATAAAGGGACCTCTACCAAGGAAGAAATCCGATGTTAAGAAATTTGTATGCATAGTATGCAAAGGTGAGCTTGTGATCAATGATCAACTCAAGAGTTTTAACTTTGGCAATGAGGCACTTGAGATGGTAGACAAGTTTTGCTACTTAGGAGATGGTACTATCTCCGCTGGTGGTGGGGCCGAGGCCGCCACTATCACCAGAAGTAGAAGCGGCTAGGGAAAGTTCAGAGAACTGTTGCCACTACTCACTGCCAAACTGTAAGATAGGATATCTAGTGATGAGTTGAGGAGATGGTTAGGCATCAAGAGTATTAGTGATGAGATGCATACTTTACTAATAAGCTTGGATGGTTCGGGCATGTGGAGAGGATGGATGAACTAAGTTGGGTGAAAAAATGCGAGTCTATGAACATTAGGGGAACCGCACCAAGGGGCAGACCAAGAAAGATATGGGATCAGACCTTACAGTCTGATCTTGAATAAATAAACCTGACAAGTGAGGCAGCTCTGAATAGGGCTGCCTGGAGCACCGCCATTACGACAAGAGACCGGAACCGCACTCCATGTGGAGCACTCTATCGTTAAATTTATGTATGTATGCATGCAGGTAAAATAACTAATAATGCCTATAAAAAGAGTTTAAGATGGGTTTAAATAGTATCTTGTTAGCCAGCTTACCATGAACTTCTTCCACCTACTTCTGAGTTTTGTAAAAGACTCTTAATAAAAGACCTGAAGATTAACCCTCGGAATCCGGGAGGCCTCATATGAGGCAAATATAAATATTGGCAGAAATCCGGGAGGCCTCATACGAGGCAAAATGCGCGGGTAAAAATCGCCATAACACGGTAACCACTCGTCGTATCGATGTCATCTCAACGACATTCTACAGACAACAAAAAGTTCTATAATTTGCAAAAAAAAAAAAAAAGACTGCTCTAGGTGGTCTCAATCAGTAGTTACTGAATTATGAAGTTTGCCTGTACATAAAGAGCCCCGGACACAGCGATCGGGATCATAGGAGGCCCACCGGATTTTGTGGGTTAAAGATTGTAACAAAATTATCTTCTGCACCACCCCCAGCACTGATTTGTCTTGCAAGTAACTAGCAGAATTCATCAACATACAGGTACTCCAGAGACATGCTCAATGTTGACTCATTCCACCATAAGCTCAGCTTGGTGGTTCGTATGGCATATATCACAGATGAAAGCAGCCACATCCCTCAGTGTACCTTTAACACCAACTATATCTCACCAATCCAAGCTCCAGACTCACCAGAAAGGATAATTGCTACCCACACCGTTCTTGCCGACAGTGCAAGGGTAGACACTCTTCCCCTGCAATACTACCATCCAATGAATGAAACCATAAATAGAAGTATATTATGTTATTAAAAAATGTCTTCACTATCCACACCTGTTTCCCATTATCCACACCTATTTCTCTCTCTAAGGTGATAACAAATAGCTATTAACAAACCTGTGTTGTTTGAGGAGTGCACAGTCTCCCCCCTCGGCCGTGTTGAGGTTGTAGAGATATAAGTAGCCGTCAGTGGAAGCAACCACCACCCGCTGCTGCCGCTGGATGCTGTACAGAAGGAGGGTAAAGAAGTGGAGCACAGGTTAACTATAAGATCAGGTGGTTCAACACTGACTCAATTCCTGATCCATTTAACTTTCTTTGCAACCCAGCTTAAACTAAACTAACCTAGTTCTGACATAACTAACCCAACCAAACAATTTAACCTTACATAACGGTAGAGCATCTCGGTTTTCCAGCTGGGAAACCAGAGTTTAACCCCCTGCTTGGGTAAGAAGGGTGGTTGTTGTTGTTGTTGTTGTTGTTGTTCCCTAAGCTGCCTGGCCGAACAGCCCCGAGTCCCTAAGGAAGGCCATGGCCACGGTTAGACTTTCCCACAGAGCTCTCAAGGAGTGTAGATTGTGTTGTTGGCGTAAGTGGTGTGAAATGCAGTCTTCTATGATGTGTTTAATAGTATGCGGTGCTGTGTTACAACCTGGGCAGGAGTCATCCAGTCTCTTCTGATAGCTCAGAAGGGCTGGATGGTGTCCGCATCTCAGCCTGGCCAGGTGGACTCTGTCCTCGCGAGGAAGGGAGGATTCAGAAGGATGGATTTCGGGAGGTCGTGCCTGCAGCTGCGTATTGTCTATGAGTGAGTGGATGGAACGGCGAGAGATATGCGTCTGGATGTGCTTCTGGAAGCTGGTTTGGGGTGGGCAGGGAGGGAGAGAAGATAGTATTTGTGTGTGGTAGCATATGCTGGGTGTTGTTTTAATATTTCTTGGTGTCTTTGGATGTGTTGTCATGTAGTGTAGTTGTTGTTGTTGTTGTTGTTGTTCCCCAAGCTGCCTGGCCGAACAGCCCCAAGGCCCCGAGTAAGGCCAAGGCATAAACGAGCGCCCCCACAGAACCCTCCCTGCCGACCACAATAAAGCCTGGGTGACCGAAGCCACTCCATGGCGGGGAGCTGAGAGGGTGCGTAAACGCCAGTGTAGTGTAGTGGGTGGTGTTGGTTCGTGGAGGCTGCTGCCAGGAATTGAGTGCCTCTCATGTCCAGATGGTCTTTGACTTCAATGAGGACTTTGGTTTCTTGATGTAGGTGTAAGAAGGGTTTTCGCATACACTGGTAGCCTGAAGATTATTTTAATTACTACTGTATTACTATTATTATTATTAACATCATTATTATTATTTGTATTATTATTATTAACCCATGGGATCCGGGAGGCCTCATATGAGGCAAAACGTATTTTGGTTAGGAGTCCGGGAGGCTTCATATGAGGCAAAATCAAAATCAAAGGGTTTAAATCGCGCGGCCAGATTTTTGTTTGTGCGTGGGCTACCGCAGCGCCACCAAGCACAAACTAACAGGCAGCATCAGTTCTTAGTGCGCATCCAAGATGGATGGAGGTAATCCAAAAAAAAATCGCTGTGTCCGAATCGCCGCCCGACGCCGCGTACCGTACGCCAGGGTGTCAAACGAATAGCAAGTCCCTTAATTTTTGTCTTTATTATTGGATATGGCAAGACAATATTGTGGTATATAGTTAAAAATATGTCTTTGGAAGTGATAAAATGGCCAAAACAACCCTATTTCATGTTAATTTTCTTGTATTCCATCTCATAATCATTCAAGTCTTCAAACAAAATTGCTCCAGTTTGACACCCTGCTGTACGCCTAACAAAAGCAAGGCTAAAACGACCAAGAAAACAGTGCTTAGTCCCGATAGTGTTGCACACACTCTGGAAGAACTAAGCAAATATAGTGAACTGAGTGATTATAGTGAACTGAGTGAACTTGGGAGTAACTTTGACGAAGAACAAGTGGTTAGTGAAGATGAGGGTGAAGTGGCGGATGGATTAGAGTTTCTGGGCATTATTAGTACCGATGAGGACGATAATGACGAGGATAATGACGATAGTGAATGCAGTACTCGTAAATATAGTGAAGTGAGTGAACTTGGGAGTGACTTTGACGATGAAGAAGTGGTTAGTGAAGATGGGGTACCGTACGCTCGCCTAGCCTAGCCTAGTAAGTGAAAGTGACACACAAATGTATAACAAGTAATAATAACTCAATAATAACAGTGCGTGACAATAATTCATAACAAGAAGAGTAATAAGAGTGAAAGTGACACAATAATATCCAATAACAGTGAAAGTGCCAAAAATATGTTATAAAAAGTTTCACATAACTCAATAATGGTTGTAAAAGAAATAAATGACACAATAACTATGACATTATCACCATACAAACATAATATCGTCTACCGGAACCACAGCCACCGAAGCAACGAGTGACTTAGTGCGTGCTAGCCAGGGCCGCGGCGAAGCGTTCGGACACAAGGCGAAAATATGCGTGAAATTACCTCCATTCCCATCATATCTCGGCAACCACTTGTCGTAGCGATGTCAACTCAACGGCAGTCTACAGACGAAGGTTGGTTTACACTATGCAATTTAGTTGACTTCTCTAGGTGGTCTCAATCAGTAGATATCGAATTATGAAGATAGCTATTTTTCAGGAATACCCCCGGACACGACGATCGCCTCATATGAAGGCCCCCGGATCAGGAGGGTTAACCTAACCTTTACTATGACTGCTGCTAGATACAATACAGGAAGGATAGACAGGTAGAATCAAGGACCTGGTCATATCTTAACTTGAATCCCAGTCCATTTACCCTCAATTCATAACTTAATTGTAGCTAATTTAACTTAGCTACCATGACAGAAGATGTCAGAACCTAAGCCATTATAATCTAACTTCCTAACAACATTATATCTCTTTAACATGGTCTAATTAATCTAAAATAGTTTAATACAATCCAAGAAACCTAACTGATAATCGCCTATTCAAACCTAAAAACAGATGAATCAATCATCCCTACCAGTTGCTGCTGCTGGACACTGTCAAGGCAGGGTAAAAACTAGGATACCATGTGCTATATAAGCTCAGGTGGTTCATAGTCAATTTAACTCTTACAACAACTTCACCTTTAAGCATAACCTGGTCCTAGGCAGGTGCCCAACCCCGAAAGGGGTTGAAATAGGGGAGCTATCTCCCCGCCAAAGGCAGCTTTCTAGGGCCTTTCCTAGCTGATGCTGAGAGGATTGGGTTTTAGTCATGTGGTGAAGGGCTGGTCTATCAGAGTGAGAGCTGAGCGATCTCTGCCATACCCATAGCTTACTCTGACTGTTCCTTTTACTTATATATTTTCTAGATCTCAAGTGACGGCGTCTCTTCCGTGGATTGACCTCCCAATCTGCCAACCCCAGTGTCACATTTTTCCTTTGCGCCTCAACTTTCTCTTCATAATTGCTGAGGGGCACAGAGCTTTGGTTTGGGGGCTTTGGGGCTTTGGTTTGCCTGGCGTTTCCGCACCCTCCTCAGCTCCCCGCCTTGGAGTGGCTTCGGTCACCCAGGCTTTATTGTAGTAGGCAGGGAGGGTTCTGTGGAGGCGCTCGGTTATGGCCTTGACCTTGCTCGGGGCCTTCGGGCTGTTCGGCCAGGCAGCCTGGGGAACAACAACAACAACCTGGTCCTGGTCCTGGCTCAAGCTACTCTAAACTACCTTAATTTACACTAACCTAACCTAACCACAACATCCTGAAAGGTGGTAGGAGCCTTGGGTTCCGACCACTAATCATTATCACCACCAAAACCAGACTCACCCCAGCTAGCCACAGATACCAGTGGCAGATACAGGGGGGGGGGGTCCCCCCTTAGTGACCAAAATTGCGCCCTTACATCTGATATATACTGCATTTTATCTGAAATACAATACATATAAAGTTATGGCGCCCCTCATGTATATATATCAGCCCCCCCCTTAAGCCTGAGCTGGATCCGCTCCTGACAGATACACATACACTAACTATCAAAGAGCTAACTTGGAAGCTTTCACAAATGAGACAGAACAACACTTTGAAACCCTAAACAGCACACCCACCACCAACATCAACAATGCTGTTCACACATTCAACACAACTATCCAAATCGCTGACAAGAAACACATTCCAAGAGGTAACAGAAAAAGACAACCCCAACTTCACACCAGAAATTCAAAACCTCATCAGACAATGCAACACACTGAAACACTCCCCAGCAACCCACACATAGGACATTGCTGACAAATCCAAGCACTCAACACACAGATTAACAACAAAATACAAGAACAACAAACACTAAATTGGAATAACTACCTCCAAACACTTGATCACGAAACAGACCCCCAAAAACTAAATACTAAACAGTATCACACTTTCCAACAGCAACACAACACAATCACAAGCCACAATCACAACAACAGACTCTATTCCTTCATTTAAACAAGAAAACACTCTCATTAATCACTTCTTTCATGTCAGCCACCTAAACCACCATCAAGACGACCAGCGTGTCATCCGACGTAAGAGACAATTCAGCACAGACCCTGACTATGCACCCTTCACCAACAACCAAAGCATATCATCAACAATCTCAAGCACTCACCCACCTGTGGTCCAGGCAACATAAGCAACATACTGTACACCTCAGACACCTAGGACCAAAAGGCATACAAGCACTCACCAACATACCAAACTACAGTTATTCACACAACACACTACCAGATATCTGGAAGCATGGTGTCATTATTACATTCCTCAAACCCAACAAGGACCCCACGTTATCCTCTCACACTGTCCCATCACACTTCTTTGCACCCCCTCCAAAATCACAGAATGCCTCGTACTACAACTGACCACATACGCTCTACCCCTAGTTCCAACACAACATGGCTTCAGACCACTACACTCCACAAACACTCTTCTTACAGACCTCACACAAAGAGCTTTTGATGGTATCAACTCAGCCAGACCACCACCCAAATCACTACTTGCCACACTCGACATTAGTAAAGCCTTCGATGCCATCCCCCGCCACAACCTAACGAACAAAATCTACAACACGAACATGCACAATACAAAAAGGTGGCTGGCCAACTACCTAGCAGGTAGATTTGCACACGTATCATTTGCCGGGCAGTCATCTAGCATCAGAAACTTCACAAACCGAGTCCCGCAAGGATCCGTCCCGTCGCCCGCTCTCTTCAATCTGTACATGCATGATTTACCTACACCCCACACACCCCAAATAAATATAGCTTCCTACGCAAACGAAATAACTCTCACATGCACACACCAAGACCTAGACAGTGCAACACTTCTCCTTCAACCCTATCTCAACACACTACAAACAGTGCAACACTTCTCCTTCAACCCTATCTCAACACACTAGATGACTGGTGCACTACAAACAGACTCAAGTTGGTCCCAGCCAAATCCACTGCAACCCTCCTCACAAGTTGGACAGTCGAATACAAATACACCCCGCACCTCACCATAAACAACCCCCCCCCCCCCCCCCCTCCCTAACATATACACACACACCCAAAATCCTAGGAGTAACATTATAGGTTTGACTCCTGTAAGGAGATAAAGAAAACCTAATATTTAGTAGTGGCCCCGTAATCATTGACGAACATGCCTATTACATAAGGCATCCTCTTCAAACACTAATCCGCCGTAGTTTTGAATCTACCGCGCAGAGCATTTAAAAACTGAGGAGCCTTCATCATGAGCGCACGCGACCTCACTCATGGCTTCAGTCATTATGAATTGGGTTCTCACTACGAAAAAACTTCGTGAAAAATAAAAACAAAAAGAAAATAAGAATAACTATCCAATACGCTTTCCATCATATCGTGGATGTACTTGTGTGGATCTCTGACCAGACGCTGATTCAGGCGTCATTCTTCCTTCACTGACATATCAAGTAAACCAAAATCCTCAATACATCAACGAATGGGAAGGGGACGGTCGGGAGGGCCCCAGTCGTCAATGATTACGGGGCCACTACTAAATATTAGGTTTTCTTTATCTCCTTACAGGAGTCAAACCTATAATTTATTAGTGGCCCCTCCATCATTGACGAACATACCTGATTTCTAAGACTGGAGGGGGACATTCGTAATCATATCATAACTCTAGAAAAGCAGATAATAAAAACAACCACATAGTATTCTTACTTTGAAAATATATTTAACAACGGCGTAGCCGAAAAAATACAAGAAAAAGGGGGTTCAGGCAGGTGCGTGCTTCAAAGAAGCCTGCCTGACCAAAAAAATGGGTAACCCTGAAGATTCTGAACACAGATCTGTAGTTACAAAGGCACCCCACTCAACGAGTGGTGACAAAAAATAACAAGTTATAAGTTTATATGTGCACATAATAAACCCCAACATAAACTTGGAGATAAATTGCAAAGGAACTCCATTATTCTAAAATTAAATTGCTTTCGCAGCTAAACTACTCTAACAACACCGTTGTTTTGTACTTAACATTGTACTAGCACAATTTCTCACTGAGAAATTTTCATATCACATTTTAACCTTAAATTGTATCACAGCTCTCATACTCCGGCGGGGTCTAGGGTGTCCTATGTTAACTGACTGCACCCCCCCCCCCCCCTTTCCCGTGAAAGTAAACAAAAGTGACTGCAGGGCCACCTAGACCCTCTGCCTTAAAGCTATACATGGTAAGGAAGGTTTGTCTAGAGCAACTGACAAGTATCTAGACAGAAACGTATGATTAGACGCCCACAACTGCGTGGACGCTATGTCTTCAACTGAAAAAAAATTTCAGGAAACGTAAAGAGGCTGCCCATTTGCGTAAATCATGGGCCCGACCCACAACGCCGGGATTACTTTCTTTAATGACTTCTACCAGAAGAGAGGCTAATCGCCGTTTAAGTAAGCGTTTACCCGTACTTGCTACCCATAAAGCACCTTGGGGGTTTCGAGGAGCTACTCTCAAATATTTGGTTAGAGCTTGCACTGGACATAAATTATGATGCACCTTTCCCCTTTTTAACGCCGGCACCGTGAACTCAGAAAACACGTGTGCACTATGCTCATTCTTGGCTACAAAACCTGGGGAGGGTGCAATGGAAATACATTCATTAAGTCTACCAAACCTAAGACAATTAGGTGTGTTGCTCATCGCCGCCAGCTCAGACACTCTGTTTCCGGTGGCCAAAGCCAAAAGGAAAACCGCCGTTTTTAAGAGTAATGCAAAGTCTGCAGTATTTTGGTACAGACGAGAGTGAAGCAAAGACAAAGCTTTGTCCAGAGACCAAGTAGGCATGAGCTGACGGGGAGGTGGGCGGAGTTTAAAACATGCTCTCATAAAACCTGTTTCCTCCGCTACCGGTATGGAAAGACCCGTAAGGTCTAAAAAGGGCACTCTAATCGCAGTTAAGTGATTTTTTAATGTTACCACAGATAAACGTTTCTGCTCAAACAGATAATTCAAATAATTAAAAACTAATGCCACTGAGGGTACAGTTTGTTCTGTCCTAACGATCCAAGAAGTAAAGGCTTGCCAATGTGATTGATACTGTCGTTTTGTAGACTGAGTATATTGATTAAGTAATTTATTTGTCACATCTCTACCGTATGGTGCTAGCCACTTGGCCTCCTGAATGTCCATAATGCAAAAGTCAGCGAGGTCGCTAGGTTGCCAATCGTGTCTAAGTGGAAATACCCGACCGGGAGCGATACCGGGTCCGGGCACCACATTTTCAATTGCTGGTACCACAACTGCGCCGGCCACAGTGGCGCGATTAGCGAGACTAAGCCTCGATAATCTCGTAGTTTGTTCACTACGTGGCACATTAGTGACGCATCTGGCGGTGGAAACAGATAGATGGAGCTCCATCTGTTCCAGTCTGTCACTAGGGCGTCTGGCCCCCCTGCCGGCGTTTTCGCCCGGCGGGTGAGGTATAGAGGGAGTTTGTGAGTCTCCTCGGACGCAAAAAGATCCACTTGTGGATGGGAGAGCTCTGCAATCATTAGGATGAAAATGGGTTGCTTGAGCTCCCATTCTACTGTCGTGCTCTGTCTCCGGGACAGAGCGTCTGCCCAGACGTTCGCTACGCCTGGGAGATAAGATGCGTGAAGATAAATATCTAGACTGTTGGCTAGAGCAAAAATCTCTTCCGACACGTTTAGCAACTTCCTTGACCTCGTTGACCTTTGTTTCTGAATACAGTGGACTGCATTCAGATTGTCCATTCTGAAGGCCACCGACTTGCCCCGTAACGCCGGGCCGTGAGCCTGAAGGAAATACAAGGGGACTAGTAATTCTTTGACATTGATGTGCGAGATTTCTAAGTGGGACCAAAGCCCCTGACCCTGGTGCCCCTGATTTGACTGAAATCCCCACCCTATTGTGCCTGACGCATCCGTGTCTACCAATACCGTTGGTGGAGGAGAGGTCCATGACATTATTGAGTGCAATGTTTCCCTCTTCGCCCAGACCGCTAGTAAGGTGTGGATTAATTTCGGGATGGGCCATAATTTTCCCGCCGGTAAGAGCGGGAAATATTTGTTGCCTTCCAATATTAATCGTTTTACTTTCAACCGGCCCAACTTGACAGTTAGTTGAATCCAGTTGAGAGAGCCGACCAGAGACTCCCAGACCCTTCGTGTCGTAGTCAGACTGTGAAGAAACCTGAACAGTTTCCTGCGAAACCTGTTGCGATTGTCCACACTCTGACTCAGAGTGAGAGCGGCGGTGTCCCAGACCAGCCCTATCCACTGAATTACTCGTGAGGGCACAAGGTTTGACTTTACCAGATTTACCTTGAACCCTAGAGTTTTGACATGATTTAAAATGATATTGACATGTTTTATGCATAATTGTTGTGTCTCTGCCACCACCAGCCAGTCGTCCAGATACCACAACACTCTGATCCCCTGTTTTAACAATGGCATCAGGGCTTGCCGGACTAGTTTTGTGAATAATCGAGGTGCCAGGTTCAAGCCGAACGGCATCCTCTGAAAAACAAAATTTTGGTGCCTGATCCGTAAGGCCAAAAACCTTTGAAATCTTTTGTTGACCGATACGTGCCAATAGGCGTCTGTCAGGTTTAGTGAACACATCCAACCTCCCGGCGGAAGTGTTAGCCTGATTTGGTGTACTGTTAACATTCTGAAAGATTCGTTGTGAATGTGAAGATTCAGATAAGACAGGTCTACGACCGGCCTCATCTGAACACTGTCCCTTTTGGGAACCAAAAATAGTTTGGACGTGAATACAGGGTAATTTGGGGGGACCGGGATGATGACATTCTTGGCAATCATTTCCTGGGCTAGAGACTCCACCTCTAAAGAAACAAAATTCGCCGTTGTCGGCTGACGTAATCGAGGTCGCCGGAGCCACTGCCAAGTGATGCCTTTGCGTGCCACCATCCGTGCCCAAGTGTTTAACGGCCATGCTTGGTGACACGTTCGGAACGACCCAGTTAGCAGACAAGGGTTCGCCGGCTGTACTACCCTCGGTTCCTCCGGCCTTAAGGTAGGCGCCGGGAGTGAGAGAGACTTTAGTTTTTTGATGGTGGGGTTGGTGCTGGACGCTTCGCCGGCTGGCTGGTGTTGGCCGAAGACTGGCCCTGACCTGGTTTATGTTGGCCGCGTCCTCTCTGACCTGAAAACCTACTCTGTCTATGCCTGAACTGACCCTGGGGGGAGTGGGAGGACTTAGGCGGAAGAAAAGGCTTAGATCCCCCTGGCTGAGCTTTAGTAGTAGGCCTGGGTTTGGGGAAGTTAAATGCAGGTTTCTTAGAAGGGGTGGGACTGTGCTTAACGGCCTGTGCCATATTGAACACTGTTCGCCACACTTCAGGGGTCATTAAAGAGGGAGTAAGCACTGGTGACATAACCACCTGATTAGCAATGCGATCAGGTAGCTTGCGAACTAACGACATCCTAAGATCTTGTCGTGCTCGTACCGCCTCAAGCAAGGCGGTACGTATGTCACCCAAGGATTGGATTGACGACTGAAGAATCAGTCGCCGGGATAACTCAACCGATCTTCGAGCATCCGCATCTGCGATTGCCTGAGTGGACCGTAGTAAAGACTTAGCCACCTGCTGAGATACTATGTACTGCGAGAACAGGCGAAAAGCTTTTCCCCGTAGCCTAAATTCTCTGTCTAGGTGAGTAGGGGTAGGGGTAGTGAACGGGTCCTTCAGCTCACAAAGATTAATCTTAGGGGCAGCTAGAAATGAAAACAAAGCTGACGGGACTCCGCCGGCAGAACCCACCGGCATGGAGAACCATGAATGAGTATCCTGAGGTATCTGGTGGGAAGATTTACAAGTGAAAGTGGTTGCAAAGTTTTGAGCCTCTACCTCCCAATCTACCCAAGGTCCTGGTCCCAACTGTCCCACCTTCAAAACTGGATTAGCTGCGTCGTCTGTGACGGTCTGTAAATCTAGTTCAGGAGTGAGAGCTGACAGAGTCTTAATATCATTAAACCCATCCAGCTTAGACCAGTCTGAAAATAGTTTTGAAGCTGAGGCAGGGGGTAAAGCAGGCTTAGAAGCATACACAAAATAATCTTGATGATAATAACTAGGTATAGCCTTGATGTTTATGTCCAGAACATTACCCAAAGTATCCACGGCCCTTAGTTTCTTTGACTTATTGCCCTGGATGACCCACTCACGCGGTACCGGGAGTTCCCCTGACAAAGTAGGTTGGGCAAGCTCTGGTTTAGAGGAGTTCAAAAGAACCCATGACTCGTCTGGCCCATAAAGTAAGGGCATAGCTACCTTTCTAAGAGGCGCTTTGTCTAGAGGGGGTGGATTGACATCCGTTATGACCCTGACATTTGAAGTTGTCAAAGCCGCCGTAGCAGGCCTAGTGATCCCTGAGGTTAACAGAGTGGGAGGGTTAGGGATCTTAGATAAATCAATCGAAGTCATCAGAGGCCGTACCGTAGAACTTGTCTTGGGAGCCCCCAAGTCCATTGTGGGGTTTTCCTGTTGTTGACCAAAAAATTTAGATAAAGCATGAGTAAGCAGCCCATTAATTTCTTGTGCCGTAACAAACTGGTTTGATGAAGAACTTACAGGTGAATCATTAGTATCCTGTGCGGCGTCCAAGCCTGAGCCTGACCCTTGTCCTTCCATCTCCGAAATTATAGAAACTTCATCTTTCTCCTCCTGATCCTCCTGAGAAGACCCCGCCGAGGCAGGGGTACCTTGTTGCCAAGATAAGTCTGGGATAGAGGATGGGATCGCCGCGTCCCTGTGGACATCGGCTACTGTGTGACTCGTTTGAGTCGGACGTGGGTGATCAGACCCTGGTTGAGCAAACCGCCAAACACCGAGGCCCTGGCCTACGCTCTCTTGAGAGTCTGAAACATTCTCAATTACTGAACCCCCTGAACTTTCCAATTCCAGGGTTAAAATATTAAGTGGCAAATCCTCTTTTGGGACAGGCACTGCACTGGACTCTTGGGCCTTAACACAAACTCTGTCTGGGGTAGAGGTACGATGAGATGCACTAGAAGTTGGTGAATGTCGAGAGGACTTCCGTTTATGAGAATCCTTTTTAGAGGATTTATGGCTACGGTGTGACCGCGAACTATTCTTAGATCTAGAGGAATCCTCGCCGTGACCACTGGTGGAACCTTCCGTCCTGCTCTTCTTACTCGCCGGTGAAGAGGCCCGACTAGATGACTGGTGTCTAAGAGGAGACCTAGACCGGGATCTCGCCCGAGACGAAGAGGCGGATACCGGGGGTGTAGGCTCTCTTGGGCGTTTAGGTGTAGCCGCAGAGGATACAGAACCCTGACCAGTCTCCGCCGGCTTAATACTCGTGACTCTAGAGGAACGTTTAGGGGGAGGGTGTTCGGAGAGCAATCTATCCCAAAGTGGGACGTTGTCACATTGAAGTGATTTATGTGCAACAATGGTAGTGTAGGCTGACATCTGTTGCCTAACCTCTCTCAAGGCTACCGCCGCGGTCTTATCATTATCACAAAGGACCTTTAAAGCTAATTGGGAGCAAAAAGAACAATTACGCATAACCCAGAGACCCCTTGAACGGTCTAGACATTTAACACACCTTATGCAACGGGTATGCGCAAAAATAGGGATACCAGCACAAGCAGGGGTAGTGCACAAATCAAAAACTGGGGCCACGGTAGCCATGACAGAGACTGGTGGGAGGAAACTACCGCCGGGTCTGTATTGGTCCGCCGGAGCTCAGCTCTGGAAAAAAAGAAAATTTCCAGGAATTAATGCTCATAAGGTTAACCCAACATGTTCGCACACAAGTGTTAATAACCCGCCGGGTAACGAGATGTAATGGCACAAACACAGCTCGCTACGCGGTGGGTTTCAGAAAATCTAAACAAATCTTTTGTTAAAGAAAGTGAAGAATACCCTCTGATATAATATAACGGTCCAGCATGGCGCTTATAGTCTCTTGGTGGTGGCGACTGTCTCAAGATTCAATTTTGTAACAAAGCAACCCCCCAAAAAGACGCCGGCCCTTGAAATATTTTAGTAGAATAGCACAGGGCAGGATGATACGAGATCTGATGTCTAACGAATTGTCACAAAAGATCGCCGTAAGTTAGAAGGCGGCGATACCTACTTGTATCACTAAATTAAGTGGTTAAATCGAAATCGAATTTTGTAAATTCCTTAGTTCCTCCACCTAGGAGCACCCGCCGGGTGAGAAGAATCGATATATTAACCTAAATTGAACCTTCAATCGCCGTAAGAGTAAAGGCGGCGATACACATAGTATCACAAAATGGATTGGTTAACTAACTGAAAGACATAAGTCGTTCATCCCACCCTACCCAGGTGCACCCGCCGGGTGAGATGTCCAAACGTTAACCCCATAAGTTCCTGTCCCCACTTCTTTGTAAAAGATCGCCGGGGAGGAAAGCCTAAAACAACAGCTAGGTTTTTCAAGTGGTTTTTGTAAAACCGGGTAGAAAAACTACATAACGTATGTCCGCATGAACAACGTTTTATAGATGGGAACAGCCATCCCGCCGGGAATCAAAGGAGGCCTGAAACCAGGCATCCACAGAGACGCAGTCCTGGAGAGCCACAGACACCCCAACGCCGGGGAAACAAGCCAGTGTTAACAACCACGTGTGGCCCAACACGGCTCGCGGCCGGGATTTTCATGGTGAAACCGAGAAAACCCCGCCGGAAGGCAACCCACCCTGAACAGACACCATCTGAACAACAAGAGACACGAGGAGAGCCACGCACGACAAACCCAAGGTCACTCCATAATCCGTGGAATTAGCCAATACACAACTAAACCAGGAAACAATTATAGTCCGAGGAATTAGCCAATACACAACTAAAACCCGGATACACATGACACAGTAGGGCATATTTATCAATAATAAACAATAACACTAGTACATGTGGCAAAGCTACGAGCGGCTGGCTAGGCCTAGGTAGACGGCATAATAAAAGTTGAAATATACACAAACACTGGAAATATCACAACAGGAACCACCGCCAACACACCACCGTAGCATAAACTTCTGACCAAGTGAAGACTGACTCGGGACCCAGAAAAAACTTCACTAAGTGAAGAAAAATACGCTGGGAACGTCAGAAACAAAGCTTACCTCATCAGAAAGATAAAAGGCAGCACTAACTAACGCGTAGTGAAAGCCGCCTGCATCACAAACTAACTCGGCTGTGAAAAAATTCACATGTCCACAACTGGACCACGAGGGCACATCCGAAATAGATGCCCCATACACTCGACCCAAAATACACTGCACTGCGGGCAACCAGCCCAGGACACTCCTGCTACGCCTATCCTAACCTTACTCGATACATCCTAGAGTAAACAAATGAGAAAAAACTCACTAGGGACGCCACGAATGCGGAACTAGCGGAGCGTGCCCAGCCACGTCCGGGCAGGCTGAACGCAGAGCAGAGAAGGAAGAATGACGCCTGAATCAGCGTCTGGTCAGAGATCCACACAAGTACATCCACGATATGATGGAAAGCTTATTGGATAGTTATTCTTATTTTCTTTTTGTTTTTATTTTTTACGAACTTTTTTCGTAGTGAGAACCCAATTCATAATGACTGAAGCCATGAGTGAGGTCGCGTGCGCTCATGATGAAGGCTCCTCAGTTTTTAAATGCTCTGCGCGGTAGATTCAAAACTACGGCGGATTAGTGTTTGAAGAGGATGCCTTATGTAATAGGCATGTTCGTCAATGATGGAGGGGCCACTAATAAATATGATATTATGTTCTCTCCACTAACCAACTTTACTCCTAAACTCGATTAATGAAATTAACAAACACATGTGGCAGTCCGGGGATTCGAACCTAGGATGCTCACACCGAAAATCAACACACTTATGCATTGCACCACGAAGACAGTTAAATGACATTCAAACAACATAACAAACATAAAAAATAAACTGACACCCAGACTTAACGCCCTCAGGTCACTTGCCCACACAAAATTTGGACACAACAAAGAAACTCCCACCACAGTATACAAACAATACATAAGATCAGTGATGGAATATGCAAGCCCTGCCCTACCTAGCTGAAACACATCACAAAACCTTGCAGACTATTAAAAACCAGCACATGGTATCACACACAAATACTGTCATCTCTCCATCCCTGCCCACCCCAAACCAGCTTCCAGAAGCACATCCATACTCATATCTCTCGCCATTCCATCCTATCACTCATAGACAACACGCAGCTACAGGCACAACCTACCGAACTCCATCCTTCTGAATCCTCCCTTCCTCGCGAGGACAGAGTCCACCTGGCCAGGCTGAGATGTGGGCACCATCCAGCTTTTCTGAGCTATCAGAAGAGACTGGATATCTTTGTCGTCGACTCCTGCCCAGGATGCAACACAGCACCCCATACTATTAAACACATCATAGAAGACTGCATTCTACACAATCACTTACACTAACAACACAATCTACACTCCTTGAGAGCCCTGTGGGAAAACCTAATACTGGCCATTATAGGTTTGACTCCTGTAAGGAGATAAAGAAAACCTAATATTTAGTAGTGGCCCCGTAATCATTGACGAACATGCCTATTACATAAGGCATCCTCTTCAAACACTAATCCGCCGTAGTTTGAATCTACCGCGCAGAGCATTTAAAATCTGAGGAGCCTTCATCATGAGCGCACGCGACCTCACTCATGGCTTCAGTCATTATGAATTGGGTTCTCACTACGAAAAAACTTCGTAAAAAATAAAAACAAAAACAAAATAAGAATAACTATCCAATAAGCTTTCCATCATATCGTGGATGTACTTGTGTGGATCTTTGACCAGACGCTGATTCAGGCGTCATTCTTCCTTCACTGACATATCAAGTAAACAAAATCCTTAATACATCAACGAATGGGAAGGGGATGGTCGGGAGGGCCCCAGTCGTCAATGATTACGGGGCCACTACTAAATATTAGGTTTTCTTTATCTCCTTACAGGAGTCAAACCTATAATTTATTAGTGGCCCCTCCATCATTGACGAACATGCCTGATTTCTAAGACTGGAGGGGGACATTCGTAATCATATCATAACTCTAGAAAAGCAGATAATCGAACACCCACATAGTATTCTTACTTTGAAAATATATTTAAATACGGCGCAGCCCATATATATACAAAAAAGGGGTTCAAGCAGGTGCGTGCTTCAAAGAAGCCTGCTTGACAAAAAAGGGTAACTCTGGAGATTCTGTGAACAGATCTGTAGTTACAAAGGCACCCCACTCAACGAGTGGTGACAAAAATAACAAGTTATAAGTTTACATGTGCACATAATAAATCCCATAATATTCGTGGAAATAATTTGCAAAAGATCTCCACTGTTTAATACTAAATTGCTTTCACAGCTAAAACTACTATAACAACCCCGTTGTTTTGTACTAACATTGTACTAGCACAATTTCTCGCAGAGAAATTTTCATATCACATTAACCATAAATTGTATCACAGCTCTTACACTCCGGCGGGGTCTAGGGTGTCCTATGTTACACCGACTGCACCCCCCACCCCACCCCTTTTTCCTTGAAAGTAAACAAAAGTGACTGAAGGGCCACCTAGACCCTCTGCCTTAAAGCTATACATGGTAAGGAAGGTTTGTCTAGAGCAACTGACAAGTATCTAGTCAAAAACATATGATTAGACGCCCACAACTGTGTGGACGAAATATCTTCTACTGAAAAGTTCTTCAGGAAACGTAAAGAGGCTGCCCATTTGCGTAAATCGTGGGCCCTACCCACAACGCCGGGATTACTCTCTTTAATGACTTCGACCAGAAGAGAAGCTAATCTCCGTTTCAGTAAGCGTTTACCCGTACTCGCTACCCATAAAGCACCTTGGGGGTTTAGAGGAGCCACTCTCAAATATTTGGTTAGAGCTTGCACTGGACATAGATTATGGTGCACCTTTCCCCTTTTTAACGCCGGCACCGTGAACTCAGAAAACACGTGTGCACTGTGCTCATTATTGGCTACAAATCCCGGGGAAGGTGCAATGTGAATACATTCATTAAGTCTACCAAACCTAAGGCAATTAGGTGTGTTGCTCATCGCCGCCAGCTCAGACACTCTGTTCCCGGTGGCCAAAGCCCAAAAGGAATACAGCCTTTTTTAAGAGTAATGCAAAATCTGCAGTATTTTGGTACAGACGAGAGTGAAGTAAATACAATGCCTTGTCCAGAGACCAAGTAGGCATGAGCTGACGAGGAGGTGGGCGGAGTTAAAAACATGCCCTCATAAAACCTGTTTCCTCCGCTACCGGTATGGAGAGACCTGTAAGGTCTAAAAAGGGCACTCTAATCGCAGTTAAGTTATTTTTTAACGTTACCACAGATAAACGTTTCTGCTCAAACAGATAATTTAAATAATTGAAAACTAATGCTACTGAGGGCACAGTCTGTTCTGTTCTAATGATCCAAGAAGTAAAGGCTTGCCAATGTGATTGATACTGTCGTTTCGTAGACTGAGTATATTGATTTAATAATTTATTGGTCACATCTCTACCGTATGGTGCTAGCCACTTGGCCTCCGGAATGTCCATAATGCAAAAGTCAGCGAGGTCGCTAGGTTGCCAATCGTGTCTAAGTGGAAATACCCGACCGGGAGCGACACCGGGTGCGGGCACCACGTCTTTAATTGCTGGTACCACAACTGCGCCGGCCACAGGGGCGCGACTAGCGAGACTAAGCCTCGATAATCTCGTAGTTTGTTCACTACGTGGCACATTAGTGACGCGTCTGGCTGCGGAAACAGATAGATGGAGCTCCATCTGTTCCAGTCTGTCACTAGGGCGTCTGGCCCCCCTGCCGGCGTTTTCGTCCGGCGGGTGAGGTATAGAGGGAGTTTGTGAGTCTCCTTGAACGCAAACAGATCCACTTGTGGATGGTAGAGCTCTGCAATAATTTGGTTGAAAATGGGTTGCTTGAGCTCCCATTCTACTGTCGTGCTCTGTCTCCAGGACAGAGCGTCTGCCCAGACGTTTGCTACGCCTGGGAGATAAGATGCGTGAAGATAAATGTCTAGTCTGTTGGCTAGAGTAAAAATCTCTTCTGACACGTTTAGCAACTTCCTTGACCTCGTTGACCCCTGTTTCTGAATACAGTGAACTGCATTCAGATTGTCCATTCTGAAGGCCACCGACTTGCCCCGTAAAGCAGGGCCGTGAGCCTGAAGGAAATACAAGGGGACTAGTAATTCTTTGACATTGATGTGGGAGATTTCTAAGTGGGACCAAAGCCCCTGATTTGACTGAAATCCCCAACCTATTGTGCCTGACGCATCCGTGTCTACCCATACCGTTGGCGGAGGAGAGGTCCATGACATTATTGAGTGCAACATTTCCCTCTTCGCCCAGACCGCTAGTAAGGTGTGGATTAATTTTGGGATGGGCCATAACTTTCCCGCCGGTAAGAGTGGGAAATATTTGTTGCCTTCCAATATTAAACGTTTTACTTTCAACCGGCCCAACATTACAGTTAGTTGAATCCAGTTGAGAGAGCCGACCAGAGACTCCCAGACCCTCCGTGTCGTAGTCAGACTGTGAAGAAACATGAACAGTTTCCTGCGAAACCTGTTGCGATTGTCCACACTCTGACTCAGAGTGAGAGCAGCTGTGTCCCAGACCAGCCCTATCCACTGAATTACTCGTGAGGGAACAAGGTTTGACTTTACCAGATTTACCTTGAACCCTAGAGTTTTGACATGATTTAAAATTATGTTGACATGTTTGATGCATAATTGCTCTGTCTCTGCCACCACCAGCCAGTCGTCTAGGTACCACAAAACTCTGATTCCTTGCTTTAACAACGGCATCAGGGCTTGCCGGACTAATTTCGTGAATAATCGAGGTGCCAGGTTCAAACCGAATGGCATCCTTTGAAAAAAAAAAATTTAGTGCCTGATCCGTAAGGCCAGAAACCTTTGAAATCTTTAGTTTACCGATACGTGCCAATAAGCGTCTGTCAGGTCTAGGGAACACATCCAATCTCCCGGCGGAAGTGTTAGCCTGATTTGGTGTACTGTTAACATTCGGAATGACTCGTTGTGAATGTGAAGGTTCAGATAAGACAGGTCTACGACCGGTCTCATCTGAACACCGTCCCTTTTGGGAACCAAAAATAGCTTGGACGTGAATACAGGGTAATTTGGGGGGGACCGGGATGATGACATTCTTGGCAATCATTTCCTGGACCAGTGACTCCACCTCTAAAGAAACAAAATTCGCCGTTGTCGGCTGACGTAAGCGAGATCGCCGGAGCCACTGCCAAGTGATGCCTTTGCGTGCCACCATCCGTGCCCAAGTGTTTAACGGCCATGCTTGGTGACACGTTCGGAACGACCCCGTTAGCAGACAAGGGTTCGCCGGCTGTACTACCCTCGGATCCGCCGGCCTTAAGACTGGCACCGGGAGTGAGAGAGACTTTAGTTTTTGGATGGTGGTGGAGTTGGTGGTGGTGGACGCTTCGCCGGCTGGCTGGCGTTGGCCGAAGACGGGCCTTGACCTGGCTTATTATGGCCGCGTCCTCTCTGACCTGAAAACCTACTCTGTCTATGCCTGTACTGACCTTGAGGGGAGGAGGAGGACTTTGGTGGAAGTGCTTAGATCCCACCGGCTGAGCCTTAGCAACTGGCCTGGGTTTGGGGAAGTTAAAGGCAGGTTTCTTAGAAGGGGTGGAACTGTGTTTAAAGGCCTGAGCCATATTAAACACCGTTCGCCACACGTCAGGGGACATTAAAGAGGGAGTGAGCACTGGTGACATGACCACCTGATTCGCAATGCGATCAGACAGTTTTCGGACTAAGGACATTCTGAGGTCTTGTCTCGCTCGTACCGCCTCAAGCAAGGCGGTGCGGATGTCACCCAAAGATTGGATTGACGACTGAAGAAGCAGTCGCCGGGACAATTCAACCGATCGTCTGGCATCCGCGTCTGCGATTGCCTGAGTGGACCGGAGCAAAGACTTTGCTACCTGTTGAGACACTATGTATTGAGAGAACAGGTGAAAAGCTTTCCCCCTTAGCCTAAATTCTCGGTCTAGGTGAGTTGGGGTAGTGAAAGGGTCTTTTAGCTCACAAAGATTAATTTTAGGGGCAGCTAAGAAAGCAAACAAAGCTGAAGGGACTCCGCCGGCAGAACACACTGGCATGGAGAACCAAGAATGAGTATCTTGAGGGATCTGGTGGGAAGTTTTGAAAGTAAATGTGGTCGCAAAGTTTTGAGCCTCTGTCTCCCATTCCACCCAAGGTCCTGGACCCAACTGCCCCACCTTCAAGACTGGATTAGCTGCTGCGTCTGTGACGGTTTGCAAATCGAGTTCTGGAGTGAGAGCTGACAGAGTCTTAATGTCATTAAACCCATCATGCTTAGACCAGTCTGAAAACAATTTTGAAGCTGAGGCAGAGGGTAAAGCCGGCTTAGCAGTATAAACAAAATAGTCCTGGTGATAATAACTAGGTATAGCCTTTATGTTGACATCTAGTACATTTCCCAAAGTATCCAAGGCCCTTAATTTCTTAGATTTATTGCCCTGGATGACCCACTCACGCGGTACTGGGAGTTCCCCTGACAAGGTAGGTTGGGCGAGCTCTGGTTTAGTGGGGGTCAAAAGGACCCATGACTCGTCTGGTCCGTAAAGCAAGGGCATAGCTACCTTTCTGAGAGGCGCTCTGTCTAGAGGGGGCGAATTGACATCCGTTATAACCCTTGCATTCGAAGTGGTCAATGCCGCCGTAGCAGGCCTAGTAACCACTGATGGTGACAGAGGGGGAGGGTGAGGGATCTGAGTCAAAGCAATAGAAGTCATCAGAGGCCGTACCGTAGAGCTTGTCGTGGGAGCTCCCAAGTCCACTGTGGGAGTTTCCTGCCGTTGGCCAAAAAATTTAGATAAAGTATTACTAAGTAGCCCATCAATTTCCTGTGCAGTGACAAATTGACTTGATGATGTACTCACTGGTGAATCATTAAGATCTTGCGCGGCGTCTAAGCCTGAACCTGACTCTTGCCCTTCCATATCCGATATAATTGAAACCTCGTCTTTATCATCCTGTTCCTCCTGAGAAGATCCCGCCGAAGCTGGGGTACCACCTTGTTGCCAAGATAAGTCAGGAATAGAGGATGGGATCGCCGCGTCCCGGTGGACGTCAGCCACTGTGTGAATAGTTTGAGCCGGAAGTGGGTGGTCAAGCCCTGGCCGAGAATATCGCCAAACACCTAGGCCTTGGCCTACACTCCCTTGGGAGTCCGAAACACTCTCAACCACTGAGCCCCCTGAACTCTCCAATTCCAGGGTTAAAATATTAATGGATAAATCATCTTTAGGTACAGGCACTATACTGGACCCTTGAGACCGAACACAAACTCTGTCTGGGGTAGAGGTACGATGAGAAGTACTAGAAACTGGCGAATGTCGGGAGGCCTTTCTATCATGGGAATCCTTTTTTGAAGATTTATGGCTGCGGTGTGACCGTGAACTACTCTTCGATTTGGAGGATTTATCGCCGTGACCACTGGTGGAACTTTCTGTCTTACTCTTCTTACTCGATGGTGAAGAGGCAAGACTAGGTGGCTGGTGTCTGAGAGGTGACCTAGACCGAGATCTCTCCCGAGACGAGGAGGCTGCCGCCGGGGGTGTAGGCTCTCGTTGACGTTTTGCAGTAGCAGCAGGAGAAGACGCAGAACCCTGACCAGTCTCCGCCGGCTTACGACTAGTTACTCGAGAGGAACGTTTAGGGGGAGGGTGCTCAAAAAGAAGCCTATCAAAAAGAGGGACGTTGTCACATTGAAGTGACTTATGAGCCACCATCATAGTATACGCTGACATCTGTTGCCGAACCTCTCGTAAGGCGACCGCTGCGGTCTTATCATTATCTCGGAGGACTTCGACACTTAATTGGGAGCAAAAGGAACAGTTGCGCATCACCCACAGACCCCTTGAACGGTCTAGACAGTTAACACACTTGATGCAAAGAGTGTGCGCAAAAATAGGGATACCGGCACAGGTAGGGGTAATGCATAAAGCAAAAACTGGGGCAAAGGTAGCCATGACAGAGACTGGTGGGAAAACTACTGCAGGGTCTGTATTGGTCCGCCGGAGCCCAGCTCTGGAAAAAAGAAAATTTCCAGGAATTAATGCTCATAAGGTTAACCCAACATGTTCGCACACAAGTGTTAATAACCCGCCGGGTAACGAGACGTAATGTCACAACGATCACAGCTCGCTACGCGGCGGGATTCTATAAAGATTTCCGAATATCTAAACATGTCTTAAGAAAGTTAAGAATACCCTCTGACATAATATAAAGGACCAGTATGGCGTTTATAAACATAGTCTTTCCGGTGGTGACTGTTTCAAGATTCAATTTTGGAAAACAACCCCCCACAAAGACGCCGGCACCTGAATTATTTAGCAGAATAACACAGGGCAGGCTGATACGAGATCTGATTTCTAACGAATTGTCACAAAAAGATCGCCGTAAGTTTGAAGGCGGCGATACATTAACGTATCTCTCAATTAACTGGTTAACTAAATTGAATTGTAAATTCCTTATTTCCTCCTGCCAGGAGCACCCGCCGGGTGTGAAAAATTTGTGAAAAAGATGTTAACCCTAATTGAGCCTTCGATCGCCGTAAGTCTGAAGGCGGCGATACATATAGTATCACTAAAATGGATCGGTTAACTAAACTGAATGACCAAGACGTTCATCCCACCCTACCAAGGTGCACCCGCCGGGTGAGATGTAAAAACGTTAACCCCATAAGTTCCTGTCCCCACTTCTTTGTAAAAGATCGCCGGGGAGGAAAGCCCTCAACAACAGCTAGGTTTTTCTTTTGGTTTGTAAAACCGGGTAGAAAAACTTCATAACATATGTCCGCATGAACAATGTTAGATGGGTACAGCCAGTCCGCCGGGAATCAAAGGGAGCCTGAAACAGGCACCAACACAGAGACGCAGTCCTGGAGAGCCACAGACACCTCATCGCCAGGGACACAAGCCTGTGTTGAAACCACGCATGGCCCAACACGGCTCTCGGCCGGGTTTTTCATGGTGTAACCGAGAAAAATCCGCCGGAAAGTAACCCACCCCGTACAGAAACCATCTGAACGCACATAGGACCCGAGAGCAAGCCAAGCACGACTAGCCTAGGGCCCACACAATAATCCGTGGAATTAGCCAATACACAACTAATCCAGGAAACATACATAGTCCGTGGAATTAGCCAATACACAACTAAACCAGGATACACATGACACAGTAGGACATATTTATAAAATAAACAATAACACTTGTACATGTGGCAAAGCTACGAGCGGCTGGCTAGGCCTAAGCAGACGGCATAAGAAATGTTGAAATAAAAACAAAAAACACTGGAAATATAACAACAGGAACCACCGCCAACACACCACTGTAGCAAATACTTCCGACAAAGGGAAGACTGACTCGGGACCCAGAAAAAACTTCACTAAGTGAAGAAAAATACGCTGGGAACGTCAGTAAGCAACGCTTACCTCATCAGAAAGATAAAAGGCAGCAAAAATAACGCGTAATGAAAGCCGCCTGCATCACAAGCTAACTCAACTGTGAAAAGTTCACATGTCCACAACAGGACCACGAGGGTACATCCGAAATAGATGCCCCAAACACACGACCCAAAATACACTGCACTGCGGGCAACCAGCCCAGGACACTCCTGCTACGCATATCCTAACCTTACTCGATACATCCCGGAGTAAACAAATGAGAAAAAACTCACTAGGGACGCAGCAAATGCGGAACCAGCGGAGCGTGGGGAGACACGTCCGGGCAGGCTGAGCGCAGAGCAGAGAAGGAAGAATGACGCCTGAATCAGCGTCTGGTCAAAGATCCACACAAGTACATCCACGATATGATGGAAAGTTTATTGGATAGTTATTCTTATTTTCTTTTTGTTTTTATTTTTTACGAGGTTTTTTCGTAGTGAGAACCCAATTCATAATGACTGAAGCCATGAGTGAGGTCGCGTGCGCTCATGATGAAGGCTCCTCAGATTTTAAATGCTCTGCGCGGTAGATTCAAACTACGGCGGATTAGTGTTTGAAGAGGATGCCTTATGTAATAGGCATGTTCGTCAATGATGGAGGGGCCACTAATAAATAACCTTATTTAGGGACTTGGGCTGCTCGGCCAGGCAGCCTAGGGAACGACAACATCAACAACCAAACCACTTCTAACACAACCACTTAATCTATACTAACCTAAACTAATCTCACCAAATCAAGTCTTAACACAACCTAAATCAACCTAATCTATTATTATTATTATTATGTGATCCAGATCACATGCTTTCCTTAATTTCAATGGAAGGTGTTTGGTGTTGTGAGTGAAATTTATAAATCTGATCTATTACCATGTCTTAACCTAATTTACTTTACTAAGCCAACAGAGAACACAATCACCACCAACCATGGTTGTTGTTGTTGTTCCCTAAGCTGCCTGGCCGAACAGCCCCGAGTCCCTGAGGAAGGCCATGGCCACGATCGGGCTTTCCCACAGAGCTCTCATTGAGTGTAGATTGTGTTGTTGGCGTAAGTGGTTGTGTGAAATGCAGTCTTCTATGATGTGTTTAATGGTATGAGGTGCTGTGTTACATCCCGGGCAGGAGTCGACAACGGAGTCATCCAGTCTCTTCTGATAGCTCAGGAGAGCTGGATGGTGTCCGCATCTCAGCCTGGCCAGGTGGACTCTGTCCTCGCGAGGAAGGGAGGATTCGAAAGGATGGATTTCGGGAGGTCGTGCATGCAGCTGCGTGTTGTCTGTGAGTGAGTGGATGGATTGGTGAGAGATATGAGTATGGATGTGCTTCTGGAAGTTGGTTCGAGGTGGGCAGGGAGGGAGAGAGGACAATAATTGTGTGTGATACCGTGTGCTGGGTGTTGTTTTGATATTTCTTGGTGTCTGTGGGTGTGTTGCCATGTAGTTTAGTGGGTGGTCTTAGTTCGTGGAGGCTGCTGCCAGGAATTGAGTGCCTCTCATGTCCAGATGGTCTTTGACTTTGAGGATTTTGGTTTCTTGATGTAGGTGATCTGTGGGTGCAGTAGCTGTGCAGCCTGTAATGATCTTCAGGGCTTTGTTTTGAATAGTCTGTATAGTCTTATGATGTGTTTCAGTTAGGTTAGAAGCCCAGGCTGGGCTTGCGTATTCCATCACTGATCTTATGTATTGTTTATATACTGTGGTGGTAGTTTCTTTGTTGTGTCCAAATTTTGTGTGAGCAAGTGACCTGAGGGCGTTAAGTCTGGGTGTCAGTTTCTTTTTAATGTTTGTGGTGTGCTGTTTGAATGTCATATGAGTATCATATGTTACTCATAAGATTTTGGGTGTGTGTGTATGTGTTAGGGGTGTGTTGTTTATGGTGAGTTGAGGGATGTATTCGTGTTCTCCTGTCCAACTTGTGAGCAGGGCTGCGGTGGATTTGGCTGGGGCTAGATTAAGTCTGTTTGTAGTGCACCAGCCATGTAGTGTGTTGAGATAGGGTTGAAGGAGATCTGTTGCTCTTTTTGGGTCATGGTGTGTGCATGTGAGTGTTATGTCATCTGCATAGGAGGCTAAGTTTATTTGGGGCGTATTGGGTGTAGTTATATCGTGCATGTACAGATTGAAGAGTGCGGGCGATAGGACGGATCCTTGTGGGACTCCGTTTGGAAAGTTTCTGATTTTAGATGACTGACCGGCAAAAGATACGTGTGCACATCTGCCTGCTAGGAAGTTGGCCAGCCACCTTTTTGTGTTGTTGTGCATGTTTGTGTTGTAGATTTTGTTTGTTAGGTTGTGGCGGGGGATGGCATCGAAGGTTTTACTAATGTCGAGTGTGGCTAATAGTGATCTGTGTGGTGGTCTAGCTGAGTTGATGCCGTCGAAAGCTCTTTGTGTAAGGTCTGTGAGAAGAGTGTTTGTGGAGTGCAGTGGCCTAAAGCCATGTTGTGTTGGAGCTAGGGGTAGGTCAGGTGTAATTAGTTGTAATACTAGGCGTTCCATGACTTTGGAGGGGGAGCAAAGGAGTGTGATGGGGCGGTGCGAGGAGGGTAGTGTGGGGTCTTTGTTGGGTTTGGGGAATGTGATGATGATACCATGCTTCCAAATGTCTGGTATTGTGTTGTGTGAATAGCTGTAGTTTGATATGTTAGTGAGTGCTTGTATGCCTTGTGGTCCCAGGTGTCTGAGGTGTATGTTGCTTATATTGTCTAGGCCACAGGTGGGTGAGTGCTTGAGATTGTTGATGATATGCTTTGTCTGGTGATTGGTGAAGGGTGTATAGTCAGGGTCTGTGGGGAATTGTCTCTTACGTCGGATGACACGTCGGTCGTCTTTGTGAGGGTTTAGGTGGCTGACATGTGAGAAGTGATTGATGAGAGTGTTTGCTTGTTGTTTACATGAAGGAGTAGAGTCTGTTGTTGTGATTGCAGCATGTGATTGTGTTGTGTTGCTGTTGGAAAGTGTGATGCTGTTTAGTGTTTTGTAGAGTTTTTTGGCGTTTGTTTTGTGATCAAGTGTTTGTAGGAAGCTATTCCAATTTAGTTATTCCAACCATGGTTGCTGCTGAATACAGCCAAAGAAGGTTAAAAGTTGAATGGTGGTTTCCAGGTTTGCTAGAGCATGAGGTTATTCCATTACTACATTTTTTGACCCACCTTAAAAGTAACAACCTAACCTACGTACGGTATAATCTATTCTAACTTATCCAAACCAAATATACCCTATTCAAACCTACAATAACAATCTAACCTATCCTTAAGTAACATGACCTAACTCTATGCTAATCTAACCTAGCCATCAGTGAACACTCTCAATATGTCACCATCCTGCACTGTCTCCCTAGTCAGTCTTCTGTCCTGGAATATCAATCTGCAATACCTCACTCCAATTATTCCTTGGTACCCTTAGGTGCATTACCTTCCACATCCATGATAGTAACCTTCCTCACCCAATTATCCTCCTCCATTCTCCGAACATGTGCACATCATCTAAATATGTTTGTATTGCCTCACCTATATACTGTATCTAATACCATGTCTCTCTCTCGGTACTGGATTCTTAAATCTGTCACTCAATGAAACCCTACACATCCACACCATCCTAAATTCTATGCTTTTCAGCCTGTACACATCCTCTTCCTATGCAGGCCATGTCACACTGCCCTATAGCACTACACTCTTTACACATGCTGAAATACAGTATATTGTAGGTATGCCTTGGCATAAAAAGTGAACCCCCCATGGTAATTGTTGTTGTTGTAGTTCCCCAGACTGTCTGGCCGAATAATCCTGAGACAGGTAGACCGAAGTAGACCGAAGCCACTCCAGATGCTCGGGCCCCCGAAGGGGCCAGGGTGAGAGGAGATCTGTCTCTGAGAGGGCAGCGGGGGAGGGGATCATCAGCCCACGTGCTTGCACCCCCGGGCCAATACCCTCACTGTTCGCAGCCCCCCTTGCAGTGCCACCCAATCGCGAGAGACAGACAGCCATGGCTAAGGAGGGTTGAGGATGCCAAACCCCACTCTGGAGAGGACCATCCTTCACTCCACCCCCCATGAGATCCCTAAATTTCTCCCAGTCCCTTCATTCTAGCAATAGAACTCACCTCCAGGGTGTCAAACGATAGCCGAGTCCCTTCCTTTCAATCAGTTATTTGTTTTTTTATTTTTTCATATTATTTTGCTAAATCTTCAATGCATTACATTATTTTCAAATAGAGGTATTTATAAGTTATTTTATCTAAAAAAATTGCAGTTTCTATTTTGGTTCGTTTGTTTTGCAAGTTTTACATTTTAATATGAAGTTAAAATTATAGTCTAGACTCTAGAGTTCCAACTATGTAGTATCTTTGGAAGTGATAAAACAGCCAAAACTATCCAATTTCATACTAATTTTTATGTATTGCTGCTCTCATTCATTCCAGACTTTAAACAGAATTGCTTCGGTTTGACACTCTGCTCACCTCAGGTCCTCCACCTGCACAATACCATATGCACACACCACATTACAAATACAGAATATAACTTACGTAGTGATAGCACAGACATTCTTGACTCCCTGGAACGGCAATGTGATGGTAGCGAAGGCTCTGCCCTGACTGAGCATGTCTGTGACCGGTGCTGGGAGGTAGCTGGCCGATGCTGTGACGGCCTTACTCATCCAACCCATCAGGCCAGGTTGTTCCTCCACCACCACACGCTGACTGTATAACAAGAAGGCAGATACCAAAATTAATAAGGTGGTCAGTCAAAGGAGTACAAAGGAAAACTGGCAGATACAGGTCTAATTATCCTTATGAGGCAGCTTATACCTAATCTATCTAGCCTATGTGAAAGAAAGAAAGGATAAATTCATATTAGTTTTCACCAACTCACCAATTAATTTACAAATAAATCTAACTACTGAAATCAATGAAAGTAATGAACACATTAAGGGAGGCTATTTGTGTGTTAATACAGTTAATCAGGGATTAAGAATGAGATACTGTATTTATCTACTTACCGGTATATATTATAAAGTTTGGACAGAACAATACTGAATTACAATACAAGGTACAGTACTCCATTTGATGGGTTTATTACTCAATTAAATACGAAATGATTTGCCTGATAAGAGTGAAGCTTTCCAACGATCTTACACATATTTTCTCTAGCATAAATTGAAAGATCACATGGTAAGTATGTGTTGATATCCAGAATCAATGTGGATGTCAAATATATACTAAAATATGTATATAAACATATATCTCTATAACTAAACACATTACTACTGTACTTACGTTTCTCTAACCTCCTCCAACTTAAAGACATGAACAGTCTCGGTGTTGGAAGAAGAGATGAGATAGAGTGAGTCTGGAGAGAAGGCCAAGGAGAAAATGGTGGCACACCGCTTCATACCACGACGCAGCTCATGTAGCCTCGTTCCGTCACTCACGCTGAACACTCGGATCACAGTACCTTTCTCGGAGGCCGTCGCTATCTGTGCAGTTCATAACATTATTGATAAATTAGTGGCCTCCTCCTCATTAACTCTTTACATACATACTTACACTAATCAGATGTTGAAACTGAAAGTTGGTGAAAGTATTTTCAATTAAGAATATATCAGCATATGTCCCACAGGTTGGCTTGAGCAGAGCAGAAGGAAGACTTCTGGAACGGCCTGATCAGTGTCATTTCAGGCCTCTCTGAAAATGATACTACTGTACAGTACTAGTTGGCAACCTTAATGAGCATGTGGGAGCATGTGCTGATGGGTATGAGTTAGTATGGAGGAAATGGATAAAGAAGAAGAGATCTAGAAGGAAAATATATACTGGAGTCCTGTGTTGCACTCAACATGGTTGTGTGTAACACTAGGTTCAAGGAAAGGTCGAGTCATCATCTATCTTCAACTTCCGTCACTAAAGAGCACAAGACCTTCCACCTCCAATCACAGGGATGTGGCTTCTTACGATGCGATGGTAGTGTTATGCAGAGACTCAAAATGGAAGACAGCCAAGCAGTCCCCACTAGCACTACACCAGCCCTAACACCTGGGAATACATCAACTTTCACCACACATACAGCTGTAATCCAGACGGCTTATGAAGTGCCCCCTCCAGCCCAGTTATCTTTATTCCTTGTTACCCCATTCTCTCTCTATAAAACAGGTACAGTACAGCCAATCATTGAACCGATGACGTCAGAGCTCCGCCCACCCTGAGCGCTCATCACGCAGCTGGCAACCTTCCTGCCTCCACACCTGCTACCTAGTAAGGTAAATTACCTGAGAACGCCGGCCCAGAGGAAAAAGTACACAAGAGCCGCCCTAACATCACCACAAAGGCCCCATGCTATTCACCAGAACTATAAATGCCTAAGTAATTCACTGTTACTGGGAATATCCCTCATTTTGAACCAAACATATAAAATAAATATAATTTAATTAAATTACACTCTGATGTCTGACAACTTTTTTGCGCACTTTTTTGTATGTTTACATTTGAAACTTATCACATGCTTTCAGCCCTTTCAGCTGGGTGTCCTTACACAAATCTCTTAATATGGCTTATCTGTGTGGCCATAGTACATCCTGGATAGTTTCAGCAGGAACTTCAGGTCGGTAACTTCTACTACCTGCCAAGCGGGTAGTTTTACCCTAAACGAACTTATTTCTGTGCGCTTTTTCATGCATAAACAAGAGCCAGAGCATAATACAATTATGTATCCGTGAAAGGGCGATAATTGAGCTTTCCAATGACACCAGAACCATCCTTCTACGACCACGGGTTCTCTTGCAACGATCGTGCAACACGAAGGAAAAACCCCTAAAATACGGTAATTTCTTGACATAATTCCTGTCTAACGAGGCAACGGCTGTGGATGTGTGTGGAGGGGAGGGCAGTCGCGGCGCGGGAGCCGTGCCGAACGGTCAGAGTCAACCTACGCTCCTCCCAACGCTCATCTCTCTCTCAGAGCCAATTATGTGCTCAAATTGCAGACCTCCTGAAGTCGGGCCCCGCCACATAGTCCTTGGTTCTCTAGACCGCCTTAAGTCGGGCCCTGCCAAAGAAGGGTTAATATACATTCATTCATGCAAAATATATATTTTACTAGGGATGCTGCTTCTGTAGTTCACCTTTATGGTCATTGCTTTTTTCATGTTTTTTTGTTTTAATAATTATCTTGTCTTATTCATTTTATTGTACAAAAAACAATAATACCAAACAATTTATTTTACTTTATGATGTTTGTGAAATTAAATTGCAGTTCCTCCATTTGTCTGAGGTAAATGTCTAAATACTTTCCATTTAGTTCAATACAGTATATGCACAATTTCATACCCCGTATATTTAACCCCTTCAGCACGATGACAGTACAGTGAACCCTCAAAGTACGCGCAATTTATCTACGCGTAATCAAAGCTACGCTTGAACCACAATTGAGGCAACAAATAAAAAAGTACGCTCAATTATTCAAATGTACGCGCCGAGCGAGTCAATTCGTATATGTTGGAGAGTTTCGGGCGGCCATATTGGCGTGACGCCGGGCCCTCCGACGTCGTCACCGTTGACTGTGGAGAGAGACACATCTCCCGTACCAAACTATTATGTACTGTATCTATAAAGCTCAACAAGATATTATGAATCTATTAAAAGACTGTTCTTCGTTTTTCATTGCATGTATCATTTATTGAGCAAACACAATCGGAAATGGAAAATCTGTTTCTGTTCAGGAGTTGGAGGCGAGATTGTTTACACTTCTCGAAAGTCGCTTCAAAGCTTACTGCTCTCCCCTGGCTAAATTATGTGAAGCCAATTCCTTAATATATATATGAGCTATTGAACTATCTCACTTTACTTCAAGGCTATATGAAACTATATACAGGGTGTATTACTTTTCGACTCAAAACTTTACCAGTAGGCCTAGGCGGCTAGGCCTATTATTTCGGTCGATCCGTTTCGGAACTTTCGGGTGCAGCGCTATCGATCGATGGCGCAGATCCATAACATTGGCGTTGCTCAAAAACTACCAATGTGAGTTAATTTACGTTTGTGTCTTATTTTTAGACATTAAATGTATTTTGTGTGGTAGATTAGGTTACAAAAGCATATTTGTACAGTAATAAGTTATATATTTGTGTTTTTTAGGTGATGTAAGGTAGAAATAGTACAACTTTCGGTCGAACCCAGACCAATACCTATTTTCCCCATTTATATTTAACTCCCATGTACGCGCAAACGAACGTACGCGCCGACAGCACAGTACGCATCCCCCGCGTAATTTGAGGGTTCACTGTATCATGACACCCTGTTAACCTATATTCAGGCCAATATTACTCAGAAGGATTATTGAGATAGTATTTACCCCTTTGAGTCCTAGAGATAGATTACTGTATAAGCTAAAGAAAACTGTCTCGTGGTAACCTATGACTTAAATTGCTTCAAACTCTGTGTGTCCAGGCATTTTAGCTCGAACGTCCCTTGATTTTGGCCGTGTCACTCTTTCAAATCTGGGGGAGGCACTCGCTGCAGGCAGTTATGCCGTTTGTCTCCCTCATTCACACAGGAAAAAAAAAAATATGAGAGGGAAATTATGTCATCGTGTTAAAGCGGTTGAAGAGAAAAAGGTGTTACTACCGCTACCAATAAAAATAAAACAAATAGCCTACCAATAAAATAAAATAAATAGACTATCATTAAAAAAAAAATAATAAATGTTACCTTGGTGCCGGAAGCGTTGAATGCTATTGCTGCCAGGGGACTGTCGTGGGCCGGGATCATCGTCTTTGCTTGCTGCACAATGGGTGAAATTATAAAATACAATAATTAGGTTATGTTCACAACTTACACTGTATACATTTCACCTTTCTGTATCTTAAGCAACTATGACACTGAATCTGTCATGTAAAGTTAAAAAACAAACTAGCTGAAGCTGAAGGTAGTTGCCTGGTTAACTTGGCTGATGAATATTTCTCAACTCAGTGTGTGAACAAGCACTAATGATATAACATCCTAGATCCTGTATTCACCACTAAAGAGAAACTAACTTGCAGATCTGTTTGATAATAGCTATGATATACAGTAATGGCCACAACAAAATTGTATTCTCTCTATCTTTCATGTGTTCTTTCAAACATTATATTGGTACCTTACTTTTCCCTACATTCAACTTCCTTTGTACACACTTTCAAAGTCTAATGGCTATTGTACTCTCTTAAGTTCTTTTACACTTTCTGGCAATTGGAATATATTATGTGCATATTATAAGGTTGTTAACAGCTTTAATTCCCTTCTCTTCCACTCCAGCCTAGATCCTATACCCATTAATCTATGAATTGCAAGCCTGGAAGTTATGGGGTCAAAGTGCAAGCATCCTTCTAAAAGCCACGATATTATTTGAACTTTCCACACTTTACAAAGTTTACAATAGACTTAGACTTTCATGTAGTCACGTATGTACTGTACCTCACATATTTCATAAGTACTCAAACATAATAAAATTGATATAAGTAATAAGAACTGGAACAAAAGCAATAACAGTACCATTTCGCAAACACAACAAAGTTTTATAATCCACAAAATCTCAACTAATGTATGTAAAACTCATCAAATAAAATTTGTGGTACCCTTCGATATGGGCTAACTAGTTGCTATGCTTCTCTTCACCAAGTTTTTATCATCTATCCTCTCCACATCACCGAATTGTCAAAGCCTACTTGTATGCATGTCTTCGCTGATACTCCTGATATCTAACCGCCTCCTCAGCCCTAATTATATATTAATCTTTAAGTTCAGCCAGCCCTATGAGAGTCTCGTAATGTGACTCAGTGGTCTGGTTAACCCTCCAGCCCCGGCTATGTATTACAGTATATATATATTACCCGAAACCCGGGGGTTTGGGCCGAAAAACGTCTACGCCTAGGCTACCGCATCTTTGTTATTTGGCTTGCTTCCGCATTCACGCGCATCCCCAAGCGTTGATGTGTTTCGTACCTGTAGAATGGCGTTAAGTAGAGCTCTCTAAGTCAACTGGTTCAGTTGGTGATGGGCTGGTCTATCAGAGTGAGAACTGAGCGATCTCTGCCATACCCATAGCTTACTCTGACTGTTCCTTTTCCTTATATATTTTCTAGATCTCAAGTGACGGCGTCTCTTCCGTGGATTGACCTCCCAATCTACCAAGATTGGAAGCCAAAGCGTCAAATTTTTCCTTTACCCCTCAACTTTCTCTTCATAATTGCTGAGGGGCACAGGGCCCTGGGTGGGGCTTTGGTTTCCCGGGCGTTTCCGCACCCTCCTCAGCTCCCCGCCATGGAGTGGCTTCGGTCACCCAGGCTTTATTGTGGCCGGCAGGGGGGGTTCTGTGGGGGCGCTCAGTTATGGCCTTGGCCTTGCTCGGGGCCTTGGGGCTGTTCGGCCAGGCAGCTTGGGGAACAACAACAACAACAACAACTGGTTCAATTGTGATGATGATTTCATTGGAGATAACTTTATGGCAAAAACAGCCACTTTACACTACTTTTCGATACTTAACAATAACATACAGGCACACACGAACAAACGACGCGATCCTTCTTGTGGCGGGAGATGCGGGGCGTCGGTCCAGCCGGCTGTTGTTTACATGCGTCGGACGGACGCCTCGCACACCAAGCTCACAGGCTTTCAAGCACTGGGGGCCTCAGAGCCCTTCCGGGTTGCGCGGACCGAGTTTTTTATGGGTGTTTAACCCCTACACCACGGAAGGGCTCTTGAACGCCCATAAAAAAGCATATAACAGGTACCCGGAAGGGCTCTTGAACGCCCAGTGGTTGAAAGCCTGTGAGCTTCGTGTGCGAGGCGTCGGTCCGACGCATGTCAACAACAGCCGGCTGGACCGACGCCCCGCATCTCCGGCCACAAGAAGGAGAGCGTCGCTTGTTCGTGTGTGCCTGTATGTTGTTGTTAAGTATCGAAAAGTAGTGTAAAGTGGCTGTTTTTGCCATAAAGTTATCTCCAATGAAATCATCATCACAACTCAACCAGTTGACTTAGAGAGCTCTACTTAACGCCATTCTACAGGTAAATAACACAGCTACGCTTGGGGATGCGCGGGAATGCGGGAAGCAGTCAGAATAACAAATATACGGTAGCCTAGCCTAGACGTTTTTCGGCCAAAACACCCGGGTTTCGGGGAATATTTATGTAATGCGTAGCTGGGGCTGGAGGGTTAAGAGCTCTTCCGGGTCTGATGGGTTAAACTACGGTAATACAAAACAAAACAAATCTTCCAGTTCAACCCGACACATCCATCTCACCAATTTTATTTTGTTCCATTCCATTCTGGTAATATTATCCAGTTTGATTGGCCACATTTCTGAAGTATAAGTCATGGCATCTGACAATAGATAGATAGATCTGAGAAAATATAGTTTGGAGAAAATGCCAAAAAACTAACTACAAAAATGAAACAATAAATCTTTAAATACATCCTCAGATTAAGACCGCTAATTCTGCATTGTTGGATCTCTCTTCCCCCCAGCGTAGGAGTCCCAAATAAGCAATGCATACCATACCATACACAGATCTGGAGCATTCTATTTCTTACATAGATAAGACAACATTTCAGCCAAGTCTTTGCTTCTTAATCCACACCACATGGGCCCTAGCTGGTAACATATTAGCACTTTGAGAATCTATCTATCTATTTACTCAGGCCCAATCCCCACTTTTCCTATTTTTTTTTTCTTTTTCCCTCTTTTCCTTTTTTAATGGGGGGGGGGAGGCGACGACTCAAGACAGAGCAAGAACAGGGAAAACACAACATAAAACAACAAACACACACACAGACAAAACACAAATTCACACACATCTACTCACCAAATTCTGGGCATCAAATATCTGGACCTGACCAATGGCACTGGAGCCGGGATAGGCCAGGTAGCAGTTCTCATTACTGACGGACAGAGCACACAGGCCGGTGAGGTTAGGCGGAGTGTCTCGGATGGTGTGCAGAACCTTCATGTCCCGGATGTTGTGGATGTATAGAGACTCCTCCAGGCACACCACCAGCCTCTGATCATACAAGAGAGAACTTAGAATAGCCAGTGTCACACATTCTTATATTTCATAAATTTTACTTTACTAAGCGTTGTTTCCACATAGCGATTTTG